>JBBPDB010000002.1:9991687-10026150 GCA_037974465.1 Brachypetersius altus
CGATACGCTGAGGTCAACATGGTCCCCAGGGTTTGCTTTGGTGAAGGAGGTGCAACAGTCTGGGCAGGCATCACCAGGCAGCGCTAAACAGATTTGGTTATTGTACACGGCTCAGTCACTGCACGCTCTTACCAAATCTGTAGAATGACCCTACAGCATTTC
Organism: Brachypetersius altus; assembly: GCA_037974465.1. Lineage (NCBI taxonomy): Eukaryota > Metazoa > Chordata > Actinopteri > Characiformes > Alestidae > Brachypetersius > Brachypetersius altus. The sequence continues at coordinate 9,991,850 of JBBPDB010000002.1, forward strand.
AGACTGCCAGCTATAAAGAGTTTTAAAATGGGTTTGAAGTGTTTTCCTATATGTGACAAAGAAACCTGCTGTCAGCCATTCGTTCTTGTCACAGGTTTTTGTGAACTGGATTTAGACAGGCTGGGAAAATGGGGTCCTCGTGGATGTGGACGTCCTGGACATGACTGAGGATGGAGGTCCATTTCACCACTCTCTCTGGTCCTGTTGTGGATGATGCCACAGGACAGGAAATGTGATTTTTTTATGCCCCGCATCCTCTTCTTCAGCTTCTGACATTCTTTTTTTGAAATCTCTAAAATTCAAATTAAATTTTTTTAAAATAACAAAGTTATCAGATTATGAATTTGACCACATACATACATGACATAAAATGAAACCCTACTTAAACACATTGTGCACGTGTGTGCAAAATGTTCACTATGGCAATGAGATCTCAAGACAAGTTTTTAGTATTTCGGGGAACACAGTTACATGAAAAGGGGAGGTCTCCTTTTTCACAGATGATTTCTGTATAAACAAATTGATTTCAAATAGTCACAACATTTTAGGCAACATCATTCATATGTAAATGAACACATAAAATATACCTTTCTCCATGTGCCAGACGTCATAGTACTGGTTTCTCTCAGGAACTTCTGAATCTGCGGGTGTTGGTCTGTCACTATGCAGTCATGGGCTCACCATTCAACAATGCAAGGTTTCTTGTCAGGCGCTTCCTCTTCATGTGCTAGCTGCCACCTACCTCGTTGCTCTATGAAAACAATCAGATGCATGTGTCCATAAGTAAGAGGTGCCACATGGGCAAATCTTGCAAGTTCTAGTGAATAAAAGCTTCTTACAGTTTGATTAATTCCCACTCACCTGAACTAACTAGACCACAGTGTTGGTTTTCAGGTCCATGGCTGTGTGGCTAGAGCGGCCTATGAAAACATTTTATAATTTTAAAAGTAACCCTCCTATGGTACTTCATCATATATTAATTACTGTGCATATGGCATTTTCTGGATGCTTGTCTGAATGGTGCATGGACACTTCCACACAGGACACACCATGAATAGCTCCATAATGCAGGTCTCGCAGACAATGTATTTGCTGACTTTGTAGGTTGTAGTTGATGCCACATCTCTAAATACATACAAACATAAATAAATAAAAAAAGCAACATGATGTGAGCCATGATACACATACAAAGATATTTGTATGTCTGTCAAAGCAGTGACAGAGTCAGCAGGATCATAAGTGGCTTCCAGCTCTTGAGAAGCCATTATTGTGCTGTCCTGAAGATAAACTTCATCCTTCTCCTCCTCCAGGCAAGGTTGCTTTATAGGTGTGGAAAATAGGCAAGGTGGCAGGGCGGTGAGGGGAACAGTGGGCGTACCAACACCACAGGGGGCAGTTGGTAGCATAGTGTTTAGGGCATTCGCCCTGTGATCAGAAAGTCCAGGTTCGATTCCCAAGACGGCTTCCCAAGACAGATTGTCACTTTCACTTTCACAGTCTTCGTTGGACATAGTAGTTTGGACACCTTGACAGAAATGTGTTATTGATTACACACAAACGTACTGCAGTACAAATTCAAGCAGGAACCGGTGCCACAGCAAGATGTTGAACATTTGTACCTTCACTTCTGTAGTGAGGCTGAAGAGACAACTGTGTACCAGCCAGGGCTGGACTGGCCATCGGGTACAAACTGTGACAAATCCTTGTAAATTAATTATTATTATAACGTTACAATCTTTAATTCAAGTCTAGACAACATGTTAACCAGCATTACTTTCAGAAATGATCGAGCTATAAAATGACTCGAATGGCTGTGCACTGCATTTACAATTTGGAATGGAGAAAACAACTCCAAGCAGGTGCGGGGCTAGCATTAATGTTAAATTAAGCAGTCAAAAATGAAACATAACAAACAAGCTAGATCACACTTAACTGCGATAGAAACACAAAAGCCATCATTTGAAAGTACTTGCATTGCCCTCAAATCCAGGTGTGAAAAACTTGTTGCATCTTTCCCAAAAAGACTGTATGAGATCAAAAGGGTGCTTCTACTAAATACCGAGCAAAGGGTCTGAATATTTAGGACCATGTGATATTTCAGTTTCTCTTTTTTAATAAATCTGCACAAATGTAAACAATTCTGGGTTTTTCTGTCACTGTGGGGTGCTGTGTGTACATTAATATAACAAAGAGTGAAAAATTTAAGGGGGTCTGAATACTTTCCATACCCACTGTAAATTGGCCCAATATTGCATCACAATGGGCTCGTCACTGAAGCCTCACCAATGTCTCCCTGAAAATTTCTACAGTTCAGTACAATGACAACACCTATTGGTTTAGGCTTCCTAGTTAATGTTGTCCTTGTTGTTGCTCGGCTTTAATTGTGTTTAATGTGTTTAGCATTGTGTTGCATTGCTATGTTTAATGCTGTGTTTGTCATACTTTATTGTGTTGTAATTAAGAAAATGAATGCATTTAAAGTCCACTTTTGACGGACATTGATTCATTTTGTGGTGTTTTTTTAAATACACTGGTCAACAATATGTGGGTCGTATATATGATTTTATAATTATATAGTATAAGATCGTCTGGAGTTGGCGCATGCGCTTTGTGTTACGTTCTTTATCCGTATCGGTCAAAAATAGACTTGATGCGCATCTCAACAGACTGCCGGACATGTGACGGAACAGAGACATAGCAGACATGCAACGCATCGGATCTGGTGTAAACTGATGCATTGACTTTTTTGGCGGCGATTATCTGCGGCTGCGGCTGCTGTGTCTGATTCCTGAAAAATAGCCATTTTGGACATATGAGGTTTCCACCCGACAGCGACGAGATATGTCCTCACAAAGATCGGTTTTAACATTTGTATTTTGGGTCAACATCATCGAAGTTGTTGAGAGTGAAGTGTGTCGTGTTGTGTGATTGCTGATTGGTATAATGTCATTGTCAAAGTAATGTAAAATAGCTAAAGCTTAAACTCAGTGGACATCTCTCATTAGCGCTCTGCTGCTGCCAGCAAGACTGAATCAAGTTGGTCAGTGAGTTCTTTGGCTCTAGTGATGTGTCTTCAGTCTGATTTAATGTATTTTTATCTAAATGCCTGCAGTAAAATGTTGTTGTTGAATACTGGGTGCATCTCTTTGGATGCTATGGATTGTTAAAGATAACAAAAAACAGACAAAAACTTTAAATGTGATTTTCTCGGTTTTTCAGTTGGAAAATTGTGCTGCGAGACCAGAATTCAAACGACTGTAACTTGACAACCGTTTAAGATACAGCTTTGACCAAGGTATAATTTAAAGCTTATTTTCTCTTCTTTTTAATGATCCCAAAACCTCAATTTTGAATTTTGGGTCACTGCGACTCAGGTCACATTTATTGAATACTAATTTGTTAAATACTACGTTTGTTGAATACTACTTTGCTGGCACATTTTCATGGAAGCGCAAAGATGGGTGGTGTGCGTAATTGTATGTGATGGGGTCGTTTAATGAAAGTTGATCAGGTGGGGGAGCCCCCTGCAGTCCAGTAGTCAACATCAACACCAGAATATTCAGACAGGAAAGAAAATGTATCACTGCTCAGATTGTGGGAAAAGTTTTGCTATGTATAATCAGGTCAACATACACCGGCACATTTACACAGGACAGAATCCTTATCACTGCTCAGAGTGTGGGAAGAGTTTTAAAAGATTAGGTACGTTAAAAATTCACACTGGAGAAAGACCCCATCAGTGCTCAGAGTGTGGGAAGTGTTTTCCTTCTTTAAAAAAAACCCCAGTGCATTCACACAGGAGAGAAACCATAGCAAAGTGTGGGAAAAGGGGACATATTATGCAAAATTCACTTTTTAAAAAACAAACTATAATAGGTCTATGGGCTATACTAGGGTTGCAACAATTACAATTTTTGGTGGTACGATTATAGTCTGAGAAATCAGACTATCAGACACAATTCGTATTTTTAAACAGCAACAGAATGGATTACCGGATTTTATATATGCTTGTGTCCTCTTTGAGGACCATCCTTATCGTCCCTGTCAGCAATCTCTCTCAGAAAACACTGGAAATCTATAGCCACAGGTCTCGTCAACTTATGTTCAAAATTTGAGCTCAAAAGAATAAAATAATATTCTATAGATAGATAGATCGATAGATACTTTATTAATCCCAGTGGGGGGTTTTAAGTGCAAGCAGTACTGCTTAAGTGCAAGCAGAGACACCATTTTGTTTGGAGAAATTCTTATTTTTACCACAAGATTATAAATCAATAATGGCTTCAACACTACTTCTCTCCCATTCATTCTGCACAAACTGACTCGAGGAACCGACTCGCACTGTCCCGCCCCTCGGTTGACCATTCAGTTTGGAAAAAAACTCGCTCCGTCCAGCTGTCCAAATAGCCCACAAAAACTCGCTCAAAACACAATAAAACAATTGCACAGAAACTTCAAAGCAGTTTTATCACAACACAGCAGTGTCAAATTCCCACTGAATCCCATTAATTTGGTCGTCTGTGTGCTTTGTTTCAGCATTAAAAAATCCGTATTTTTCCGACCGAGCGCCTCTCTGTCTTTGCATCGCTCAACTGATCTGGGAGCGGTTTTTGGGTTTTTAAATCCCTGAGCAAGGTCGGCCAGGTTACACCCACATATGACTGCAAACCTAGCGCTATTCTCAACAAGCCTGTATATATAAGTTAAAACTTCTCGTTAACTTTTCAGAGTAATGGTCCATCAAAGCTGGACCAGGAATATACTGTTCCTGAGGCGCTCCTCATATATCTCAGCCTAGGAACCTTCTAGGGCTCATTTGAAAGGTCTGAAGCCTCCCCCAAAAATGATCCCTAGCCACCCTAAATATATAGTCATTATTCTACTATTTTAAAATTATACAGTAAACCCCCAGTTTTACGTGGATCAAGACTCGTGGATCCAGTCACACGCGTTTTTTTTTTTAGAACAAAACTGATCGTTTTACGTGGAAATATTCAAAACAAAGCGGAACCTGCAAATATTCTCTGCCTTTTTTTTTGCTTTTTTCGTGGCAATATGTTTTTTTTTTAACTCATTTTAGTACTTCTGGCTCCCCTTGCATGGCCTTTGGGACTTTAAACCTCTCTTGCTCTCTCTTACTCTCTCTCTATCTCTTACTCTCTCTCTCATTCGTGACTTTTCCAGAGCACTCATCTCTCTCTCTCTCGTTCGTGACTTTTCCAGAGCGCTCATCTCTCTCCCTCTCGTTCATGACTTTTACAGAGCGCTCATCTCTCTCTCTCTCGTTCGTGACTTTTTCAGAGCGCTCATCTCTCTCTCTCTCTCTCTCTCGTTCGTGACTTTTCCGGAGCGCGCTTCTCTCTCTGTGTCTTTCTCTTGTTCGTGACTTTTCCGGAGCGCACGTCTCTCTAGATTAACGCCGATATTTTTTTATCGCCTAATAAGAGTCTCACATTAACGCAGCACGTTAACGCAGATAACGGGGATAGTGCGGATTTAATCTCTTTCTCTCTGTCTGTCTGTCTGTCTGTCTCTCGTTCGTGACTTTTTCAGAGCGTGCGGATCGTCTCTCTCTGTCTCTCTTTTACTCTCTCTCTCTCTCTCTTACTCTCTCTGTTTCTCTCTCATTCCTGCCTTTTCCGTATTTAAACCTCGGGTTTATATTTACATTTTCTTTAAGGGTAATGTATTAAACTGAGTTCAAAATGAAATTAAAGTGATCTGGGAGAACATTTGGAGCCATATTTATGGTTTACACTATAAAAAAAGGCATTGGGATAATTTTTTTTTGGGGGGGGCTTCAGACCTTCAAATTCAAATGAGCCATTTCAATCTAGATTAATTAAGATTACAATGAGATTAATGTAGATTAAAAAAAATTAATCAATGCCCACCTCTAATAAATACATATACATATATTTATCTGCCACTCCTCAAAGGCCAGGCTGTAAAAATAGTTTCTGATATTAAACCGGTCCGTGACCCAATAAAGGTCGGGGACCACTGTTCTAGAGGTTCATTGTGAGCTGAATCTCTGAGAGGGTTAATGCTACATTGCAATACTGAACTCATAATACTGTACACAGTCCTCACTGATCATTAATTATATTTAGGATTATTAATTATATATCATATTGAGGCAATCAACCATTGAGGCAATTGATTTATGAAGTATCTGTCTAATGCGTTGCTTTACAAAAAAATACTCCTCTGCTAAGGTCATTTTTAGCTGTTGACTTTGCATATTAATGACCACTGCTCTTATTGGCTGTGACAGGAGAGGGGCTGAGACTCTGTGTGGAAGTGGAGAGTCTCAGTGTGTATAGAGAGATGCAGATGTTTGGCTTTTTAGACTTGTCTACACTAAAGGACCATGTAGTCACAAAATCAGAGACATGTGTCTGTCAGGCATGTAATACCCAGCCAAGTGATATGACTTGCCTAAAGCATAAAGCTAATGGCAGTGAACATGTCCATTTTCTAGCAGCTTATTTTATAGGACAGAATGAATGCAAGTATTTAGCGCAGCTGTAGACTCAATGAACACACTTTAAACTTGTATTATTCGTTTAAGAAACATTTCGTTACTCTGCATGATAGTGTTTATAAGTTGATTCCAGTGAAGACTCACTTAAGACTTCATTACTGCAGCCTGAAGCTTAGCTAAATGCACAGCTTAATGTAGCGAAGACAAATTACAATCCACTTTGCTTACCTGTCAGCATCAACAACAACAACAAAAAAAAAGAGTCTGCTAAATCAGACACAGACACAAGAACGTTTGATATGTGACATCAAATCACTGTTTTATGCTGCGGTGTCCTCCAGAGACATTGGTGTGTATGAGGCGGTAGCTGTGACTGTGAAAGTATTGAGCCTGGCTGAGTGGGTGTGTTTGTTTTAGTAGAATGGGGTGCTTGCTCCTTGTTATGCAGCATCTCGCAGCAAATCCTAATGTGGAAAGTGCATGTGGAAACACATGCACTTTGTTTGCAACACGACAGAAACATTTCACGGTTTCTTGGATGGCAGAAATACTGACTTGTAACTTGTCATGTGCATTACGCAGGAAAATTAAGTTTATTTTTCCTAAATCTCCTTTAATTCAATTTAAAGCCCTCTTTGTCGAAACTGTTGAGTAATGCCCTAAATCATGATCCCTTCATAATACAGTGTAAAAGACTTCCTTACTGCTGAAAACAGGTATTTTATCCATCCATAAATACAGAACTAACAGAACTAACATCTTTCTATCAATTTTTAACAGAATATAGTAATTGATTTAGATCTTATTCTAGTATTTTTTTTTAAACAAAACCCTTTTTAATACATTACGTATCTGGACACAGCTCAGTAAAAGATTGTGTGGATCTGTGTGATTCCTATACAGAGACTGAGGCAGAGAGTACGTCTAACCCACAGGCCTGGGAAGTGTTTGAACACACTGAGGGGAATAGAAATGCCTCATTAAGTTTCCACTAAGAGGTACACAGGAGTATCGTTGGGCCTCATGTTTTACAGTGCACATCATATCCTCAGCTTCTCTGAAGTGTCAAACACTCCCCTGACAACACACTCACTCAACAAAGCAGTGACTAAGCACTGGGCCCTCACACCTCTCCAACTAATAAACCTTTACACCAGCCTGGGTGCCCGCAGAGACTACAAGGTGGTGTGTATGTGCGTGCAGTGGTGGTTGTCTTGGTTTTGTTTAAGATTGATAAGACTCCTTCTCAAAGGAGCGCCCATAGACTCTCTTTTACTTACTTTTTCAGCCAGTCCGCAATGTCCTTGGCCGTGGCTCCATAGTTCTCGTAATGATGCAGAAACTTCCCCTTCCTGGCGCAAAGGAAACAGAAGAGGGCCTTTAACCTTAGCTGTCAGCCTTAGTGAATTGGCTTCAGAACTGTGGTCCACACAAGACACACAACATGTATTTTACCATAAAACAAGGACAAACACAGCCTATCAAAAGTATTGAAGCACCTAGCTTCCCACTAGGTTTTTAATACAAAATTGCATTTTTGCCCTATTAAATACTAATCAGTCTCATAATGCTAGAATATGCTGTTTGCAAAAGCATTCAATTAGGTACACAATGTTACCTCCAGAAGCAACCTAATTAGTTGGGTGGTCTAATGTAGTGTATAATTATAGTAATTCAGAATGAGTCTTCATGGATTGCAATATAATACATCCATAATATGCCTGTTTTAGAGAGAACTCTCAGTTAGTTAATGAAATCTGAGGCAAAGACTTTGTCAAATCAGGCCATTGCTACAATCTGTGCACCTGTTCAAAAAGCAAACTGGTAAGAAGTTCTCACAATCTGACACCAAAATCAACTTTGTAAAAGAAATTTAAAAAATAGGGGAAAAATCCAAGATCCAAACCTCAAAATTACCCGAGGTATGAAAAAAATAATTTGATTTAGCAAAGCCTCACTTAATTGTACAGACTCAATACAGGCCATCACCCATGTACTCCAATCTCAAAAAACAAAAAACAGATTTATAAACTGTCACTTCAGTGTTGGAATGGCAGTGACTCAGTTCAAGTCGTGTTTAGAATGTTAAGAAGAGACTAAGTCTTTGCAACTTGACAGAGCTCAAACTGGTTCCCTAATATGCAGACAGCACTGTGTGTTACTGTAATTAAGAGTTGTCAGTTTGCTTATCTACACTCCACTGATCATTTTAGACCCTTCAGTAAAAGGTATTTCCTCTCATATATCATCACTTTAGTCATGTGACTAGAGAAGAACAAAACTGGGATATCTTATTTAAATAAAGAACCCCAAAGTCATTGCATGATCTACAAAGTTAATGGTATGGCGCAAAATATATGATAATAATTGAATAATTGATTCTGAGAAAGTATTTTTTTTTATAAACTATCAGCTGTAAACATCTGAATCTGTAATTGTTCCCTGTCTCTAAAAGGCAACAATCTAATGTTGGACACCAGATTTCAGAAACTGATTATATTTAGTGGCGCATTTACATGTTCTTAAGCATCTCTAAAGAGAGTCTAATATCAGCAAGCTGTCCCAAAACTTATAATAGGCAATTTTTATTTAAATGACTCTCACATGTCTTTCTGAAGAAAAAAAAGAGAGATGTGTTTCACACCTTTGCTGTGTGCTATAATGTAATTGCAAGTACTTCTGGGACCTTCCTATTTAAAGAAACTTGCTAAATCTGAGGAGGTGATGGAGTTTATTTTCTCATCTCTAAACTGCATTACTGGTTAACTGAGGATATTTGTAGTGACACTCTAAAGGATTGCATTACAACAACATCCAAGAGTGTGGCTCCCTTTGCAGCAGCCAAGATAAACATTTTAAATGAGGGCCTGGCCCACAGCTAATTAAGCCATTCTGCTCGAGGCGTCTAGCTTAATCACAAGACCTCAGCTTGCAGTCTCCATGTTCCTTGCTAATCCATACCAACACAGCAGACTGACAGTTCAAGTTCAAAATGAAAAGTACAACTTTGTCACTTGTTCTGACCAGAGATTTCTGCAATCTGCAATCTGACTAAGCCGAGGGACAGGGCCGAGGGACAGGGCCGAGGGACAGGGCCACGGGTAATATCTAAGGGCTTGTACCCAGCGGTTTGTATGAGCAGACCTCAGTGCACAGGTAATGGTTCCTTTATCTGCCCTGATCTCTGTTTTCTGCCTCTGAAATTAATCTACAGCAGCCAAGAGCTCTGCAAGCAGGGGGGGAAAATGCCAGCAGCACTTGGTCATTTGTAACTGTCATTGATCAGTGGAGATCTTCACGCATCATGGTAATGTTTCCAAAAAAAAAACAAAAAAAAACTGGAACAGCTATCAAACTGCATTAGTTTGCCTGTGTCAGGTTTAATGCTGAGACAGCTGCAAGCAGATCACTCGCAATCTGCATTCATACTGGCCTGGCATGACCTTGAAGGCTGCTGAGCAGTATGAAACTCGAATGTCTCTGCTCTACCTTTGTAGCCTACATCTGGATACTCTAATAACTTTCAGTCCTCAACTCTTCTGCTCTGTGGCAACTGATCTAAGGGGTTTGGAGAGGTGAAGGCAACATGGCAGCACTCCAACCTACTGTATCCTTACTTGACAGCTCACTTAGCTACACTGTTATTTCAGATGAGAAGAAGTGAAGGGCAAAAGGGCTGGACTTCTGCCATTAAGCTCAAACATATTTAGTAATTTCATATGAAAGATCACAGAGGACAAGAGGCCTTTTCAAAGGGTTTGGATGACAGTAATAAATACGACCGTCAAAAAGTTGCAATGGAGATGCAAGGGCCGCCTCGATGACTGGTTTCTATGCCTATGTGGATCCCTTCAAAAATACTCCACAATACACAGTATGAAGGTATGAAATATTTCTCCGCTCATCCTTTCATACCCTATACTAAAATGTAAGGTGTCCATAAAGAGATACATGGGGGTCAAGCGCTGACAACTGCATGGGGAAGGAAACTAGAGCAACAGCTGGAGCCAAAGAGCTGAAGAAAAGTGCTAGTGTTTAGCTCAGAGGCTCATTACTGTAAGCAATGGTGCTGCATGGTCGTTAGCCTGCGACTCCCCTCAGGGCCGCGGCTAATGGCTCACTGAAAACGGATTGGGCGGAGAACGGCATTTAATTAACCCTCCCATAATTAAAACGGCAGTGAAATGAGTGAGCATTTAGCATCGAATGGAAGCAGATAAAGCATGGCTGCGGCCTCAGGCCTGATCGCGGACAATGGATCACTATACACAGAGCAATACACACAACAGTTACTGCTTATGCAGCACTCACCTACTGTTTTGGTGTTTCTTACCATCTAAAGCTGGGCAGCCCTACATAAACAGGGCTGGGGGCAACTATGCACAGTCATTAAAGAGTTTACCATAAGTACAGAAAAGTTCAGTGAAGAGAAGTTTTAGGATGGTCAACACAAGCTGCTGTGTGATCATTAGTGAACTTGTGTTAGGTCATGTTGGACCTTACTTGCCTCACAGAGATACTTTTTTTTTTTGCTCTCATTATCTCATCAAGGCATGTGCAGGCTCTGGCTGGAAATGAGGACATGAAGGATGTTCTCAAGAGAGGTGAAGAAAAAACTAAACAAACCTCACACTGTTAAGCATTCATTTACTGGAAATAAGGGGAAAGGGAAAGTTGTAAATTAGGTCCCAGATCAGGACGAGCCTGCATTGTTATTTCAGACTTAAGGCCAAGTACCTTTTTCCTAACACATTCTGCTTTATAAGATCCTTCATCTGTCCCTGATTGAATGAGAAAATGCTTGACATAATACTGAAGATCAAGGCCCCCCATTGTGAGGGCTAACTTCAAACTGAATATTTTATGACCATATAACCCCTAAAAACTTTTCCCTTCTGGTAAATACTAAACCTTTTCAGATGGCTTCTTCCAAAACAAATTCCTCACCCCTAGCTATGTTATCTCATACAAACTCAGCCTTGCTCTAATCTGAATACATTTCACGAACCATTTTTTTCCAGTGGCTACTGACTTGCAGGCTGCATGGTGCCACTTATCAAGCACTTCAGGACTTGAATAAAGCATGAAAACAGAAAGGCTGGAACTTGTATACTGCAGGGTAACTTCTCAGTTTAGGATGAATTCTTCATGGGTCTGTGAATGTGTGCAGTATACGGAATGAAGCCCAAAGTCAGACTCACTCAAAGTAGCAGAAGGTTGGGTATCCCTTGACATTAAACTCCTGCTTCAGGCCATCATACTCAGCTGGGTGCACGTTCATCCCGGCCAGCACCTGTGGCAGGACGGCAGAGAACACTCAGAATTAACCATCCCTGCGTACGACGTGGAACTCAGAGAAATGAAGATAAATGGCTGCATCCCGGCAGAAGCAGAAGGCTTGTCAACTGAGAGCAACATAAAAGTACGGCATGCAGTGAAGTGGGACATGGCAAATATCACACTGTTTGATGACATTACCTAAAACCAGACGTAAAGCGCTACTTTCATGCCAAAGTCAATTTAGAATCCATTTGGTGGTAGAAAACGGCCCACTTCAGGGAATTTTGATTTCTTTTGTTCTCAAGTTTGCCTGTTTACACTTAAGATTTTGATCTTGCTCTTTATGCAGTTATGAATAAATTGCTTGTGTCTGGCTTAAATTCTTGTGATCCTTCTCCATTTATATGTTAACCCTTTTATGGGCGGCCTGACCACATGGTTACTTTTCAGATATTTTCAAAAACTCTTGCCCCCCCCCCTCTATCTCCCCACAACATTTCAGAAAAACTAGGCATCAACACTGCACCCCCATTCCTGTCCGTTGCTCCATGTTTTGTTTTTGTATTCTGTCCTTTAGGTAGTTTCCTCCCGGATCAATAAAGTTTTCTGATTCTCATTCTTACATTTTAGAAAACACTGCGCCCACCCAGGTTTTTTAATATTCTTTTTGATGGTATTTTAAATACGTGCACATATAACATTTGACCTGTAATTTTGATTATTTTTTTAAAATAATAAGTAATAATAAAAGTTATAATAAAAGTAAAATAATAAGTCTGCCCCAAACTGCCAGCATCTGTACATCATTTCTCATTTGAAGAAAAAAAAATCCATGCATTCATTACTTCTGTGTAATAAAAGCTTATTTTCTATGAAAAATCTTACAATAGATGGAGATATGGGAGAGGAGTACTAACTTCCCAGTGTCCAAACTCAAGACATTTAATGCGGCAGACAGAGTTCTGTTTCAGCAGAGGGGAACTCAGCCATTCTTCTTCTGCTCAGTGAAAGCACAGCCAATTCTCCCAGCTGTGGCATTGTGGGAAAAGTACACTGGATTTAACATTCCAGTGCGCCACTTGGGAACTCAAAGTATGATTAAAAACAATCTCACTTTTGGAACCTCAGTTTCTCATTTGGAAGGAAAACTGAAAATAGTAACAGAGTTGACTTGAAGGACATTGAAAAAAAGTTGTTAAAAGTGCCGTGACTTTTTTCAAGTGCCACGGACTCTGATGAAGGTACTTTCTAGTCATGGTAACTGTGCACATCCCTACATTTACATAAGGGCATGATTCTAAGGTCTACTTATACCACAGGTTCACTTATGAGTGCATTTTCTCCGTTTCTGTGCTGGACAAAAGGCAGCGTTAACTTAAGATGCCTTTTTCCGGAGCGGGAGGGGTTATTACCAGCAAAGTGCGTGGGTATTAAAGCTCATCTACAATCATAAATTGCACATAATCAAAGAGCGGGTTACAAATCATCTCCGGCTGCTTGCACGCATCCGACAGCCCGGTGAAAAATGTGGAGGCAGACTCTGCTGACCGCCGATTTCCTTCCCAAATCCATCACGCTTCTCCAGCACTATCAGCGTCTTCCATGCGCACGTGAAAATGTGAAACTGCAGGATGCAGCAAATCTCCCCTTGCCCAGTCTACACCTGCAAATCTCTAAACAAACAGCTTATTTACAGGCTCTCTGCGCAGCCCACTCATCACTCAGCAGTTAAGAGAAATAAACACTGCTTCAATTAGTCAAGCCAGTCCTCATTTCCAGCTCCATATAAAAGAAGGAAGAAAAACATGCAGCTGTTTCAGCAGTGGCTGTGCGATCTGAGCCAGCTTCTGGTGGTTTGTTCAGAGATGCTTTCGCCTTGCTGGGGGTTTTGAGCAGTGAGCTATTGATCCATGTGCTCTTATAATGCATTTTTATGTGCAGCCTGAACCACTTTACTTGACAAAAGGTCTTTCTTGAACTGCAGAACAAAACTAAAATAAACTTTCATTCCCCAATTAAGTGCATTTGTGTGTGTGCGCGCGTGTGTGTGTGTACTCAGAGAGCAAGGAAGCCAGGAAGGGATGTGTAGCGATAGATCACAGCAGTGTACATAGAGATATTGAGTTGCAAGTTGGCATTTAATCCATGCATAGACTGAAGTCCAGCAGGGAATACATCCAATAAATGTAGTATTAAACAAAAACAGAAGATCGCTCAGACAAAATTATCTGGGGTGAATCTGATGAAAAGAACTCAATTCCCTGTCAACTAAAACAAACAGGACAAATAGGTCAACAGCGTGTCTTCATTTGTCCTGAATCCTGCTGGAGAACGATCCGGGACCTCTCGCATTTAGACCGGCACCTATTTGATTGGATCTGGAACGTGCTTTGTCTCTATCAAAATATGGAAATAAACGTTATGCCATTATTTTATGCCCTATTAAAGTTAGTTGTAAATCACTTGCTTGACTTTTTTGGATGAAATTTAAATCTGATTAAGGAAAGGGAAAGAGAGACATCAGTCACTCAGGTCAGGCAGCAATGCCTGAAGCGTGGTGAGTTGTCTGCATATCACATGAGCCAATAGTACTGTGATTTCAGTACTTCAGTAACAAAAACGGGTAAAATGTCAAAAATACTATCAAATGTGTTGATTTTTTTTCAAGGCAACAGGCCAGTCTGACACATAGCAGGCCAAACTTGTTTCAGTGGATCACCAGGGTGGCGATAACAGCAGGAGGGCAGCATGTCGCGTTGCTAGTGAAGTAGAGTAGTAAAGTAATTAACAGGAAAAAGGAGGTTGAGGGTTCTATGGAGGTTTTGTGGACTGTTTTGGACAAATAAACAAAGTTAAGCATAGATTTCTATTACAGTTTCCTGTGGTGCAATGTGGATGATTGATTAAGAGTGCGACGATGATGCTGATAATAAATATGCATGAGGTCAATGAATCAGGGAACGCAACACAACATGCCCTGGTAGAGAGATGCACTGCATGCAGGCAACAGCTTTAACGTTTTTTAATGTCTAAATTATAATTGATGTCTAAAGTATAATTTCTTTAAGCTCCGTGGCTAAGAATGTGGGTGTTTGCAGTGTGAAATTATGAATTGAATTGAGTGTGGCTAATGAAAAAAATTTAAGTCCTTTCATTGTGGGCAAGATAAGGGAATGTGTAATCGTCTCTGGGCTCAACTGTCACGTCACATGCTTTTATTTTTTGCTCCTAACTTCAAGCTTCATGTCTTTACAAAAGCAGCAAAAATTATGAAATTATTGCCCAATATACTGGCTGTGACTATTGCTTAAAGGTTGTTTGTTTTACAACCAAGCGTTGTTTTCTGTTTATAGGTGCAGAGGAGAGACCGAGAGACCCACAGACCGAGAGACCGACAGACCGAGAGACCGACAGACAGACAAGGCCCTTTGCTTGAGTTCTTAGCTTGTTTAGTTTTCTGGCAAACAAGCTACTTCCAGATCTAATTCCATTTTCCAGCACTTTTTCTCTCCCCTGACCTGTTGAGACAACACCTTCTCTGTGTTCCAGGACCTCCTGATATACAAATTAGTTACAGGTGTTGACACTGACATGAAATATTATGCTGTTACCTTATTGACCCACTACAACATTTACCCTGAACAATAAAAGGGTTTATGATGTGCACATAAAATACGACTCATTGTTACATTGCAATGACAAGGTCAGGTGCAATAAATTATGACAAACAAATATAATTTGTCTCAGACTGGACATGCAGGTGCATATACTGAAAATGTGATTAAATCAAACAAATTTCATTCATTATAAACATTCACCAGTTCATACAATACATGCATGAAAACCAATGCCTTAGATATCTCTATCTATTCAGTCCACATAATTTAGCATCCTGCCCCACACACTATTCATTTTGAAATTAGAAGGAGTATTTCATCCTTGGTTGCTTTCTTCCATATGAGGCCCAATATAGCACAGTCAATCAGAAAAGATTAGTTTTCAATGGCCCTTAACAAAAATACCCAGTTCAATTATACAGGCTAAGAGGTTGTGTAAAAACTACAATGCAGATATTACAAGCAAACCTCTGAGGAAAACCTAAATACAAGAACATGCTGGGTCTGGGCCCTTTAAAATGTGCTTACATATTTCCCTTTTGTCTCTGTAGCTGTCTGCTGGAAGATGGGCTGCATCCTCTTACATACACCACACCCTAGAGAGAAACAAGAGAGAGTTAGGAGAAATTCTCTCTTCAATCAACATGAACTGCTTTGTTTTATCCCTGATATCAGAGAAGGGAGCAGCTAATTGGTTATACAGATTTTCGGAAAAAAATGGTGATTGGTAATGAAATCCCCTGAAAATACTTTAACACTCTTACAAAATCCTCAGATGAACACCACATGTTGTGCATTGCTGTACACGTTCTTCCATTTCTTGGAACAAAAAGGAACATTAATATCCACACTGAAGTCGGCCAAAAACATTGCACAGGCTGCGCTGGGCCTGAGGTGCCTAATCACAGATTCCATGAAAATGCTTTCTAAGGAAATGAGTGAAGAATTCAAACAAAAGAGAGAGAGAAAAGAGAAAACTACAAGTGGAGTCTAAGTGAAGAGCCTGAGGGTTGCCCTCTCTTTGCAACTTTAAACATGCTCTCAGCTCAGTACTTCATCACAGCAGAAGACTTTTTAATGAACACAACATGCTGGGATTTTCCTAGGCACAATCCAATCCAACTTTTTCCCTCCCGATGTAATTCTCATATCTATGGTTAGAATATCAGCTGATGCAGAGTACCGAGCGGATAACAAACCTATACTGGCACTCGGCTACGGTACTTTCATGAACATATATTACAGACGATTGTACTGCTCCTTTTACGATTGAAAGAAATACTGAAGGTTCAAAACATTGCATAGCTATAATTTCATAATAAAAATGAAATACTGTGAATACAGACTGATCATGATCTGGTATGTTCTGGTTGAAATCATCTCGATGTCATTTTCTTGGTTTCAGAAAATGTAACAAACAACTTAAATTTATATGAAGTCATTTTTGCATAATTGGAGACATTACTGTACCTTGGTCTGAATTGTTAGATTGTATTTTTTAATGGTTTCCTCTGTTGAACTACAACCCTTTATTTTCCAGGGTTTCACATCCTTTGCATCATACACATTATGTCACCGAGGACAGAACGAGAGCAAGATCATCAGATGACTCACATGGGGCATAGAACATCATGAGGATGGGCCTCTCCTCCCTCTTCAGCAGCTTCCTGAAGTCCTGAAGGAAAAACCACGCAGTTGAGTAAGAGAAGCTTGTTGTGACAAGGCTTCCTGTAGTATCTATGGAAGTGATGTCTTCATCACCCTTAATTTACTCTACTATTAAGGCTTTTGTCGGCAGTTGGTGGTGCCACAGAAGAATCTGTATTTCCCTAAAGAGCCATTATGAAAAAGAGTGAAGAACATTTAAAATGTTTATAGAACATCCAAAATGTGTAAATGTTCTATACATGTCTGTTTGTCCAATTTAAGCGTTCTTGGTAGCCCAAACCTTAACCTACCACTACACTTCACCTCAAAGCGTCTCACACCTGTTGCTCAAGAGCAACAACCAGTCAGTCCTGCAGGGGGCTCTCTGACCACCCAAGCAGGTAAAAAATATTTTCATGCCAGTAAACCATACAATGCGTATAATTGCATGCACGGATTAACCAGCTCACAGGGAGAGACTTTTCCCCCTCTATCAGCTTTGTTTATATTCTTGCTTCATTACCGGATTGCTTCCTGTAGCTGAAATTTGCTTGTGGCAGTTGACACCCCAAAAGATGTAATACACCACAGAGCACACGCCCCCCAGAGCAATCAATACACTCTTCAAAGGAGGTTCAAAGCCATCTCATCTTGGCAAGTGGGGCTTTCTGATTGAGCCCGGGCCCCCGTCAGCAAGGGAACTATCCGGATATGTCTACGATTCGTGAAGACTCCAAAGGGACATCCTACTAGTTAAGGACGTTTTTTCCTTTTTCTTTTGCATGAAACACTGATTTTAATGGAGTTTCACCCTCATTTTCCTTATTCAGAGGGGCTAAAACACACTGGATCTGAAGCTGTGAAGCACACATACTCCTGAACCTCCTGTACAGCAGCCAAGGCCGGCCTCCTGAGAGAGGAGAACGGCCCCGTTCTTCAGTTGCAGATTGCTTAACTCATTGCTTTTGTTCCGCATGCGGTTCCCACACCAGGCAAACGCTAAGAATGGAAAGGTGATCTTTGCAGAAGCTGTCGCCTAAAAGAGATACTCACTTTTTCCGTCTCAATGTGAACGACATCTTTAGCCTCAGGGTTCTCCTCCCATAGGGGGGCACCTGTGGGGTCTTTCAGGAATGCCACCATTGACTGAGAATGAGAGGGAGAGGATCAAAAGGAGAACAATTATTAGAGAAGCAGTGATATGACTCATCCTTCACTGTCAATGCACATTCACCTTCTCCAGAGAGGCACTGCCAAGAGTGCACACGGCATCTTTGGAACAAAAAGACCCAGGAGTAAAAAAAAAAAAAATCTATCCTCCAGCAAGATTTCACAACATTAGACTTTGAGGTCAGCAATAATAATGGTCAAGAGAACTTTCCGTGATGCAAAGTTTCTTTGATGGCATTACAAGATGACATTATTCCCTCTAATAGACTACAGCTAATTTAAAAGATCTACCCATCCAGAAAGGAGAAAGACTCAGTAGGCACCTTTTTGACATTAAGTGCTCATAATAAGCCTAATTACCATTACGGAAAAGGAAACGAAGAGCAATATCAGACGCAACAGCAGATGCTTTTAATGAGAAACCTCCATTCTCCAACGAAGCCGCTCACCCATCTCATAACAGACTCAGACACCAGAGCTGAGCGACGCTCATTCATTTTTAACTTTTTCACATTACAGCTTGGCTCATTGGCGAACAGTTCATCAACGCCACGTCAGCCATGCACAGGACTGTGTCAGCAGGCTCATGGAAAGAGTAGTGGGTAAGAGGGAAAAAAAAAATGAACGGCAGGCGATGTGTTATTCTGAACCAGTGGTATAAATCCTACTGCACGGAGGAAACAGCGCCTAGAGTGTGAAATCACACTCGTACTCGTCTGTGCTAGTGTGAAATGACATGCGTGGGGAAAATCAGCTTGGTAGAAATGATAGAACAGGGTATGCTATAAAAGATCAAAAGGCCTACAGATTACAGAGCCCCATGACTGCAAAACCCACACCTAAAAAGGGTAACAAATACCAAAGTCAACAACAAAATTAAAGACTGAGATTTTAGAAGGCATAAAATGCAACTCATGTTTGCTTCAAAATAACCAAAACCATTAAAATAAGATGCAGTATTTTATTTGACATGGACATAAGCGCTATAAATCAATCAGCCATAACATCAAAATCATTGGCCTAGATTGTGTCGGTCACAGGATATTAGCAAATCCTTTAAGCTCCGACAGTTAAGAAATGGAGCCTTATTGTATTGGACTAATTAGTCCAGCAATTCTCCATATATGCTTGATTGGATTGAGTTTTGGGGAATTTGGAGGCCAAGTCAACACCTTGAAAACATTGCCGTGTTCCTCAAATCTTTCCTGAACAGTGTTTGTATTGTGGGAAGGCACATTATCCTGCTGAAAGAGGCCACTGTTGCCATGAAGGGCTGCTCTGGGTCTGTAACAATGTTAGGCAGGTGGTACGTGTGAAAGTAAGTTGCACATTCAATTCAATTCAATTCAATTTTATTTATATAGTGCTTTTAACAATGGTCATTGTCACAAAATGAAATAAATGTGAAATAAATGTGTGTGTGTGAATGTGTGTAAATGAAATGCCCCTGATGAGCAAGCCAAGAGTAACGGCAACAGTGTTGTTTGATGTTAGTGACAACAGCCTTGTAGCTCCACTGTAAGACCAAAGAAGCAAACTTCAGACACCAAGTATGTACTGGTTTATCAACGACATTTGGACGGAATCGTGGAAATGTGTCTTTTCATTAAATTGCCGTATTATGGACAGATATGCACCCGAGTGCTAGTCTGATTCACAATTGTGAATTATCCGTTGATTCTCACATGGAGGTAACACAGACGTTTATGTGATGTTGGCATGCGAATAAATTGGCTTTGGTTTCCGAGACTCTCCGCCCGTCGACGACCGACACGACCGCAGTGAAGAGGCCATCCAATGGAATGAGTTCTACTGTTCAGCATGTTCCTATGGAGACAGAAAGAGGTTGTGGGAAAGTGGATGTGAAACACCTGGTTGGTCAGCAGGTTCACCATTTTGTACATCGATGTTCAGTTTCGCTCCAGAAACAGAAAAGAAAATGTAGTATCATCCCTGATAGCACCTATTCATATTGTATATTAATCCGTATGAATATTATACATATTCATCCAGATACAATTTTGTTAGAAGACTCAAGGCAGAAAAACACAACAGTGAAACTTCCAAAAATATCATTAGCTCTATCTGAGAACTGCCACAGACAGACACAGTCATCTCTCAGTTTTTCCACACAGGCTGTGCTCATTTTCAACAAGACGTTACTGACATTATCTTACTCTTAGGTGGCATGAAGGTTCAAACTGTACTGCAGACTAATTTAATGAATATGCTTTTTTTCCATCAAAGCAAACTCTGTAATATTGCTTCAAAATATCTGTTTAATTTGTGGTAAGGGGTAGCCCCACATACTCTGTAGTAAAAATAGAAAACAGAAGCTATTTTGAGAAACACACACGTCTTGAAATGATTTGCTTTTATATCAGTTAATCGTGAGCATGCGGGCGTCGTCACAAAACACTCAGCAGTATCACAGACGTATCTCATCAAAATCCCCTCAGCAGACTGTCCTCATTTTTGCAAATGCAAACAGAAAAAAACTTGTCATCAAAAAAGGATTTTGTTTTCTCAATTCCAGGTAACGTTTGGAAAACTGAAGGATTAAGTTCATCCGATGTGAGGGGAAATGAAAAAACAAAGTGTTCAAATTCTTGCTGGAAATCAGTGGCTAATTACATCAAACTCGACTTCAGGTTAAAGGTTTGTCTTGCATGCTTGACAAACACCGAGGATGTTTTCAAGATCACAAGTTGTTATTCAGACCAAAATGACGTTGAGTTGTCCACACAACGTTCTACTGACTTCACAAAATGACCTTTAAAACATTAGATAACCATATTTTGTAGTATGTCATGATCAACATCAATAGTAAGTTAATGTAAAGTTAATGAAATAGAATTTTATACCTCCATCAGCAGTTGGAGTTCCTATCCTCCACACACGGGACTCTAAATGACAAACAAATTACACCTCTAAATTTGTTAAGCTGTTTTTACAAACGGCTCCCCGTAGACTTGGACTTGGGACTAAAGACTTAAGGCTTGTCTTGACATTGACACTCAAAAACTTGAGACTGGACTTGGACTCGAGCACAGAGACTTGAGACTTGACTTGAATTCGAGCAGAGACTTGAGACTGGACTTGGACTCAAGCAGAGACTTGAGACTGGACTTGGACTCGAGCACAGAGACTTGAGACTTGACTTGAACTCGAGCACAGAGACTTGAGACTTGACTTTGTAAAAATGACTGCTATCCTTGTCAAGATTCAAGATTCAGTCATACAAGTACAACACACAGTGAAATGTATCCTGAACCGCTCCTTTCTGACTGTGCAAGCATTAAAACAATAAGTACATTATAAATTAAAATATGGACTTTCTGAAACCCAAATAAAATTAAATAAAGGAGTACAAGTAAATATAAGTATAGATGTAAGTAAAAATGTACATTTCTTTTAAAAAGTATAAATCTGAAATTTTCTGAAACACAAATATAAAGTAAGTAACTCAAATGAGGAGCACCACCAGTAAAGTGAACTTATATGTAGGCTGAAAAAATGCGGTCCACTACCGCAATGGTCACCGACCCTCCTCCTGAAGATTTACTTTCCTGCTGTGTACCAACCTGCATCTCCTCTCCCTTACTCCAGGCAGGCATGGACTTATGAAGAGGTTTATTAGCCACAGCAAGTGGAACTGGACTTCTTAAGCAGGTAGATCTCCAGGTTGTACCTTCCTGGACCCACCAGCATCTACCTTGCTTTGCATCTTCCTCACCAGACACTAGTAACCTATTCAGGTATTGCTTTCCTTCACAAGATGGCCATCACATTTCTTGGGACTTTAAACCAATCTTTACTCTGCTTGCATGTGTTATCAGACATCTCCCCTTTCACCATCAGTGGACACACAAAAAAGGCACATTTCTTTGCACACCAAGTGATTTGGAGACCTAAACTAAACCAGCTTTGTGTTTTTTCGAAATGATTTTCTTTACTTATCTCCAGATCCACCCACTGTCTAGTATCTTCTGTATCACCAACACCTTGTCATTTTACGGCATAATTATGTTATTTTGTCAGCCATCAGACACCCACACTGGCGTGTATGGTGCCGGGGAAGAGGAGGACGCCTGTTTTAGCGCCACTCAAGATTTCCTGATATCAAGTCTAAGGTCATTGTACCACTTGGGATCCCCAGTTTAACAGTAACAGTTACTGTTCTTTTAAAGGTCTTTGCCGATGTAGTGATGTAGTTGTGTGGCCTGTGATTTGTTTTGTGACTTGAGACAAAGCTTCTGATTATCAAATGTTGACTCAAATTCAAACAATTGAGCTATTTGTTGTTCACCTCACCAGAGGGATAAGAAGGGAGAATGGAAAAGAAATAAACAAAATGAACCCAGACAACTAATAAGTAGTTTACTATGGTTACTGTGCTAGCTTAGTTAACCTCTCTCTTTCTGCTGGGGTTCATTTTTTCATTTTTCTGGTACACTTCACTTTTCGTCTACAGATTCCTTTCCAGGAACGATAAGCTCTTTTTGGAATGTTGTATGTCAGACCTTTCAAAAATCAAGTTTGTATGAGAATTATTTTGATCATCATCATCGATGTGTAGTGGTGCATGTTTCATTGTTTAAACCGTGGCAGTTTGTGAACAAAATTTCCTTAAGCGTGATTCACTCAGAATCCTTAAGCTGAAGCCTGTTAGCAACACATGATGCTAAGCTTAGCTCAAAACAATTGTAATCAGATTGTAGTACTTTAATATACAAGAAAATCCAACAGATCCTTAAATCTCTAAGGCAGCTGATGGACAGGGTGCCCTGTGATCAGAAAGTCCTGGGTTAAAATCCCAGCACCACTCAGGTACAGCACGTATGTGTATTTTGTGACGCATGGCCGACACCCACAGGCTGGGAACCCACACACAGGAACAGGCACTAGCGCAGATGCACAACTGAGTTTATTTCAACAAAAGAAAACATACTGGGTCAAAAACACAAACCAAACCACCACCCCTCAGGGTTTAAACAAGCCACACTCTACCTCTTTCTCTCCCATCTCTTTTCCCCGTTCCCTGGCTGCCTTCTGAACTACTGAAGAGCCCGTATTTTAAAGAGTCCTGGCTCCTCCCTTAATACCGTGTACCTGGCCCTCGTCAAGGAAGAAGCCCCGTGCTCAGTCTGGCAGACCTGTAAGACTCCTCCCTCTCCTCGCCACACAATAAATGTACAGTAAACTCCCAAAATTATGGAGGTTCTGTTCCAAGAAAAAAAAAATTTATGCAAATTGTGAAAACAATGCAAATCTGTAGTTTACAAATGTCTAAAAATGCCATTTTCTTTAGTGTAAACCCTAAACATGACCCAAAATTTAGTTTTAATGTATTAATGCATCCCGCCTCTGAGTACAGGGGTATTTCACAATCACAAGACGCGCTTTCTTTGTGTTCTCTTAACGGTACTAAAAAATGTATACAATTATATTTTATACTCAAGATTCGTTTGAATATAAAACGTTTATTTATTGTCTAGTCTCCAGTAGAAATTACATTACAAATTAAATTCTTTCTTTGCTGTCCACACACAAGTACTGAGGTTAGGTTAGGAGTTTTTATATAAAATAAGTTAGTAAAGACATGCAGATGTTATGATGTGCAGAAAAATATAGTAGATAATTATTAACTGTGTACTTGCAAAATGAAGAAAAGGAGCTTGAGGTGCAAGAAGGTCCAAACATTTCTGTATGAGGTAGATGAAGGGGATGTGCAAAGGAGCCTACTGTACAAAATCACAGGTCAGCTGTTAAGGACTCTGATGGCAGAGGGGAAGAAGCAGTTGTTTAGTCGGGCAGTTCTAGATTTCACCCTTCTGAACCTTTGTCCAGAGGGCAGGAGTGTGAGCAGTCCATGTTGGGGTCTTTGAGGATGGAAGCATGTCTCCTCGGGACTCTGCTGCCCTGTCTGCAGAGCATCTACCACTGCAGAGTCCTTATGATCTTCTTCACAGTTGTTATCACTCTCTGCAAGCGTTTGCGTAGGCATAGCTGTAGTGCTACTGTACCATGCAGTGATGCAGCTGGTCAATGCGCTTTCCCCAATGCAGCTGTAGAAGTTGCTGAGGATCATACTGAACTTCCTCAGCCTCCTCAAGAAGTACAGCCACTGTTGAGCCTTGATGACCAGCTGTGTGGTGTTCAGTGTCCAAGTGAGGTCCTCACTGATGTCGACGCCCTTGTACTTAAAGCTGCTCACCCTTTCCACTTTAAGCTCCTGGATAAACAGTGGCTAGTGAGGTCTTCTCTTCTTCCACTAACATCTCCTTTGTCTTATCAGAGTTGAGGGTGAGGTTGTTGTCCTCGCAGCATGACACCAGGCAGGCCTCCTCTCTCCGATAAGCCGCTTCATCCCCTCCAGTGAAAAATATGCAAATGTTGCTGAATTTACATTAATATTTATGTAAAAAAATGTGCAAATCATATATTTTTTAGATAATTTAGCACAAAAATCCAAGAAAAATTGTATATACTGCCACAAAAACAGTCTGCGGTTCCATGAATTCGCAGGGGTTTCTAGAAACAATTATTAGTTAGGTACTAAGAAGAAATCTGTGAAGATGCAAACTCACGGGGGATTTCTGTGTGGTGGTGTGTACAGTAATCCCCTGCTTTTCACAGGGGTTATTTTACAAGAGCTCCCGCGTATAGTGAAAAACCGTGTTGTTGTGTTTTGGGGAAAATTGCCTAAGAATGCCTATTTTTATAGGAAAAAAGTCTGCGTTAGACTGAATCCACGAATGCTGATCTGGGTAAATCTGAGGGTTTGTATGTATGCAACAGTTAATTAGGTTACAGGTTTTACCAGGTGATGAGTAATCTATACTGGAGCACATTTTGAAGCCCTCCTGCCATCCCAAATTTGGGTTCTTGGGGTTCTCTGCCTGTTTGTAACCACAAAGCTTTCACTGCACTTGGATGTGATTCAGCTGGTTAAATGCCGCTACATGATGAAACCATCCAGGGTTCTTCGATTGCAGAGTCTATTGCATTAAAACCCAAATCTAGGTAAAAATTACCCCATCACAAAGCCAAAAGGAAACAATGTTTTGACAAGCATTTCCTCTCCTACTCCATCACACTAGCGATAAGATCAGTCTCACTGCTGAAATAGTTTCAGATGGCAGATCTGGCAGGGAACTGAAGAAGAACATTAGGGACAAGATAATAGACATAGAGAGACAGAGAAAGAGTAGTAGGGAGAATGGAAAGAAGCTGTGCATGGTTTAAGTATTTTGCTTTACTTCTGTTGCTGAAGATTTGATGCAGCCTTTCCTGTAGTAATATTTGCTATGGTCCTCATACCTCGTACCGCAAAAAAATCTTATCTGCAGTATTTTTCCCTTATCCCACATAAAGTCATCTAAGGCATGACTGAAGTTTCCTTCATCGGTTTTCCACTGAAGTAATGAGGCTCAGATAGCTAATAAGTAGCAGAAGGGTATAGTCACCCAATTTGCATTGCGCCTAAAATTGTCTGGAAGTGTTCATCATCTCTTAAAGGCTTGCATATATGGTATGACACACTGTTAGCATTCATCAGTGTTTATCTGTCAACCAAATTCAAACTTCAGGATGGCTGCCAGTACTGTTTTTATTGTGTGTGTCCTGTTTTACCAACTTCACAGTGTTGAGGCAAATGTGTGATTTGTCTTGTCCAGTCAAACTCATGCCACCCTGATCTGGTGGACCACTGTTGTGAATTTTGTGAGCAATGCGCTGATTTTAAAAGTGGATGGCATTTATTTAAAAGATGTACTTTCTCCTGATGTGACTCATGCGTCTCAGCGTTTTCTGCACCAACACATGGATCATTTCCAGATCGCTTAGTTTTGGTTCTGTTTTGACTGAGCTGGCCTTTGCCCTCAGTTGACTTGTGCTATCTTTGGACCATTTATTGGTCCTCATAGCTTTCAGAAAAGAAATGAACAAACCCAAGGGATTTTTGAACTCACCTTGAGTTTTCAGAGACCCTAAAAAGCACAATAAAGCTTAGTAAATAACTTAGAAAGATCTATTTAAGAACTATTTAAATTACTTTGTTCATGATTCATTGGGTTTTTCAAAGGAAATATAACAGAACTGCCATACATTTGTTGTACAGCAAGTCAGAAAATTGTGTTAACGCTTCACTGTTTCCATAAACATTTTCTGAGGTGAAATTACATTAAAATCGGCTAAAGCATCCTTTACCATAACCAACACTTGTTGTAACAATCCTTTATAAAAATGTATGTTTTGTATTTGCCTGTGCCATGTTGTCTTATGAATACTGGCCTTCAGTGAAGTACTACCATAAATACATTCACACCATTTTTTCAGACTCTTGTTTGTTGGTGCGACGTTTTAACCGTTTCTGTTCGTTACATTACTGAGTTGTTCCTACAAAGGCATACAGACCAATAATTTTACAGACAGTTAATTAGTCATTAAGTTACTGTTGGTCTTTAGGAAGTTTCTAAACTATAAAGGTTTTTGGTGACTCAGGACACCAAACACCAACCTCATTTATGATACTCAGAATATCAAGTCCACAAGAGAAGTGTTTTTCTTTGAAACCCTGTGTGTGTCTGGGTGAGAGAGCATGTGTGTTCTGCGAAGACAGACACACTCGGAGGTTTGAGCGTGCTACGTGGGCAGTGGAGAGGGTAGAGAGGGCAGATGTTTGTCTTGAAAAACAGTTTAGAGCGGTGAGAGCGGCAGGGACGAGCACATTTTTAGGCAGACACTTCAAAGCAAGCCTGAAGGTGAGGAGGAATCCCCTAACGCCCGTGCCCACCATATCCTCTAACTGCCTGCTTCAGCTTAGTGACACACACTTACCAGAAGTGTCACAGCACTCATCTTATATAACACAACAGTATAACAACAGCTCTTTGATTTGGTTGTATACGAAAAACACTGGGAGTCATTGAACTGGCCTATTTTGTATTCCTGCTACTTTTCCCGTTTTTGTACATTTGTGGTTGTACAAAAACATACTAACTAACGTACTAACTTAACTAACTAAGCCACATACATTTGGTATGTGGCTTAGTTAGTTACCTAAAAAGTTCACAAAATTAAATAGAGAACAACAATGGCCTGGGACAGCCTGGCCACTGTTTACTAGCTAGCATAGCTAGCTCATGTGCATTTATTGCTCCTAATCTGAAACAAAGGATCAGATCAAATATTTTATACCAAAGCTGTTACTTATAAAAGCCTTGTGTAAATTCACTCACCATTCATTTCAACTGATATTTCACTATGGAGAGGGAGCAGTCACACAGAACATATGCGGCATGTGGCTAGTTAGCTTAGCTAATTTATTTATCAGTGTGTTCATTTATTGTTCCCTGTCCATAGCAAAAGATCCTTTGAAATAAATGGTTGGGAAATCTCCTCAGTTCCTTTCTGGCTAACAGCTATGATGTATATAGAAGCAGGTTATTGACAGGACTTGTTTTTGAGTGCTATCTGTGTATTGTGTATCTTGCAGAACCAAGGCTGGCTATTGTGTATTGAAGTGTGTGAGTACAGTGCTGCTTCTTGCTTGTTTGGGTGGTGCAGTGGCTTATGTGTGTTATACACTTGTGAAACTGAAAATCTGTAGGGGGGCAGATAATTAAATGGTTAAGATGTAAACAAAGTCAGAGTAGTTCTATTTTAGAGAAACTTGCAGAGTCAGAATTGCTTACCGCACTGATAGGAACCAGACACCTGAAGAGTTCATGGCCTCTCAAAGCTCCGTCTCAGAAAGTTACTTAATGAAAGTTACTGCCTGAAACCTTTTTTGTATCCATTTATAGTGAAGAGATCTGGGGGTTTTGGATATAAAATAAAAAGGTTTATAACTCCTGGCAAAAAGGATAGAACCAACACACTTAGGACTTATTCACCCATCTTTTTTATTTAATAGAAAATAAACAAATCACATACGACACAGAACTAAAATTGCTTAACAGCTGAACGTTCTGGATTTCTGGATATTGATTCTGAGTCTTTGAGAAACACCTTAAACAAATTCACTTACTGTTTTTAATTACTTGATTTTTCCAAATCAAGAAAGTAAAGTCAAGTACAGTGGCCTCTGATAGTCACCCGTGAACACACTACAGCACAGCCACATTGTCAACAAAACTGACATTCTTTCTTTGCATTTAACCCATTCACCAATTGAAGCAGGGGGCTGCCACCGTTATGGGGGGTGACTAGGAAGCAGTGTATGGTAAATTCTTGCTCAAGGTCTCGTTCCCATATGGGTGGAGAGTATCACCCAGGGACGAGATCGGGAAAGCGTATCACCCACACGAGGGACAATGGAATCTGCCAGAAGGGTTTGAGTTAGGCCCAGTGACCAATACGTTTGTTTTATTTATTATTCTTTTTCTTTCCTTTGCTCACATTATTGAGTGTTTTGTTAGGTTTGATTTACGTGTATGTTTATGTCTGTCTGTGTCTCTACTTCCCCCTTTTTACTAAAAACATATATGTGTGCAGTGGCACTGTCACTGGAGTGGAGTGTAGAGCAGTAAACCTATTGCTTTGATTATAGGATGTCGTGCTGCATGCTAGAATACTCGGCTGTGAACATTGTGTGCTGGGTGGGGATTCGAACCAAGGAAAAACCGTATGTGTGATAAGAACCTTAATGTGGAGACAATAAAGTCAATAAAGGAGTATATAAACATATTTTAGCATGTGTAAAATCTGTTAAAAATGCAAGTAGTTGGGAGCCTAGTGGTGAGGGCATTCTCCCTGCGACCAGAAAGTCCGGGTTCGATTCCCGCTAGGCACCGCTGAGGTACCCTGAGCAAGGTACCGTCCCACGCACTGCTCCCCGGCGCCGTGTTCCTGCTGCCCCCTGCTTCACTTGGTGAATGGGTTAAATGCAGAGGAAGTGTTTCGTGCTGTTCACATTGAGTGCTGTGGCGTGTTCACGTATGACAGAATGATCACTTTCAAGTAAAATCACAATAAGGGATAATCTATGACAGGTATTTTTGTGAGTGAGTCTGCATTGATGTTTTGGAATATATTTTCCGGAGACCTGGTGGTGCTAGAACCCTTTGTGAGAGAGGTATAAAAGCCTCTGGTAGTTAAAAGGTAGGAGAGAGACACGTAAACAGGGGTTTGCTGCATAAAGAAGTGCAGTTCTATTTATGACCCCACACACCTGAGTGGAGGGAGCCGACCAGCCGTGTCCCCCAAGAGAGCCAAAGGGGTAAAACAAACCTATAGAGAAAACGTGGTTGGGGCCTGTTCAGCTAATTTTGCTTCGAACACAATTCGAATATTTAAGTAAAAATCTTGATGAGCCCTCTCTACGTGTAGTGATACCATAATTTTGACTATGAGTAGGCATTTAATACCCTAAACCACCAGGGAAGCTACGCATGTCTCCTGAGGTTTGAATGTTGGGTAGCACATGTGTGTTGTGACATCATGATTCCTGGTTCAACTCACTACCACTGTAAAGAAATCAGAGTTTCTCTGCAATGAATCACACCAGACCCACTCTGAGTGACTTTGTTTATGTCTGAACCACGTGTAGTTTGGAAAATGTCTAGAATTCCAGAACTGCAGTATGATATAAAGGTTCTGTACAGTTTAATGGATCTTTCGAAATGCATACATCTAGGCCAAGAACCGTAAAGGGACCTTTAGGGACCTCATTGGATTTGTGTATCTGGCCTGAACTAAGAAACCAGTGAAATGAATTCTTATTTTAACACAAAGTCTATACAGTTGCAGTTGGTCAGGTCTTCTTCTGGACTCTTTCCAGCCGTCATTGAGAAAAACCAGCAGCTGAGAGAACAAGCCTTTTGTGATTGACTCCATATTGGTGATCCATAAAGAATGTGCAGGCCTTCACATCATTCAGGCTTCAGTGTTTGAGTGTGTGCTCCGTGTGAGAGAACACAATAGCCATCATGGGTGGCGTTGCATGGTGGGGCCCTTGAGCAAAGACCCCCACCCCTCCCCATTTCTCTCTCTCTCTCTCTTTTTTGTTTTTCTTGTGGGCCAGCCTTTCCTGTGCACCTGTTAATGTAACTTCCTGTCTCTTGCTCTCTCTGTCTCTGTCTCTCTTTCTCTCTTTTTTCACGCTCTGTTTTTATTGCCCCCCCCCAACCACACTCCCCTCTTGACTGCCATCACTCGAGCATATCTGAGTTAAATTCGAGGACAAACACACACTTGCATATGAGCAAACATACATGCATAAAGACACACAAGTTCACTTTGTATGCATGGATGGCATTCACGCTTGCACACACACACACACACACACACACACACACACAATAAAATACGGAGTGAAACGGTAATATAATGGAAAAAAGAATTTATTCATAGTATGATTGTGGCATGACAAGATTAAAATAACGAAAAAATGTCAAAAAAAACTCAATTCTGTAAAAATCTAAGACACTTAAGGAAGAAAGGGAGAGAGAGAGAGAGAGAGAGAGAGAGAGAGAGAGGATGAGAGGATGAGAGGGTGGGATGGAGAGAGAAGGAGAGGTCATTCCCCTCCCATCTTTTTCATTGTAACCTTTCAAATCTTTCACCACAGTATTGTGGGCAGTTACCTGCATGTGACAGTTCCCATCAGCACTCAGTACACCGCAGACACACACACACACACACACACACACACACACACACGGCACCAGATTGTCTGATATAGACTCATCTGTAGCCAACGAGTCTCAGAAGCATTAACTCCTTCTTAGTATTCAGCATAATACGACTTCTTGAGAGGGTTCATTCAGGGAAAACGAAATAGCTTCGATTACATTCAAGATTAGGCACCTTTCAGTTCAGAGACAGAAACAGACAATATTGCATAATATAAAAATATAAATAGCCTATCAATCATGTCAATGTACACTGGAGGAAAAAACGTTTAGCTTGATTTTAGGAGCGAAGTCAAGGAGCAGAAGTTGGTCGGAGAAGGCGTAGGAGAAACCGCCGAAAACAGTCCTTGTGTACAAAGTTGGAAACGAATGCACAAAACTATCACACAGTACAGATGCAAAGTGAATGTGACGTACGTTTGGTACAACTTAGTTGTATTTGTGAGGTTCTTTTGTCCTGAACGTTCACCTGGAGACACCTGGCCTAGAGGTCCTTCTAGTGCTGGGTTTTGGATTGTCTACATCAATATGAGAGTCGCGTGAGCAATACTGATTTAAAAACTATAGTTAACTGAAATGTCTCATTCACTGGGTGCTTTAGATTCATGTCTGGTCAGCATGGGTCGCATTCGGTGTTATTTTACATTGACAGCATTCAGCAAAGTGACGTCCATTCCTTATCTACAGAGGGGGTTAAGAGCCTTGCTCTTGAGGATTCAAAACCCATGACCTTTTGGTCCAGAGGCCAGAATCCTACCCACTAGGCCAGGATTTAAGGGAAGTAAAACAGCAGAAAACAGATAGCACCCAGGAGACAACTTCATTAATGCAGATTTAAAAATCATTACGTACCATGACACCCAGCACAAGACCTTTCATTATTATTTCAGAATTGTATGAAATGCTGACAATCGCTTTGGCTATTAGTTGCGTTTGTTTTGTTTTATTTTGTTTTGGTTTGAAGCACGTTGAGACTCTTCTATTTTAACAGTTTGGCAGTTCATCTCAGTCCTCCTCTCGTTTGCCGGGGGCTTCTTGTGGCCCGGCTTTTTGTAGTTTCCATAATGAGAAACAGGGCCAGGTGGATGGGAGAGGAGCGTTGCTGAGGGAGTCTGGTGTTGGTTTGTTTATTTGGAGTTCATTCCTGCATGTGCTGGAGGCTTCTCTGGTAGTCCTCCACAGGCAGGGCCCCCTGAGTGGGAATCTCATAACCCCGTAGGTAATGACCGTTGGTCTGGCCGGCAAAGTACAGGAGCTGTCTGGCAAACATGGGCTCCACCTGGGAAACAGGAGAAACACTGGCTGTCAGAACAGGGAGAACCTCCAAATTAGAGGTAATAACCCCTCATTTTCAGAAGACCACTATCAGCTGGGTCCTGACTGGAGACGTCAAACTACGTGAACGTACAAATGGTTCAAAAAAGGCCTTAACACAAGATTTAGGGAAATACATCTTTTTTACAAAGAGACATTCCTGGTTTATGAGGTCTACACCAGAGTGCCCAGCCAAGAGTTGGCCCTGAACAGAAGAAGATGTCATACACATGATTTTGCTGTATGATCATACAACCCACTTTTAAATGAATCAAATCCAAGATCCAGCTGCATCCATCACACCCACAGCCCGTTTTGGAAAAAGCCTTAATTCAAAGATTTATTAGAAAATGTTGAAAATAGGAATAGAACTTGACAAACTTAGAGTAATGCTGTCAACTGTGGGGTGCGGACTCTACACAAACATCTATGAACTGTTCCATGGGGTCTTTATATGGTCCTCGT
This sequence comes from Brachypetersius altus, assembly GCA_037974465.1. NCBI lineage: Eukaryota > Metazoa > Chordata > Actinopteri > Characiformes > Alestidae > Brachypetersius > Brachypetersius altus. Next base: position 10,024,468 of record JBBPDB010000002.1, read on the forward strand.
GGTCTTTAACGGCCACCTAAACCCATAAACCCATAGGTTCCATGTTGCTGAAGTGCACGAGATGTTACACATGTATCAGTACGTCTCTAAACACATTCATCAGTCTGGCACAGCTCCGTCCCAGGGGTTATGCCAAATTCACCAATAGCTGATGAGGGTCCAAAGGAGTAGTTTAACTTTACGTTCCTTCTGTGCAGATTAATGAGTACCATCCAAACGCAGATGCGCACTCTGCTAACTTGCTAACACTGTCCAAAAACTACCCTTTGGCACCTGGTGGTAGGTGGTCCCAGACTAATTTCTGCAACACATTCTGCACAAGCACTGTAGCTAATGTGGTGCACTCTGAAGCCAAAGTTCATTAATCAAATATCGATTGGACAGAAATGTTCTACACTGTTTATGTGAACTGTGATGGACATGCTGCTAGTCCAGGATGTCTCTATATATTTCACCCTGGGACAGCCTCTGGCATACTCTGCAACCCAGGTTAGGGTAACCAGCTCAGAAAATGGATGGATGGATGGATGAATGGATGTTTATGCGAAGGATCTCTCATGCTAGCATTTCATGCAGCAACCTGTAGTGCTGAATTGGACAGCTTGCAAACCATTTTGGGCTCCACAGCACCATTAAATGACAACATGGAACAGTTCATTGATGTTTGTGTACAGTTTGAGCTCCACTGATGTCAGCTTTACATTAGGTTTGGCAGGTTCTGCTCTTTTGAAAAGAGATTTCAACATTTCCTAATACATCTTTAAATCTAGCCTTTTTACAAACCAGGCCGTGGGTGTGCTGGAGGTAAGCTGGGTCCTGGATTTGATTTGTTTTATTTAAAAGATAGTTGTACAATCATTAAAGCACCATGCTTTCGTTTTCGAATGCTTTCGTTTTCAATGCCAACTCTTGGCTAGGCACACATTTAGACATGTAGAGGTGTAAATGAAGTAATGGTTTATGAATCCATAGAAATATCATTGCACAGTGATAAGAATCATTCCGACTCAGAGCGATGACGTTTATTCTGACTTCTTTAAGGCCCTCGTAATTTTAATCGAATTCCCCTCCGACACGTTCCTGTGTATCTCCACTCAGATTACTTACCAGTTCTTATCAACTCCAGGATGGAGGAAATAGAGAAATGATTTCACGCGCAGAAGATTTTCACGGTCAGGATATTGCTAGATACAGTCTTTTCTAAAGTGAACCTGGATATAAATCTAAAAGAACAGGGTTCCTGCTAAACCTTTACAATCAGCTTTAGAATCTAGAACACTAGTGTTAGATTTAAATGAATCACAGTCTTTGGGTCGGATGTTTGGCGGCACTTCCACTGCACAACAACACAAACAGGTTGAACAGTCTCTGTCCAGTTACCAGTGTCATGGTTTATCCATTTGACTCACTTCAGAACTTCATACCCTGAGGACTTTCCCAACAAACTATTAGGCAAATGATGTAAAGTGACCTTCCCTGACCTATGCAGATTAGATCTGTTACAATCCCTGATCAGCATTATTTTAATACAGGCCTTTTATAAAGCAGAGTAAGTGCTGTATAAAGTGAGTGAAAGTGATCATTCATGAACACACCACAGCACACGGTGTGAACAGCATGAAATTCTTCCTCTGCATTTAACCCATTCACCAAGTGAAGCAGGGGGCAGCAGGAACACGGCGC
>JBBPDB010000002.1:10026250-10063173 GCA_037974465.1 Brachypetersius altus
ACTCATCAGGGAACCCATCCTCATTTGGGTGATTACAGATACAGATTATAGAACATAATGTGTGTTATGCAGCTGAATGTTTCTCAGTAAAACATTGCCGCGATTATTACACTGCCTCTGCTGGCTTGCTTTCTTCCCATTGTACATACCTATAACACCACACAAGACCTGCTGCTTTGGACATTATATGACCTGGTCACCTCGCCATCCCAATTCGGCCCTTGTCAAAGTCACTCAGATCCTTACAATTGCCCATTTTATGCCACACATATCAGCTTGTTCTCTCAGTCAGGCTGATGTATGCGGTTCATAATCTAATGAACTGAACCGTCACTTGTCAAGGGAAGGGATGTAAGAGAAAGTGGGCATGTTGCTCTGTGACAGAGCACAAAGACAACACACACCTGTTTAAAATAGTACATTTCAGTTACTATTAAAAGCCACAGGAATTTTTGATGGCGTTTAAATGCACTCTAGTATGAAATTCGAGGTAAAAAACATTTCAATACATTCTTGTGGCATCTAGTGTTGCTGTTCACCCCGACCACCACCAGTGGATCTAGAAATTTCTGGCACTATTTAGGGACTGGCCTAAGAAAGCGAATTCTTTTCTTGTATGGTGTACCAAGCTGTCTGTATTCTTCACCTTTGTCTACCTTCAGTTTGTTTTTTGGACTCATGCCTTGCCTTTAGCCGTACCTATGATAATCCTGTTTCTGGTTTTTGACTTTTGTGTCGTCTAGTCTGGATCATGTATTTGGACTTTGACTTTAGATCGTCTCTGTTATACCTGGCCTTGATAATGAACTGTCTGTAACCCCAAATATGTTTATTGCAAGTAAACTTTTATCCGCAAAAGTTTTTTCTCTGCCAATCATTTTATGTTCTGTAAAAGATGAACAAAGAAACAAAGGCTAAGCTTTGTGTGAGCTGGATAAGGCACAATTCATTGCAATTACTATGGACAGCTGGACCTCTCTAGCTCTAACTGAACAATGCATTACTGAAAAACTAGTTCTAAAGAAATGAAACGCACATAAGTGAGCAATCGGCTGATATGCTGAAAGAGGCTGTTGCTGAATGGAATTGATCAAACAAAAAACTTTGTTGATGTGATGCATGTGGCTGCATTGAAAAACTCACCATTTTGAAAAACTGAGGACTCAAAAGAAACATTAAAAGGGTGAACCCTTACAGCCTTAGCAAACAGATTATAATGTGGATAAACAAAATTGTGGCATAAATAGTTTATATAACCTTACTGCTCATATTTGGTCATTTTCAGGACAGAGTTTACAGATAGTTTATAATCTTACAGCCCAAATATAAACATCCGTCTAGTGAGAAGTCATTCACTGACTGCTTGGCTGACAGATGCACATGCTCTACAGACAAATATCTGTTGATTTCACCAAGGTTTCACATGTTTTTCTCCAAAGACAACATGAGAACAAAGTGATTACCTTAAGAGTGGCTGGTCTGCTGTACTCTGTGTGAAAAGTTCCATCTCTGTAAGGCATTAAAATCACATACACAAAGCAGAAGAGGTAATGTGAGAGCCGGGTGGAGACGCATTATCTGCTACTTTGAGTAATAATTCCATCAAACTCAGGGGTCCTTAAACTGCTTGATTAATGCAGAGAGCGCACTTACTTATAATGCAGGATCTCGTATCCAGCCTTCTTTGAACCCGGGTCAACCTTCACTTTCTTGCAAAGTTTGCGACCCTCAGAATCCCTGGAGGTAAAGGAAGACAGATGAAGAGGCAGGCAAATGCATCTCTCACGATGGCAAGCTGGAACCCATGGTAAATTAATGAACCCAGACTAATGCAGGTCCTAAACCTATGCAAGGAGGTGAGCTCAATTAACTCGATATTCTATCACACAGGCCTAATTGCTGAGCAAATGCAAATGTAAGCAGTCAGAACAAAGCTTATACTTAAGAAAAATTCTAATCTGATTATGATGTTCTAAAATAAAAACACCCCAGGGCACGCCCGTCATACAAAAAAGGGACGCCGAAAAGTTAGACGGACAACATTAATTTCCCAAGACATTGAAAAAAATCGCTATAACGATAATACAGGCAGTTGATGGAATGTGACAGATGACCACTGTAATAAGGTAATGCAATAGAGCCTTCTGAAATCTGCCAAACACTTTCCCTCTCCATGTACTGAAGGACAACCTTGACAAACTTCTGCCAAAATACATATCTTATAATATTTTTGGCAGCCTACTGACCGGTTTCAGAAAAGAAAAAACAAAACAAAGAAAAACAATAGTGTTGGAACACTGCTCTTGCAATTTAGCTTTTCAATAGAGCTGCACAACCCTTGATTAAATGGGATCTTTTTATTTGCTAAGAACCGACACAATTCTCACCTACAATTTTTGGTAAAAGACAATATTTATATTTACTACATTCAGTAATGGCATAACTTGCAAAATGCATAAAAGCAATTCAGAGACAAATCTAATAACAGTTACAAATAAATAATAATCTCATCTGTAAATCACACTGTCCTGAACATTCTCTTCTAGCGCAAGCTGCTTTGGATAAAAACGTCAGCCAAATGGATGTAATATAATGTAATTTAATGTAATGTAAATCCTTTTGGTCCGTCAGGTTTCCGCCTTATAACAGACTTTGTTTCGTACTTAGTGCGGCACAGGTCTATAGTGCCACATGTGTACAATACTATATTTTGTCCATTTCAAATGATGAAATGTCAGAACCAAACACTGCAAGTTACTGTGTACCTTGAGAAATGTAGTACTGGAATATTATTTTTAGATGTATATTTAATATTATATTTATAATATTGTATTTGTGCCACATCACCTACTACTACATACAGTTAAACGACCTGTAAAAGTCAGTGAGTCTACATTGAGCTGTAAAAGCTGCAATTCACCCTGATGACATGCAGCAGGCTTGCAAGAATAGACCTCCAGTGATTCAAGTTTGATAAAAATCACCTACAAACAAAAGGAATGGAAAATGTATTAGGTCTGAACTTCGTTGGAATCTTCAATTTTCTCCTCTTTTGGTGCTTCACAAGGGATAAAACCATGCTCTTATTCTCTCATCTAACCAACAAACAGGAAATTGTCAACCCCTAGGTCCAGAAACATACTCATGGTTACCTAGCACCTGCAAGGAATCTGTAAATACCACTCCATCTCCATATACACACGGCGCCACCACTATCACTACTTCTTCGTCTCAGTGATAATGAGCATGGAAATGTATTACATAAGGACAAATAGGAGCAGAAAGGACTCAAAGGACAGCTAAAGCCCCCATGCTAATGGAAATTCAAAGAGATGGAATTCAATTAAGCTGCCGACAACCACCATTCTCCCCAGACTCCCACTTCCACCAACCCCTCCTCCTTAAATGGGGGGGGGGATCAGACAGTGTCATTAGATTTATGTTTGTTCCACATCCTGTCTTTGTCTGTGGGAGGAGGAGAAGTGGTGGTGCGGGAAGAGGAGCAGAAGCGGGGGCTGTCAGGTGGGAAACACAATTAGACGTGCCGTGTGGTGAACGTGCTGACTCATGACCACAGATGGCGCCTCTCTGGGCATTTATGTGCCGTCGTGCCCCGCGCGCCACTTCGGGATGAGAGGTGCAGCCATCCATTTCAAGACTTCTAAGCTGTGATGGAGTTCTGCAAAGGGCCAGGGGTTGCATCAACTGCTTCTGGACAGTGGTTGTCTGACTCATTTTGTGATTGTAAACCCAGGGTCAACTTTGGACCGAGTGAAAATTTCAACACTCTTGAAAATTAAAGGCTGCTAAATGCTGCCTGGCTTGTATGTGCGGTTCGAAGAGAAATCCTTGATTGATATAAAACCTTCATGCTAAGTTCTTTAACGTCAAAAAATTCTCAGCTCATTCACAACAATAGTTCACCATTTTTGTCAATACACTTTGTAATCATTACAAGTGTATTGAAATGTAATAGCTTTCCTAAATGATTTAGCCATCAGTGATATTCACCACACTTCAGGAATCCCAAATATCAACTTAATATTAAATCATTTTAGTGAGACTACGAAATGACCATATGAATGAAACAAAATCTGAATATCTAGCCCTAAAATGCTGGTATTTGTGCTGAAAAGATTCCTTGAGATGAATTTAAACTGTAAATGCAAAACTGGTCAGAAAAAAAAAACAATTACCCAAATCAATTATATTTCCTTGAAATAATTTTAATTTCCCCAAATCATTTAGCCCTAGCTTATTCTATGCCTACACCCGCAAATGTCTGAACATTTTTCTGAAGTGTATTATGGGGAGCTTATTTTTTTGGGCTCACGCCGCGAACTGTGGAACAGTTTTGAGAACATTTATTTATCTGAACCAAATACAAAACTGTGTTCGAAAGAATGTGTATTGTTACACCCCTTGGTACCAAATATGCTTCTTTTGTGCCATTGCTCCACTCTGTCATACTGAGTTATTACATGTGCTTTCGCTTCAGTTTTATTAATCCTAGTAGCCTCAGAACAAATAATAAACAGGCTGAATAATAAGTAGGTCAGCTGTGGTATTAATGAATTTGCAGATTATTCTAGAATTAACTGCGGCATGTTCTAATCAAGCTAAAATATCTTTTCTGCATCACTGAATAGACGCTATTGTTCATCTGTACGGAAAGTATCTGCATTAGCGAATGCAGTTGCAGGGGTAACAAAAGTCAGTCCAAGCCACATGAACTTTGGCTCACGATAATACTAAAGTGTAACAGAACAGGATATGACTAAGCTTTCACTGCCTGACTGGTATACTGTCGCCTTGACTTTGCGGCACAGTACGAGAGGCTGACTCAAGCCAGTGGCAAACTGTGCTCCAACAGTGCAGAAATTCAGCTCCATTGTCCAGATAAATTAGACCTGGATCATGTTTAAAAAAAAAAAGGATCAAATGTACTGATCTCATAAGCCAAATACACCCAAATGCGAACCATAAGCCAAATGCACCTTTTACGTGAACCATAAAGTGTATATATCACTGCGATTTGATCAAGCAATCAGCGATATGATCTTTTCATCCTTTCCAATCTCTGTTTCTCTTTTTCTGCACTTGCTCCATCCCTGACCCAATTCCAGCCCAATCAGCTGGCCATCTCTCAGCTCTCTCATCTGGTGCAAACCCGCGTCCACAGCTGAAGGAGGCCATTCTAACCCAGTCGGCCAAGGTGTGTTTTTTTTCCCAGACAGCTCAGCTTTATCTTGGCATTTTTCCGCAAGGGTAGGGTACCTGACTCCTGTCCAAAACTCTTGGCCAGCACCTGGATGGCAGTAAGGATAAAGCTCATCATGTCTACTCTACTTCGCTGCATTTACAGCAGGGTGAGGAGCAAGACGTCAGCAAGTCTCACATACTCTCCAAGCCCCGATCGGGAATCTCAACAACTGGTAGGCCATTTGTAAAAAACCACTATGCTAATAACAGAGCTTTAGGCTGGCGTAGCCATTCACATATCAGCGAGACGAGGACTGCAACCTCTGGGCAGCCTCACTTCTCAGAAACTTGCATGTACTGATACAGTGTTTACTTGGTGACGGGATTCGCCCCATTTTTTTTTATCTGTGTTCTTTTTTTTTTATCACTAGAACAACCACTTATTACTTTTTCAATCTGCAATCTGCACACCATTTGCTTTTGTTTACTTTGCTGCCTCAAAGTACCAGTTCTTAGATTCCCGAAGGAGAGGGAAAAAAAGACAAGACACAAAAGATAAAAATGAGTTTCCAATTGTGGAATTTCAATGTTTTTGAGTTTTAATGGCTCCTTATTGGTGCAAACTAGATCCTCGTCAATTCAATCCATTCAACCCCCTCTAAAGCAATGTCTTTCTGATAGTCATCAGAGGGAGAAGTGGACCTTCTCCACATTGTTTTCCACAGTAGGGGAAGACAGAGCAGGCTGAGGGCTGACAGATTCACAAGTCGAGAAGGGATGTGGGGAGGGAAAAAAGCTCAAACACAAGGAAGCAAGATAAGAGCGAAATGGATGTGTATGTTTTCCGGGGCTGGCAGATGCCTTGAGAGAGAGGCACATGGGCCATGTCACTAACATTAAAAAGTTCCACTGACTCCCTTTCAAAGGATTCACTCTCGCCCGAACTGCTGCAAAGGAATTGTGGGAGCTAGGGACAAGACACACTTCTTTCTGTGAATCATCTCAGAGCTTACATGCACAAACACATCCTCCCTCAACTGACACAGACAAAGGATGAAGGCTTCACTTTCCTCCAATTTGGAGGCCTCTGCGACAAGAGGCACATGCATTAAAAAGTAATAAATGGCCAAGTTCTGTTATAAAAAAAAAAGAAAAAGGAAAGGAAAAGGGTGAAATCAGTCTCCATTTGCAGGTTTCCAAATCTACACAAGGCTGAACACCTGGACATCTTTACAGATTCGTGACATTTGCTTTAACCGCTTTCAGGGAGTCTGGCATTCCCAAGTCCATCACCTGCTGTGCATCAATTAGAGTTCGGAAAGCTTTCTGCAAAGTCACTTCTCATTTTACAGAAGGATTCTTAAATGTCAGCATTTGTGTGGATTTTTAGCACAAAGCAGAAGAACATATGACAATTATTGCATGCCTTTATCTCCTCCAGACTGGACTATTGTAATGCACTTTTTTTTATCAGGATTCCTGACAAGAACATACAAAAACTGCAGTATGTCCAGAACAGCGCTGCCAGGATCCTGATGAGAGGAAACACTAGCCCATCACCCCCGTGCTCCGCCCACTTCACTGGCTTCCTGTTTCGGCTCGGATCACCTACAAAATCTCCCTGCTCACCTTCCAATGTCTGCATGGTTATGCGCCACCATACTTAAAGGAACTCCTCACCCTCCATGGTCACTCATGCTCTCGCCGCTCCACCAACACCCACCTTCTCCTCCTTCCCAGGACTTGCTCCTGCACCACTGGAGATAGGTCCTTCTGCTGCGCTGCCCCACAACTATGGAATGCCTTACCCACACACTTGAGGGCTCCACAGACTCTATCTTGCTTTAAGAAAAGCCTAAAAACATTTATTTTGCTGAAAATGTTGACTTGCTGGAGTTTTGTGATTTGCCATTGTATGTGTGCTCAAAGAGTCCTTCCAATTAGGGTTACCTTTTGGCCTTTCTTTCATTGCTCTCCTATTTTAGGTGTTATAGCTTGCACATTAGCACTCGTCCAATCAAACAGGAGGTGTTAGATGATCATCAAGACTTACCCACAGTTCACCCAGGCGATAGTCCCTTGGCCTTTCACTGCCTGGGCTACATTAGACAGCAGTTTCAGCTGAGAATCTCCAGATGTAGCTGAGGTAAAAGAGACACAGGAAATATATATTAGTAACTCAAATTACCATCTTAAAATATAAGCATTATTGGGTCCGACCTCCTTTGCTGCATTTGGTTTTGTTAATTACCTCCTACTTTTTTTATTTTACCATCAGTAGTTGCCATGCCAACAGCTTGAGTGCATTTTACAGCTTTATGTTATTTGGTGTTTTTGTTCAACTGTACCTTTTCAGTCTTTGGAGCTTTAAAAACCTTCTCAAAAATAGTGGTTTTCTGTCTGTTTTTCTGTTATTAGAGGATCTGTATGATATAAAATGAATCACATATTTGTATTACGACTCTTTATTAGTAGGAATGTCAACTGGATGATATAGGTCCAACAATGACTACTTTTAAAACAAACCAGTAAAAGGCGTATACACATTTACTCAGTGCTGTTAACCTTTAACAATAGTACAAAGCTGTGCATAACATTAACTGTTTATTGTCCTTGATGCAACAGGAACCTTTTCGCACAATCCCATGACACCCTCACAGTATTAAGTGCTTCTCTTAAGTTTTTATATCAGCAGAGCAGAACACTGCTAAATCCATATTATATGCAGATGCGTTATTTATGCAGGTCAATTATATCCATATTTTGAACAGATATAAATGACATCATCAATAAATCAATAACATAAAACAGCCGCCAAAAAAGTGCAGCAGTTCCCAAGGTCCCACAGGCAAACATTCCATGTGCTCCTTCCCACCAAGTGATCCTTTAAATCAACAGGAGTGGAGGGAAAAGTATTCATACAGATGTTGTTTGCATTATCTACTTCATTACATTTAAGAAGATAAGAACTTCATGTACCAATCGAAGTTAATACTCTAAGCCTTCATCGAAAATGAAAGTGTCTGTCTCAGCTAGCTCAGCACAGTTGCCATGCCAAAGCGGAGAGAAAACATCCGGCAGGAGGAAATTAAATGGGGAAACGTGCATTCAGAGGGTGATCCTGGGCTTCAGAGGATGAGCATCCGAGCGAGCCATCAGTCAAACGCTCCGTTCAATACTTCAGAGTCTTACTCAATGACCTCATGTGGCCGAAATGGGTCGTGAATTATGAATCCGATAAATCTGGAGCAGCCAGGCCTTGAGAGGCCCTTCCCCTGCGTGGTGAGGGAGGCTGTTTACGGGTTGAGCAACTGCACACCCACTACATGCAGCACTGCGCATGACTGCCCACGAAAATGCAGCTGGAGGCTATGCAAATGATCAGGGGCACCACTAATGGTGGCAAGTGAATGGCACTAATGGTTTCGTGTGAGTCCTGTGTGGTTTTTAGTGCTTGCTGACTGAAGATTTGCATTATCACAGCTACCTAAAGTTACTGTACATACTACAACCTTTTACCCTTCCCTCCAGGCAACGGAGGTAGACCGAGTCAAACAGTAACGAAACATGCATCCAGATGAACTATCAAGAGTTCATCAGTGAGGCAACAGAGCAGACTGCAAGCTACTGGAGCAGAACGTACACACCTGCACAACCTCCCGGCTTGTTGCGCTCTAGAGTTCATAGAACAGCTCCAGATGAGGTACATATTAAAGAACTACAGTTCCAACTATAGAGGACAATAAGCCGGACAATTTAGTATTTTTAATTATTGTAAATAAATAAGAAACTGTAATAACTATTTTCAGTGCAACACTGAAATTAAATACAATAACTGGAACCAATGAAAGCAACAAATTTTGAGCTTGCACACACACCGACCAGAATAGTCACTAGGACTGGGCATTTCTGCTCTTTCCACTTCAACACACAAATGAATGACAGTGGACAACACCACTGCCCCACGCACAGGTTTAAATCCCCATCCAGTCAGGGATACCACTGCTGTTAGTCTGTGTTGATGTAACAGGCATTTATCATTGGAACTGGTTCTCATATTGTGATTTATATGATGTTTGCGTCGCTGTTTTAGTGGTTTATTGGTATTAGCACCTTCCAGTAAAGCTTGCAGTGCTGTCATTTCATACTCGGTGTAATAAGAAAAAAAAAAAAAACAGGACTCCAGAAATGAGTGACTGCTGTGTCACTATATATTAAAAAGTTATTTTTTGTCAGAATTTCCCCAAATGTTTTGGCAACATCAATATAAATAAAAAGGTTACATTTTGAATAATACATGTCCATTAACTGGGTGTAATTAGTGTAGCCTTTTATTTAATACAGTATCATGATAATATTGTACACTATGATGATAATATTGTACACATCAGCCACAAAGTGTGAATTATCTGTTATTATAAAAACTCCCTGTCGGTGCATCCAGAATGATGATGACATGGAGTTCAAGTAACACAGGCTTGACACTCACCTGACTTAGTGTAAAGGGCAAGGACATTGGTTCTGGTCCTGAGAAGTTTTTTGAAATCCTTGTGGTCACTCACTCTCTCTATGAGTGGGGATACTTTCGCCGCCTGCAGTGTGGACACGAGCACAACCTGAGAGAGAGAGAGAGAGAGAGAGAGAAAGATAGAGGAAGAGAGAGAGAGAAAGAGAGAGAGAGGGAGAGAAAGGGAGAGAGAGAGAAAGAGAGAGGGAGAGAGAGAGAAAGAGAGAGGGAGAGAGAGAGAGCAGGAGGGGAGAGAGAGAGAGAAAGGAAGGAAGATAGAATGCAAATGGGTGAGGCAGAGCAAGGGAGAGATAGACACAGAGAAAATCACTGTCATTTTTCACTGTCAGGGCCAAATCTCACAGGCTCTTCAGAACAACATCTCCAACTGTGTGGCAATGTAATTGTCGCACTTGTTTGGAATCACTACGGTATGTCAAACTGCGCTCAAATATGGGCCTGAAAGACAACAGGCAATTACAGACAAAATATAGCACATTTATACAAGCGGTTTATAAAGCCGTGTCAATATTCCTCTATAGTGCTGTTCACAATCTTGAGGCAGAATGCTCACCTTCAGAAAGCATTGTTCTGCCATGGAACGAAAAACCGACTGCAAGAATCTTCTAAAGAGTTCTTCTAACAAGCAGGTGAGGTGTCAAATACACACTGAGATTGAATGTATTGCTCGATTGCTTTTTTTAAAGACACTGCACATAACCAACCTGCTGAGATCACTTTTTATACTATTACACATTAACTCTAAAATTAGAACACTCGTGTATCCTAGGAAAAAAAACGACATGCTTCATGGAAAAAGAGCCTTGATGAGTAAGCATTAAGCAGATGTTAAGGTGTTGGGGCGAGAAGTAACCAAGTACAAATGCAGCATTTAATGATGATTTTCATCATTAACTTGAAAGACTTCAGAGTTTTAATAGGAAAATCTCTCTTCAATCCAACGCAAGTTCATTCCTTTAGAAACTAGAAGTGTGTGGAAATCAAGTTGCGATTATCACATCAGACACCTTCCAGCAGTTGATCAAGAGTTGGTTTAGTTTATAAGAACAAAGAGATGACTAATCCCTTAATGTACTGATTTGCAACTTTCTCATTCCGTGTGTAGAGACTTCACACCTGTTTTATGCCACAAAGCCAGTAACGATGCAATCATAGGAAAAGAGTAAATAAGAGAATTTCTCTATATGGTGGTGATGACCTTGCAGGAATGAAAATTCAACCAAGAGCGAGTAAAATTAAGTAACAGACACAACCGATTCCTCATGCATGCCCTGTGATTCTTTCTTGAGTAATGTTCTGCAGTCAATACTCTCTCTAAAAAAGAGCATTCATAATGCCTTTTTAGTGGACAAGCTTCATAAACCTCAGTTTACTTTAGTACCTTAACTTCCAGAAAGATGTTATGCATTAAGATGCATTACAGGGCTATCATGATTACATTATTAAAATAATTTACTCCACTGAGAAATGGATTACACTCTTAATTTTTAATGAGTTAGCATTGTGATTCCTTTGCAATTTAAATAATGCACCGTGTACACAGTGTCACGTTGCCGTTTTCAGTCTTTACAAGACAAGGTGGTGTTAGTACAAATATCTTTTCTGAGAGTACCATTGAAAGCGAGGAAACACACACCAGCAAGATCACCTGAACACATATATGTTTGTAGTTACAGTCTCAACGTAAGAAGTTTTGGCTTACTCCCAGTCGGCTTACTCCGTTAGCCTCGTACTTGGACTACATGGGGTAAACTAGTTTGGTTGCACACAGCGGAAGAATACAGAGTTTTCCTTTTTCTGTGGCTTAGTTGTGTTTTAAAGATTTTACCACTATCTTAGGATCAGTAAGACTTAGGCATAGGGTGTGTTTCGACTTACACCAAAATTCGCGTTGCATCACTGTCAAAGGAACTGATCTGTGTCGTAACTCGAGGACCGCCTGTATATGAAGTGAATGTAAATGTTATAAACTTTGTGTATATAATATTATAAACGATAAAGACAGTCCTAGTGCAGTGCTGAGCGCCAGACAGTGTGGTTCTCAAACAGAGTGATGCTGATGAGACATCAGCAGACAGCAAACTTCTATCATCTATGACAGACTGAGGGGAAACGACAAGAGCAAGCAAAGACACACACTGACCCAGCCAATCACATGTGCTCATTATCCTCCCTTAACCCAGAGAAGCAGGACAGCTCCCCGAAGAGACCAGAAATTACTGCGCAGAGCAGCCTTGACCTTTGACTGTCCAGGTCATTGCCTCAAATAAAATGGGACCAGAAAATGACAAGTGCTCATTCTTTCAGCCTTCTAAAGTAGAAAAAAAATCAATGGATACTCACTAATATGGACATATGTTTTATGACTCCCTCTGCAATTCTTCTCCATAAATCACATAACAGGCCTTATGTCGGGACTTGCAAATGAAGGTAGAGCCGCTTATGCAAAAGTAATGTGTTAAATTTCCATTAATAGCACCACTCATTATAAGTGGGACTACAAGAGTCCCATGTGTGAAATTGTTATACTATGTTCCACTAATCGCAATAGAAGTTTAATCACAGCAGCCGGGGGGACTCGCTGCGATTTAAGACAAGAAAAGGCGGCAGCAGTCTGTCAGAGCGTGCTGTTGGGAGCGAGTTATTATCAGGAAGGGGCAGATATCTCACCTGTGTGATATAGGGGAGCGATGAATCACGGTGGTGGTCAACACCAGAGATGCCTCAGCCACTGACTCACTCACAAGTGCAATCTTGCTCTGTGACAGATTGAGTTCCATCTTCCAACTCATTAAAAAACACCTACACACACACACACCCATGGTCCCATGGAGACAAGAGTGAGGGGCAAGCTGTCTCTAGCCTGCCTGCATCTATCCAGCAATACAATGGTGAACAAGATCATTACCTGGGGTGTGAATCTCACCTTGCGATAATCAGATTCAATTACAGATTCAATTAGTTGGGTACCATTCACAGCTAGTTATTACACCGGACAATTTTCATTGTTTTTTGCAGCCCAAGTAGCCACAAAAATGACCAAATATACGGAATATTTTATAAAGGGATGCACTATGATATCAGAATTATATCACTATCAACATTATTACCATCATACAGCTTAGGTTTTCAACCAATCGTAGATGTTTATTTACTATAGAAGAGCACAGTGTTTAGATGGGATTTGGCTACTGTGTCAAACTGTCTATGTTTTATTCACTCAGTTTTAGCCCTCTGTGATGCCAATCCAGGTAGATATGAATTTCCGCATTTTAGATATGAATGTCTACATTTTATGTACATTGACATCACACATTAAAATAAGGTAATTGGCCATCTACCTACTTCCACCCCAGGGTAGCACGCAGGGATGAAGGGGTCTTTTCACACAGATTACAGATTTCAGCTTCATGAGGCACAGAGGAATACAGACCGATGGAGAAGAGAATTTTCTGTCCCTTTCTCCTGGACAAATGATGGATTGTGACTGGCAAGTCCCATTTGGTGGCAGTGCGAGCGCGAAGCAGAGCCGCAGGCCAGGCGAAGTGGACAGAGTGTGTTGATTAAATGATGGGGTGACATCCTGGCTAGCAGCAGGCTGAGGGCAAGCATGCAGAGATGACAGCAAGGGGTAATTAAAGCACTGCAAGGCTCTGCAGCCGGCAAGTCACATCAACATAACCCACAGACTCTATGATGTTTAAAGAACAGAAAGGAGCAGCCATCATCACTGATAAGATTAGATGCATCATCACAGATGAGATTAGATGTGCCTTCCAGCAAGTGAGAGATATGAACTGCCCAACCAATGGGATATCTTGTCTTTTGTTTTTAGAAAACTGACACTTTTCAATTAAGTTACCTTTACAAGTATTATTTATGCTAGGGAGGCTGGGGACCTGTCCCCACTATATTTTGTTACGAGGCATTTCATCTTAATTGCTTTATGAAATGACCGTCCCTTCGAACAAATACATCCACCATCCCATATTCTCTCAGACGTACATGTGTTTTAAGGGGTTTTACAAAATGTTTAATGATCATGGTAAAACAGTAGAGTTTTCTCTGGGTAAAAATAAGACTCCGGTGTCAGGCAGTGTATTCATAACCATTAGTGTAATTACTATCTAGCTTTTAGAGGCAATGAATTGTTTGGCTATCTGGTGTGAACAAATCTAATTGGGTACATTTCTCTAGATCTGAGCTTTTGACATTCAGTCACGCTGAATGACTCTGCGTACATCTTAACAATTTATTTTTACAGAAGTTCCCCTTTAGTTTATTACATAGTGACAAAGAAAACATGTTCAGTTGATAGAAACGTTTTAAATAATTCTGTCTCAGAATTCTTGATATGCACTGTTATTCTTTCCAAACTGGAGAACCACAATTTTATTTCCCAAGTCAATATGCTCAACATATTTACTCTTCTGTTGGTCATTTGTTTTAATGAAGCACATCCCAGGGCTATAAGAGGCACAGCTTTATCTAAACACCCAGGGCATTTAAGTCCACTCAGAAAAGAAAAGACACTCAGGCGTAGTGTAGGATGTCAAGTCACATCAAGTTTCTGACTCTCTTTTAGAACAGCGCCTCTTCTTCAAGAGACGTGACAGGGAACCAATACCGCAGGCCCATTACTGTCTGGCAATCATCATGTCCCATACCTGTTACAAAAGCTTCCATTTGGCTTTCACCAAGAGGCCTTGTTCAATGTGGGCATTATCCTAATGACGCTGCTGCTTTCACAAGGCAGGCATTGTGACTACCATCCACAGAACAGCACAGAAGATCGCATCTTGTCAATCGATGCAAAGCGACGTGAACAGACTGAATATGCTGTGTGCTGCGCAGGACCATTTCAGCTGATGATCATCTACTGCCATGGGGAGAGTGAGAATTATGCAGAATGGAACACAGGGGAAACAGCAGAGGCAGTTTCTCTAGCCTTTTTTTTTGCTTTGGACAGAGCAGCTCACGTTCCACTGGTGTTTCACACAATCCCCCGTGGACCTGGCTATGTCTACATTGTTTACGACAGTTTCTCCTCCCTTACACCCAAGTGCAGAGCTTTGCTGATGATACGAACGAATAAACAAACCCAGACAAAGAGGACAGAGATTGCAATAGGGCAGAGAGATTTTCTGAAAGTGAAATTCATTGTTGTCCCAATTTCACTAGACTCGCCTACTCTTTTCCTTAGAAAAATGCATCTGAATGGACAAGCCATCACATTAAATGAATAAACCAAAACTATGGATAAATCACACCACATTGGCAAATGCCTGCAAAACTGGAAAAAAAAAAACATAGGTGAAATAGACAAGTTATATACACAGGAGCAATTCATGTCTGAATAAAAAATCATATAATTGTCATTTTTAATTAATATCTTACTATCAGGACAGGGGTTTTTACCATGGACACTGCTCATTCATACTTTACAAATGTATACATATCACATTTAAGCAAGACCACCCGCTCACACTCTACTGCCCAGACAGATTACATATGTTTCATGATGGGGAAAAATAGCCATACTATACTATTTAGTTCAAGAGCCTAACTAAAGCAGGGCCTATCAATATGTAGTGGAACCAATTAAAGTATTTTGCACAGCAAGGCGCACTCTCCCACCACCCCAGAACAAAATATTTGTCATGCCACTTTCGTTTAATCAGCGGTAGAAGCTGTGATCCGCTGCGCCTCCTGTTCTGCTACCGTGACAAATGCGCTTACTGAGTGGCATCCCATTTTCACTTTTTAGGGCCGCACTGATTCAGCACAAACCGGCCCACTTTTTTCTCAAACACCCTTCATTTACTTCTGATTAATGAGTCAAAGGACTCATGGGAAGGGGGTACGGAGCTGCTTCCAATAAAGCGACCCAAGGATAATTCACAGCCACCATTAGAGGATGAGCTCGACTTCAGATGCGTAATGGAAAAGAGCAACTCCGTGCATTCCTCTCAGCCCCCCACACTGGAGTAAGAGACACCACAGCAGTCGAAGGCAGTGGGTTCTGGTTTTCTGCCTGAGCCACTGATACAGCCTAGTGAAAGAGGGGCATATGGGTACCACAGAATCCCTACACCATGCCTACTGCGCCCGATCTGGGGGTGTGTGGAGGCGGATCTGGATGTCTCCATTTAGATGAAGAGATTATAAAAATTGCTTTGACAGGCAGGAGAGCTGGAGGCAAATACAGACACACAGAATAGTTTCTGTTAATCTCCCCGCCCAACCACACTTAGAACTTCCTCATGGCTCCAGGGAGCACCTTTGTTTGCTATGGCAGCCGCAAAACAGGATGTGAGAGGGGAAAGCTCCTGGAGAATAACAGATGACTGACGTGGCAGAACAGTTATCGCAGTGCTCCTTATTACATAGTGGCCTGCATTGTTGTGAGAGATCTTAATACCTTTATTTTAATTCTCCATGAGCTGTTTGAAAGTGTGAAACAGGGATTACGCACTACAAACTGAAACAAAAGTGTGCTGTTAATCAGCTCTTAGAGCCAATGTCTATTCAATGAAAGGGGACTCTGCACTGATCTTACACAATCCACAGACAATTCAACCTGTAACCACTCCCACTGGGCTACAAATGAATATGGAAATATCAGAAAGGCCTGGGTTATAAATTATAGCGTCATCCTGCATGTGGGGCACGTGACTGTCTACCTGTGTGACTGGGCAATTAAAAACGATAATTCACCTTCAGTATGACCGGCATGGCTTTGAAAAATAAAAATGCAGCATGTGAAATGTAAGGATGCGTCACTGCAACATGCAATTGATCAGAGGTAATAACCCAGGTGCACTGGTAAACACAGTATTTGCACATTTCCTAAAAAATAAACATTATCAACAGTAGCCTACAGTGACTGCTCTGGTGACTGAATGGTCAGAGGATTTAAGTTCAGTCCTCAAAGCTCCTTCTCTCTCTCAGCCTGTCAACTTTCAGCGACAGCCTGCAGGATGTAACCTTCCCTCCCTGGTGCTGCTTTCATCATGAAGGAACAGAAAACAGAAACAGCATTTCATATTCATCTCAGGAAACAGCAGGAGCGCGTCAGATCGTTTTAAACGACTCACCAGCATTAAGAAGATGTGCATTTCGGTCCTTCTCCTGCGTCTCCCGTAACACTTCCAAGGAGCCATGATTTCGCTGCCACGTCTGGTTGCGCAGGCGCACTGCGCTCTTCCCAATCCCGAGGAGCGCACGGGGGATGATGGGAAATGTAGTTCACAGATGTGCGGCTTAAAGTTTAACTTTTGTAAGGAAAAATACATTACAGTAGTACACGTTCAGTCCACGTGACTGGGTCAGCCGGTAGCCTAATGGTTAGGGAGTTCCTGCGATCAGAAAGTCATGGGTTCGAATCCCAGCTCGTGGCACCACTGATATGCCCTTGAGCAAGATATCGTCCCCACACACTGCTGCCCGGATGCTGTATTCCTGGCTGCCTGCTTCTTCACTTGGGTAAATGGGATTTCGTGCTATTCATGCTGTGGTGTGTTCACATATCACTCCCTTTTTCTTTACTTCAAAATGTGAAATTCGTTCTCTGCATTTAACCTATTGAAGCAGGGGCAGCCAGCAATGCAAAGAAGCAGTGTATGGAGACGGTATCTTGCTCATTGTTACCTTAGTTGTACTACTGGCAGTCCTGGGTTGACCTTCCAATCACCACCAGCTGCCCAACATTACACTTTATCCTCACTGTAACTGCTTTGTGACAGATATCACCAACTTGTCATATTTCTTCTTTAATATAAACCTAGTTAATGTGTGTGCTTTTTTCTTTACACATTTAGATTTTTAAAATGCACTTCCATGTCTGCTATAATGCTGAAAAGCATAGGCACTGTCAAGAAAAAAAGATACTGTTGCATACTCGCATTGCAAAAAGCAAAGGTTCCAAAGAGAGTGATGGGTAAATGAATATACCCATGATAGAAAATTTATACTAATGATGAATGAGCAGCTATTACAACAGTGTAGCCTCACTCCTTTACTGGGCAGATGAACAAAAGGATGAGCCCCTCAAACCCAAATTACTTTCAATGAGTAAATAAAGACACGTTTTGCAGGCTTATTGTAAAGGATGCAACTAAAAATAGCCACTATGGATCAGATGCATTATGAGACAGAGGAAAACGCATGAACAACAGATCTGTTTGTGTAGTGTTGATGGACACTGAGAAGTGTGTTGTTAAGAAATCTTTCAGTGAGCCATGAGTGTACAATCATGTCAGTCTTTATATGAGGGGCCCAGTAAAGCTCAATAGTTATGCAGTCCCTTTCCCCATCCAATCAGAGCAGGCTCCTTTTATTTATAAGACATTCTTTTCTTTTATCATGGCAGGTAGCTTGGGTTTTATCTTTAATATCAAAACGTATATATATATCCAATTTATATCAGATTAAATAAACATAACTTAAATATACATCTGAAAGTGAGTTATTCTTAAATATATTGTAATATTAAATTTGATCAGTATTGCAAAGCACCTGGAAAACTAGTGTGTAGGCAGTTTTGCCATGGATATATAGTCCTGTCAGTCTTTATATGAGGGCCCCAGTATAACCATGCAGCCCTTCCACCCATTCCAGTTAAATCAGTGCAGGCCCTGTTTATTTATACGACATTATTTTCTCTTATTATTGCATATCCCAGTAGTTGGGGTTTGAAAACTGATATCAGGTATATATCTGACAGTGACATTCTGTAAAAATGGTTAAAAAAAAAAGACTTTAATCAGTATTTCTGTCACCTATAAAACTATTCTGTGGGCACTCCTGCATTCATTTTTCATACAAGTGTATTATTTTCATTTTGTGTACGGGGGCAATTTGTGAGTTTTCATAAAAACTGGTACTTCCTGTGCAACTAAAAAGTTCTGTTTATTCTTAAACCCCAAACAGTTAATCAAGAGCTTCATAGATTGTAGGGACAAACTATCGGTCCGTCGCGGGGGTGATGATCCGGCCAATTAATTCATACGGAGAAAAATGTTCAAGTTTAGTGATGGAAGATAATGTAGATATGTATTTTTATCTTTAGAAAAGGACATGATTATATATTTGATAGCACAGAAGAAACATATGAAATTAGATGTAGATGTGGAGTTCGGGTCCCCCCTCTGGGTCTGAGGTGCAGCAGTCCTTGTAGTAGTCTGAGCTCACAGCTCTCACGGAGCTGCAGCTGCAGGTCTGTCTGAGGGAGCAGTCCAGAGACTCACAGGGATAAACACAGGGGTGCGGGACGGACAGGGCTCTGCATGTCCACACCGCTTCTCTTTCCAGCACGGAAGGGTATTTAAAGGTAACCGGACTACTTTAACACTCACTATCCTGTGTGCCCTGTGAAGAACCTGTTCTGCAGCAGCTGGCTGTGAGCTTTAGGTTCTTTCTACTTTTCTGAACTTCTGGCTGCAACATTTCATCCAGGCTTCACTGCTGCTGGTTTCTTCTGTACCATTTCAAGCGTGCCTTCTCTCTTATAATAATAATAATAATAATCATAATAATAATAATAATAAAACGATCTCTAGTTTATCTTTTCTGCCTTATATAGAAGGTGTACGTTTGTCCCCACATTCTTTTGAGTAGGTTAAATGTTGTTTACTTGTTTAAAAACGTTTATTGCTGCTTGATATTTTAGTACAGTACAGTTTTAATTTCATGTCTTCTGTCCACGCGTTTTGCTTCCCGCTCTCTTATTTTCTCTCGTATGCTTTCCAAATCCAACCGTTAGACTTCTTTTCTTTTTCTTTCTTTCTTTCTTTCTTTCTTTCTTTCTTTCTTTCTTGTTTTCAAACAGGAGCTAGAGGAGTGTGATCAGGGTTTCCTTTTAGTGCGACACAGATTTACTTGCCACTCACGTTCAGTCTTGGGATCAGAGGAGTTTTGGTCTCCTCACCTTTCCTAACTACTGGATAAACAAGAGCCTTTGTCTTCTGGTCTAGACAGAGAGTTGTAAATGCAGGTCTGATGTCTGAGAGACGTTTGGAAACTCTGGTATTGTGCTGTCGAAATTCAGCTCTTGGAGCAGATGTGAAGTGGTCCGGATTGAATAAAAGTTCAGAGCTGTATGGCCATGCGGTGTGTGCACATGGATTTGCATCACACATTGTCATCAGCAACATCAGGCTTTTGGTGTAATGTAATTGATGTATGGTGGATATTTATAAACTCTCAATTACACATTTAGCCTATTATACGGCCATACGGTTCAGGTTTTATTCTGGCACGATTTGTTTGTGTGTCACAGGTTTGTCACCTGGGTCAAAGGTTCCCTCCTGGTCTTGAATGGACGTGAGGAGGCAGAGCAGGATCTCACATGGTTAATTTTGTCAAAAGCAGAGATGCACAATCAATGACAACAGGATCGGTACTGGCATATGTCACATATGTTTGAATAAATCAAACAAATAGATTTGGATTTGGCTGATGGTTCAAATCGATATTTGGTAATGTTTTCTTTGTTCTCCGGAAGAGCACTTAGGTGCTCTTGGAATACAGTGCTAAAATGTCAGAATTTTTTAATTTTATTGCATTTGCAACGCTATTGTATAATTCTAATCCTGGTAGATTCAGTCTAATTTTTGACGTGTTCCTCTCTTGTCATTTGTATCAACATGAAAAATGTCAGGCCCATAGTTCCCATATAAGCGCTCCTTATATGAAAGAAACATGAAAATCTGGCCTTAGTCCTTTTAGGAGAGTTTCTACCAAACCAGCTGACAGCAGAGTTAGGATGTGCTCCAGCTGTTTTATTGCTGCCGAGGCTGCAATGCTGCTCACGACTGTTTACTTCCCCATGTATTGCTATGAATGTATATTTATCTTTTGTCTTGAGAATCCACAAGTTCCTGGTGAGTGTGATGCTTAAATACAATCTGGAATTAACCTGAAACAGTAGGGGGCACTCTTGAGTAGTTTTTTGATGGGTGAGGGAGACTGAAAGTAGTGGTGAATTTCACTGGTCTAAGACATGGGCTCTCCTCATGTGAAACACTGTGCACACATTAGAAGAACGAACACCCTGCAATATCTCTGTCTATTGGCAAAGACAGTCTGGCCATTATGAGCCACTGCTGAAGAAAATTTATTCTTGGAGAGCACATGTGCCTCAATTAGGCATGGAGACTGACCTGCATAACTGTGCTGCTAGTTGCATATCTCTGATGCAATATGCAGCTCTTTGGAAAAAAAATAACACACCTTTTGATCTTCCTCTCACACCTTAACCTGGAACCTCATTGTCTTTAATTTAGAAAATGAGAGAAAAAAAACCTGCTGATTTGGGTCTTCCTTGCTCCATCAAGGGGATTTGTGGGGAAATTATGGGATCTAAACCCGACTGCTCATTTGCACTACACATATTACTATTAATATTTATATAGTCTCATTCACTAAGCAACTTGCTGAATGGTATGATAGCAGCCACAATCTTTGTAGTATACATGGATGGGCATGTTGTTGATGTTGGGATCATATTACATTCTTATGGTCAAAAAGCATCTGTCAGTTAGAAGTCCATCATTAGAAGCGCATCCTTACTACTTTCTGTATATTGTCAGACACTGATTGTTCTGATTGCCTTACTAGTCAGCACTCGCCTGCAGCGCACTGGCAATATCCGATGGAAATGAAAGTAATAACAAGGAGGTCTTTGTAATCATGCTATGACTTATTCTTAGGGGGCTGACACCTCACAATAGATTGCCATCAGTCATACGCAAGGGTCTACGTATGCATCTTTTGTGTGCTTGTTTGCGTTTAAGGCTGCCTGTTAACGTCTCGCAACTATGAGTTCATTTGTCTCCAGGCTCGATAAAGCCTTTATGTCCAGGCTCTAAACAAATGTGCTGAACAAAAGTATTAATATTCATATAGCCCCCTGCATGTGCCAGTTGATTCATGTGTTTTCCTTGCTTCCTGAGGCCTCTCTTTCAGATGTAAAACAGGTTTTCATCTGTAATGAACTTATGAGGGCTCTCGTCAGCTTCAAGTGTGCAAGCCTGCTGTTTAAAGGTTCTCTGAAAGCAAACGTGAAGCAGCCCAGCGCCTTTCCTGGACAGCTACCACAGTCCTGTTGCATCCATAGTAACAGGACCCGAGCAGAGGATGGCGCCGCCAGTTGCGCTTGATAGCACCGTAAATAATTTCTGCTCATTAATATAAACTTGGGAAGCAACGACTCAATTGCCCTCGTCAAAGTTGTAATGGTACATATTTTAAAACGTGCCTTATGAATTATTCTTGTCACCCAGACATCAATGGAGATTGGACAATGAGGATAAAAGTTTAATGGAAAGGAACTTGATCTGAATGACTGCAGACATGACTGCATGGAAAAGAGTGCCACTGTCGTAGCTCTTCCTCTGCCCTTCACCAGAGTCTTCTACCATGAAGAGAAGTAAGCTCTTATCACAGAGCATAAGCGTCGGCGTGCAGCTAGACAGGCAAGAAGAAGTTCTCTGTGAGCAGCTTTAGCTCTTAGAGAGCCATTCAGACACTCAGCCCACTACATTTCAGGTCAACCCACTGCAGATATTTTAGTCCTTGATATAGTAGAGACTTTAATACTCTATAGTTTGAAATAGGGTTGACAGCGCTTTGCTTCTAAACCCTGATCATTCTGTTATCTAGCGTTTCATAAAAGAATTCAGTGTGCAAAAACATAAAACAACACAATTGCAACCTGTTCTGACCTTAACTTCATATACGCTATATGTCCAGAAGTTTAAAGAGCCTTGCTTTTCCAGGGTTTCTCTGATAATAGCCTATACACTTCAAAAAGGCTTTGTACTACATGTTTTAACATTGCTATGAGGATTCAATTGCCTTTTGCCACAACAGCATTAGGGAGATCAGGTACTGCTCAGGGGAAGATTTTGCAGCTCCTAACCGTCTTTTCTTCGTATCATTTGACATTAATAACTTAGCTGTCTTGTTGCTTCTAAACCGTTCATGAGAAGAAATAAAAAAAATCAACTCAAGATATTCTTATATGCTTATTTTGCCATTCTTATATGCTTATAAGTTTACTTCTCTTTAAGAACCTTATGGATCTCAAAACTGTCCAACTTTGATAGTTGAGACTAGAATTTGATCACGGAGTCAAATTTCCGATATCATACAGGCTCATTTTCATCTCAAGATCGGATTGTTTGAGATAAAGATCAGTACAGTCGGAGAAAAGAAAAGGGCATTTAAAGATCTTAAACTAGGATCAGGATGAGATTAGAGGAAGGGTCTTTATCAGGAGCTGAATTTAATAAGCATGAGAAAATGGTCAAAATCTAGGTAAACTGAGAAATGGGATGGACGAAGAAGATATCTTATTTTAAATCACCCAATGAGTGCTCTGGATCACAAACACCACCTCATCACTTAAGAGAACACACCCTCACTGCTTCACAGCCCACTGCTGGTAGACTTTATACTCCAATGGATGATGCCTACTTTGGGCCGGGTGATTTTAGGTTCATAAGTGACTATTTCAGAGCATCTCTTTTCATTGTCATTGTTATTCTATTGAAGTCATGTGCACAGTTAAACACCTGTGTTAGTACTTTAAAGTAACTGAATTCACTTATAAAAGTGTGGCTGCTCTTGGATAGACAGCATATGCCAATTATAAGCTCTCTAGTGTGAATTGTACCTTAATATCTTAGATGGAAGATCTCTGCCGTCCTGTTCATTCAATGCTTTTCTTTTCAGGGGATTGTCTGTTTTTAGTCTGTTTTATATTGGGCTTCTGTCTTTCTATTCTACAATCACTTATCTTAAACAGTCTTCAGAGTGGTGTGATAGATGGTGTATACTAGCCAAAGCTGCTGTTTTCTCCAGCTTTGGTACTGTCAGGTCCCTGTAAGTTGGATTGGAGAGCTGTATCTGTTCGAACAGAACCCGGGGTAGTGCAGCGTAATCGAAACAGACATGCCCTCAGATCTGTTTCTAGACAGTGCATGTTTTCTCTCTTCTACACTCATTTACCTAAGTTACTTTGATCAACTGCTCTGTGCATGTTTGGCCCTGAAGGGGTTATCTACACAGAAATGAAGCATTGAAAGGATCTGATTTGAGACAAATGATTAGAGAATGGTGGGTGAGGTGTCCACAACTTTCCTCCAGACAGAACAAATGCTTAGAGCCATGCAAACGTTTATTTGTTTGCATCCAGTAGATTCCCTTCACTAAACCAGAAGGTGAACTGGATACAGAACAGAAGGTTTTTGGGTACATGATAGGTTTTTGGTCCAGACACAGTCAACAATCGATCGATTTATTTTTACTGAATCCGGTCTGTGCTGCAGTTTTGTGCTGTAAATAATGGGAATACATGGGAATAAGCCAAAATGAGAAATGGCAGATTTTTGCTCTAAATAAGGTTATCAGCAGTTGGCCAACTGATTATTTGGCCAATCTGTGCTGCATTCCCATGATGTAAATAATGTGAGGCAGCTAAGTGCTGTATTTGAATGTTGCTGCTGTTCCTGTACCAAAATGTCGTAGCACAATTATGTATGACTCATTGCACCAAATTGCCAGTTGCCTCTTACTTTTCATGTAGCACTTTATTTTATTGATGTTATGATGTTAGTTATGTTGGAACCTTGGGAAGCTGAAAGTACTGGAAATGTGTTAATGTGATTTTAAGGTTAAATGTGACCTTTAAGGTTAAATGCTAATGTGAGTTTAAGGTTAAAGAAAATGCTTATAAAAATTGACCACAAAATATTGTCCAGGCAAAAACGTTAATTAAAATTGGCCATGAAAATTCATGCAGTGCATCCCTAGAAAATCACTTGAGGCAGGTAAGCCTCTGTATTCGAAAATCACTACCACACACGTACCAAGATGTTGTGACATAGTTATGCATGACTCATTGGGATAAACAGCCAGTTGCTTTTTATTTCATTATTTTCATTAGTAGCACTTTATTTGAGTCATGTTATGTGAATGTACTCTTATAAGACTTTAAAATGTTGGTTTGGCCCATTAAAGAGCAAATAATTCTGTTGCAAATGTAGCTGTTAGTTTCATGTTTTAAAAAAATGAATTACTAATAAAAAGTCTGTTTTGAAGCATTGCTCTGCACAACTGAGGAACTTCCTTAAGGACAGAATTTATTGAACTTCAGGATAGACCTAAATTTGGTGTGAAATGTTGTTTTTCTCGAACCCCCTTCATTTTGTCTTACATAAGTGTTTGATAAGATGGAGTAGCTTCACCTCTGGCATGAAGCTCATACAATTTTTTTGTTCGTCTTTGTTATGCCAGCATGGATGGCAAAGCAGGGTGGGAGGACTAGAATGTTTTTTTAAGCGGTTCAAAGAATTGATAAAAAGAAATGGAAGAAAAAATCTAGCTGTACACTAAACATAACAAGGTGGGAGGAGATCGAATTATCTTCCGAATCCATTCACTTTCAGCGGGGCAGAGCTGTGTATTGTTTATAAGTGTGCAGCAGTGTGTAGCGTAGTGTAGATGGATGACTGCACACTCCTCAGTCTGTGAAATGTGATCCATGATATGACTGAGCTGCTCACTGTCTGCTGCCTTAATTAATACTTGATGTGACTGAAGGAGCTCAATTTGTCTAGAGTCTTATCATGTTCCTGTTTTTCCTTTTTTTTTTTGTCAGCTTGCCTCAGAAACAGGCATCAGCGAAAACGGAAACAATTAAACTCCGAAATGGATAATTGTGTCTTATGTATTATTCTCATGGACCTCATTTTCACCAATCATGCAAGACCAGCTGTTCACTGCTGTCACTCTCATTGTCTTGCGTAAAGTCACGCTGTGATTCAAAGCATGCTTTTCAAATCTGACTTCTTAATGTATGCTGACGACATTTACGAGACTCCAGTAAACCTGAAGGAGAAATCTGACCGCAAGCCCAACCCATCACTGTTATATAAAAATCTTTTGCTCTTTTTTGTGCAGCATCTGCATTTTGCATAGTATAGCAAACAAACTGGTTAAAGTGCCCAAATTGACTTCAAGTAAAAGTATATAACACAGCTATAAAATGTTATAGCACAGTTATTTCCGACCTCGCGGTGTGACTAGCTTTCTGAATGCCATGGAGGGTTTCTCAATGCGCAGTACACCCAGCATGTTGTGAGTTCAGACCTAACAAGTTTGGCAGGGTGGGAAGACTTGATTTTTGACTTGATAAACAGATGTTTCCAGTGTAAGTTTTTGCGATGTGATCCTTCACGGGGCATATTAAATTTCTAATCATTTTTATATTATTAGAAATGTATTGATCCTGGAGAGAATTGCTTACGTTATGACTGCACTGAGACACAATAAACTCACCAGAAATTGCTCAATATGAAATGTACTTTGCTATATACACAAACGGTGGGGTAATCATTGTTTTAAATTTAAATAACTGCTTTATAACGTCATAATGTGTGGTATAATCGGAATAATACAGTCAAAAGTAGTGCTATACCATGGATATAGGCACCGGGGTGCCGTGGGACTTGTGCCTCTGAACCCACGACCCCAGAAGAAACTAATCATGAATTCAGGCAGCGATGACTTTTGCTGCTTTTTCTTCATTTCTGACCCTTGCATAGCAGAAGAGAAACATGAGATACTCCAGGAATTCAAATATCCAGGCAGTTCTTGCTGTGCTGATCTCTCTGTAGGAAGACATCTCAAATGCAGTGGTCCTTCTACATCTGACATAATTTGAAATCGAGGTGGACAACTGATAATAAAGAAACACGTTGATTACACTAATGAAGTGTATAAACAAGCAGAAGCCGGTGCTGTGTGCTGTTGTCAAATTTAAAAATAAAGTCTTTGGATTTGTATCGCAATGATGGCATTATACGTCTATGGGTTTGCTTCTCTTTCTCTGTGTGGAATTTAATGTTTAAACTGCATTAATGTTTAATGTTCCTGACTGTCAGTATGCATAATCAGGGTTCAGGTTTATTAGCAATAAAAGTGAAGTTTATTGGCTACACTTTTTATTTGCCTGTGACTGCAGATGAAAATTGCCATTAGAATAAACTGTGGCACGTGTCCACATGCAAAATAAGGATAAGCAATATATTGCCCCGTTCACAGTTCCATATGAAATTTTGGACCACTTTTTGGTTTTGTAAGGCTGGATTCGTGCACTGTGCTTGTGAGGGAGGGATGCTGTTGTATTTAAGCGGACGTGAAGGCATGTGTCTTTTCTGCAACATTGTTCTCAGTTCAGTGCAAGGAGGCTTCAATGAAGAGATGGGAAAAGGGGTAGAGACCAAAATGCTCCCACAGTTGATTTGCCCATTGTGGGGGAGGAACACTATTCCCATTGATGGTGTTGATGGTGAAGCCCCCAAAAGCTGGAGAAAGGGGGCCCATTCAGTGCAATGGGCGACCCTACCCTACTATGGGAGATGGGTGTTAGAGCTTTTGTGGTGCACGGTGGGAACATTGTCCTCATTCTAGTGATTTAATACTGCCAGGTCCAAGCTGCTTCGCTATGTCTTCAGACTAGGAAAGCCTATGGGTCTCTCCCCTTAGTCATTATCACAAGGTGGAGAGTAAGTTTCCTGGGAAAATCATGCGTCCCGAGGGCAGATTGGATCCCCGCTCTCTCTTTGTGTGGAGAATAAGCTGAATCTTAACTTTGTGAAGCTAACGTTGCTTTTTCTCCTTGGGCCACTCAGAATGTCATCTCATTAGCTGCTGGGAAAGTACAATCCAATGATGAGAAGAAATATTCTTCTTTAGAAGGAATAATAATG
This sequence comes from Brachypetersius altus, assembly GCA_037974465.1. Lineage (NCBI taxonomy): Eukaryota > Metazoa > Chordata > Actinopteri > Characiformes > Alestidae > Brachypetersius > Brachypetersius altus. Next base: position 10,053,758 of record JBBPDB010000002.1, read on the forward strand.
CTGAATAAAGTAAATGGATAAAGTAAATCAAGAAAACATAAAATATAAGAACCATTCTAAATTAGTTTGCAAAACTAATTAATAATGCTTCCAATATGTAGTTATTTATAAACGATATATGTAATATATTCTAGTCTCCAGAGCAAACACATTTTGGCAAAGCCCTACATCTCATCTATCACTTTTCTAAAGACAGATTCCAGTGTCCCAGTTTTAATTCTGAGTCACATCGCCTCTGACTCCCACATTATATGACCTTTTGATTAGACACAACAATAGCGAGGTTGGGTCAGCATGCCTGCTCTGTAATGAAATGAGATGCCCCTGTGATAGATTAAAAGGAACAGTATCATGAAAGCCGGTGCTGTTGAAGAGCCACTCTTTGCACAAGAGTAGGCTCTTAAAGGCTGCTGATGAGAGAACACATTTGTTTTTTCCTTACACCTTGCGTTTGTGAAACAGAGGTTTTTGATGCAAGCAGATGCAAACCAGAGTCATGGAATACAGCATTTCAGTCTATCCTCATGCCTCATGAGTTTAGCCATTGTCAGTATTTTGACATAAGTTTGCTGATTAACTTCATACAGTTATTGTCTATTTGGATTCCCAGTTGGGTTTTGTCATTTTGTAATTACTTCATCTTTCTTGTGAATGTTGCATTGCTTTGGACACATCCAGCAGTCATAGTTCTGCCTTTTATCTCAAACAACAAAGCAGTGATTCAATCAAGCTCATTCAAGTCAAGTCAATAATAAGAAAGGATAGTACTTACTGTTGTTGCTGTTTCCTTCATACTCTGGCAATCGCTGTACGATTGTTTTCAGATCTGTATGAACTGTGATATGGATTTTTGATGGAGATTTGGAAAGCACATAATAAGCCTGAAACCTTTCCAAATACTGCAGGGAGGTGATTTCTCATTACCGACGCCAGAGTATGTAAAGCCTCCTGCTGTGAAATGAGATCTTAATAGCACTTTTGTGTACAGTCACCTCCAATTCATTTAACAGGCTACGGGCAAAAGCATGCCTCCATTAAGAGAAAAAAGCGTCTGGAGTCAAATTCCAGGTGCATTCAAGATTCATGCTGGGATTTGACCATTGCCCTTATCTTATCTGTCTGACCTAAAATGTTCCTCTCTTCCGGATTCCTCCCAGCATGCATACCCTGAGAATTCAACATTACTGATCGTGTTTGTTAATGCTTGCGGTCCAAAAGCCTTTGCAGTGGAAGTATATAATATAAAAGGAGTTAATGAAACTTACTTTTTAGCTACATTTAGCCTCATAGCTCCAGGGCAAAACTTAAAAAGCAACCTTCAAACACTAAAGATGTCTTGGCTGATGTAAAGGAACAATTTTGTTAATTCACTAAGCTCTAGGCTTATTGAAAAACAGTGGGCAGTTTCAGTGAAAGGATTTCAGTTCACCACCTTGGTCACTCTATTGAAACCCAAGAGCTGCACTCGAGATCATCTGATTAGGTAATGATATCATCAGACTTAACCTCATACAGGGTTTCCACCTTAATGTCTCCAGGGTGTAGCTTGTGTTTCCAATACATTCCTTTACTCAGTTTGAGGAAGATGCATAATGATGCTTCCACTTCAACATTTTAGCACATCCTTGTTCTTTCCACACCACTCCCATGTTCAGCATCTCTATTCTCCCGCACTGGCCTGGTTAGCGTGCTTGGCGGCTGTTTCTATAGTGATAAGTAGCTCTCTGCAGGGGCACAAAGGTCTGTCTCGAATGCAGACTCAGACAGAACTCTGTGTGACAGTGATTAATGTCCAGTTCGAAATGACACAGTAAATATGGAGCCATCGCCTCCCAAAGTGTAATGCTAATCCCGTCCTGCACTTACTGACAGAGCTCTAGCTATTTTACAGATGAGTGGTTGGTGAAGCACTACGGGGGGCCCTCTTAGATGCTTATTCATGAGGGAGAGGCTGTTTTATATGAGGTAAATATTAATGTTGATGTAGTGTATTGAATGCTTGAGAGACTTGGCATGCTTGAAATTGGCAGTCGGCAGCTGGCAGATGGAAATGGGGAGGGGGAAGCTTTAAAATCCAGTTAAAATATTGTCTGATTGATGAATATTAAACTACATGCCCAAGCGTTTGTAGACACCTGCTCATCCGAAGTTTCTTCTGTAATCAAGCGTATTAAGTGGAAGTTTGTGCCCCCTTTGCTGTAGTGAAAGTCTCTACTTTTCTACGAAAGTTTCACATTAGATGGTGGAAAATTGCTGTTTTTGATTTGTTTGCGTTCAACTACAAGGGGATTAGTTTGGACAGATGTTGGATGGGCTCTGGATCACCAGCTCTTTGCGAAGGTATTCAATCGTCACTCCAGAGCCCACAGTTCTGATGCTTGGTGTTGGTGGCTTTTTACCCCCTAGGTGATGTTTGACATCAAGCTTGGTGATCTTAGGATCTGTGGCTTCGCTAGAGTAGCCCATTCCATCGTTAAAACTTTTCTGTGAAGATGATATAAACTGTGTGCATCCAGGTTCACCTTACAATGACTGAATTGACTAATTAGACCATATCATACTTTATCATGCTTTCGTCTGATCAAACGACATCTCCCATAGCAAAGTTTGTAATGTTTGTTCATGATGCAACAGGAGCTTCTAGGCCTGATTTGCATGTGCACAAGTGACAGCCTTTCTGAATAATATGGAAATATTTCTCCTGCACGCTTGAGCAATGTGAGTGATCCCTGTACCTGACAATGATGGAGTGACCTCTTTCTCTCATTATTGTCCCATGTCCTTTTTTTTTTCTCTAGAGGTGTGTTTTTCTCCCTTGAACTACATCCCTTAATTCCATTTCAAGCGAAGAAATAATGAGAATTGTTGAGCTAAAGTATCTCTATATAAATGGATGACTTTGCCTTTGGCTTGCCGTTTGTCACGAACAAATCGCCAAGCTGAGGTGTAGTAGATTTCTTTTCATGTAGCCCACCTGGAATTTCATTCTAATTAATTTGTTCCTTCCCCTTGGCTTTCAGCTCACTTCTACTTTTGCTTCAAAGTGATCACCATGCACAGCAGCGTGCCTTCGTTCCATATGACTGTCTTTTCTGAATTAGATCATAAGGTCTTACTTGAGTGTCATAAGAAGCAGCTCCTCAAAGCTGCAGGACATTTTTTGAATTCTATTTACCATCTAACAGGTAATGTGGGTCTTTAGCGCAAGATGGTTTCTACCATGCTGGATCAAGCCTCAGACAACTTTGGTAACATGCCACTTCTGTAGAGTGGATCGGCCTGGCTCACTCTCGCCTTGTGGAAAGGCGGCAAGCACACAAACACTTCCTGGGAGGGAAGCAGCACACTAGCACACTTGTGTAAATCAGCCCTGCTAAATGTTTGATGTTTTAAAGTAAATATGTCTACTTTCAGGCCTCCCCTCTCACAGTGGAGTGCTATGCCTTGGACAAGGGCCCCATTGAGAGGTTCCCAAGAGGGGAGTGTTTAAGGTTTTAGAGGTTTTGAAGGGGAGGGAGGATACTGACCTGCATGCCAACGCACACCAAAGCAGAAAGGCCCACACGGAGGCATGGAGAGGGACTTCTGGCTCTGCCCCGCACAGCAGAGCAGTTTATCGATTTTGTCAAAGTCTCATATATCATTTATGAGTTGTACAATCGGACCCTTGCTGTTTGAATTTTCACACTGGAAAATATGAGAGATTGTACTTTTGCAGTGTTTAATTAAAGCACTTACTCTCTGAATAAATGTAGCGTCTCTGTAACTGTCCAACATGGCCTTGTAGGCATCATGAATTATGTGACTACTGCACTTCCAAAAATAACATTTGTACATTTCTGAGATGTTATTAGTTTCTTCATCATGAGCCCCTACTTTGTGTTTATACTTAGCACCCATTTTATCAGCTACACTTGGCACATATACATTCACTTTGTATCTTACAATTAGATCGTCTCTCCCTATTTGTCAATTACCCAACTCATCACAACCCCCGCAGGACCACTAGTGAATGGGTATTATTTGAATGGTGATTCATTCTCAGGACAGCACTGACTGACGAATATGCAATACAAAAAGTACTGGTTTTTGGTCAGAGTTTAGGGTGTACTCACACTAGGCAGTTTGAACCGTGCCCGGGCGCGGTTCGTTTAGCCGTCCCTGGCCCGCTTGGAAGAGGTGTGCCAGAGCACGGTTCAGTTGGACTCGGGCGCGGTTTGCATGTAGTGTGAGCGCTAACCACGCTGGAGCACGGATCAGGACACGTGACACTCCAAAACCATTTTTCATGCCACAAAAGCGGCAGACTGGTTCACGGCAACCATGCCTAGTGTGAGTACACCCTAAAAGTAACATAGGTACATCTGACAGTTCCTATTATAGCTAGCACAAATGTTAGGCCATCATTCCAAACTAGTCAAAACATGTTAGATTGTTTTGGCCCACATATGCCTTTGAGGGCTCACTGCTAAATCCAAACCAGTACATTTAGGACACATTAAGAGTCATATTTAAGGAATTATAACATACTGCTCCGGAGAGTTGATATCTTCTGAGTCTTTACAGCCACTGTAGGGGAGAGTCTGACATTTTTCTCTGCCTATAGAAAGAATGAACAGTTTGGGTTTGCCAACAGTACTACAGTCTCTGTACTACTAACAGACTTGTAGTGCTGATCAGATTTTTTAAATAGATGCATATGAAACAGGTGTTTACAATTCAGAATCATCATTTTGTCTTGTCCTTGATATAAAATTTGTATTAAAACAGTTTAGAGTGTTTTTGTATTTACAGTATAGCTAATTTCACAGTGACATGAAATACTTTTGTGAACATTAAATGCAGACTAGCAACACTGAATTTTCAGGGTTAAATTAAGTAAATGTGCATTTTTCCAATATTGAAACATTATATTTTTTCAGCTTTACGGTTTTTAGAGTGAACAACATTCTCAACATTTAATCAGTGCAATAACTTTTGATGCATGAAAAACAAAAACATATTGTATGATTCTCTCTGAGGAAGGAGGAGAGTAGTGAGGAAACTTGAGGGCTCCAGCCCAGCTGGCACTGCTTTAACCAGCTGTCAGTTTCCTGAATCTGTGCAGAGGAACACTATTTCCCAGAAGAAACATGGTTCCTCCATTCGTGTGCAAGAGGCAATGACACATGAATTCAGGGATTATCAGCCACAACTAATTATCTACACAGCCCATCCCAGCCCATCCCATATCTCGTTATTCATGATCTCTTTTCTTTCTCTTTCACTACCTAACTATCATGGAACAAAAATTATGTTCCTTACAGGAAAGCCTCTGCAATGTGAGCTTAAGGGTGGTGGTGGCTTAGTGGTAGGATACTTGCCTCTGGCGCAAGAGGTCATGGATTCGAATCCTACCTTCAGCACACCACCACTGGGTCCCTGAGCAAGACCCGTAAGCCCAAGTTGCTCCGGGGAGACTGTCCCTGTAGTTTGGGAATGGAAGTCGCTTTGGATAAAAGCGTATGATAAATGCCGTAAATGCAAATGTAAATGTAAGCTGAAGTGCAGATACGCCACAGAGGAAGACACTGAGGAGTTTCCAAATTTAGGCTGTTGTCCAGCACAGTTTAGTAGTTACCCTCCTTGAACACACTCACAACCTGCCACGTAGGCACCCTGCAGAATGATCAAATAACACAACAATGGCCTAACCACAGTGTTTTAGATGCTCAAACCTTGTTGTAGCAGAGCAGCAAGTTTCCACAGTATTGCTGCATTTATTTAATATATTTGGCAGACTTTATAGATACCAAATGCCTGTCAAGGATCCCTCAACACTCAAAAACAATTGTCATTCTGGCCTAAACCTACTGTTTCCCATGGTGAATGGGTTAAGAAAGAATTTCACACTGTGTGGTGTGTTCACATGTGACTATGAGGGGCCTGCTTTACTTTACTTTACTCTCATCAACTTGACAGAATTCAGATTTTGTGTTTTGTGTCATCCATCAGTGTTCTCTTGTTACAACACCCTTGTGACAGCAACCACTGAGGCAAACAAATACAGAGGGTATTTTTTGTTGTCCTAGCATTAATATTACACAGTTGTCTTGCCTTTGAGATACATCACCAGAAGGTTTTTCCCTTGAAGCAAAAAATCTCACTCTTGCTGTTGGAGGCAAGTTATCGTTACATTTTTAAGACATAAAATGACATATTTCCTCATACCTGTCTGCTCCCCAGAGTCTTGCATATCTGTGATGATTCCGTATGAGAGAGTGCTCAGTTCCCTCAGCTGCCTGGCCAGTTCCTCGAACTCGCTGTCTAACTTTAGTTGGAAGCATGTGTATGTGAGAAGATGGGACAATTTGAGCACAAAAAATCATTTTTCCAATGATCATTTTGCCTAGCCCCAAAGGGAACCAAATTCATCACAAGAATGAATAACAAACATCACAGCCTGTGAAAGTGTATTTTGTGATTTACCTCACAGATGCGAAGGGTGAGATGGTGATTGTCTGACTGTAGAACATCAAGTGCAGCTGTGCTAATCAACGTCAAACAGCTGGACATGCTGGAGTCCGAGCGCCTGATGCTTTCCTTCTCCTCGCTCACTCTCTCACTCTCTTTCTGTTTCTCCACAGAGAGGAACTGCACAGACAGGCACACTCCATCAGGATCTGTCTTCATCAGGATGAACTAATAATGTAAAAGTAATCTGGAATTGAATAGACTGATCTTTGTAAGATGGGGGTCACCAACATGGTGCCTGTGGGCACTAGGATGCCCCCAAGGCCCCCAAGGAGACCTGTTCTAAGAAACTCACCAGTGAGCAGCATCTAAAATTTATTTTTACCCTGTTTCTATTATTCTTGAATCACATTTGAATTTATATTCAAATTCTAAAAAAAATGTAAATGTAAAATTTTAAAATTGTTATTTAAAAAGAGTGTATCAATCTGGTGTACCTTCGTGTGGCTCAGTATCATTCAGTTATGATTCTAGGAATCTCCTAATTTCCTGAATGCTAAATTTCATTTCACAGATAAACATGAGCATTTTTTTCTTTATTGAGATCTATACTATGTTTAAAAGAAAAAAAGTACAAAATTACTGCTCATGAATATTTTAATAGCTGGAAACATGAGCAAAAGTTTCCATTGTCTTTCCTAATGTTATTGTTCCTAGTAGAAAGTCCAGATTAGATTAGATCTCCTCTTAGATTTTTCTTTCCTGTGGGTTATGTTGCCGGTACCTACAGAAGTTTATTAAGTTAAGTTAAATATGATTCCACATGCATTGACATAATTATGGGAGCCCCCAAATGGGGCATTGTGACGTTGACAGTTTGGGTTTTTGTACACACATTTTTTACATATAAACACTCAACCAAAATAACTAAATATGAAAATGTACAAATAACTGCTCAGTGTTTTTAAGTGTAATTAAGTTTTTGTGGGTGAGTAAATGTTTTTTTTCACTTTGAAAATTAACTAAAGACACAGGGGTTACTGCACATTTTCATACAACTGTAAAAGCAATTACCTACATAAATTTTGATAATAAAAATAAAAGTAATTAAAAAAATAAAAGTAATAAAACTGTGCACATTTTCATGTCCATTAGGGACCACAAACTGTTAGGGGGTCCCGCTGTAATTAAGGTGTGTCAGAAAGGACACTAATATCAAACCTTTGGAATGAACACCAAACTCAGAGTGATGGAACAGCAGATGATGATGATGACACCCACAATGCAGAACTGCATATTTGGCTGATCTCTGGTCAGTAAAGCCACAGACGCACCAATTATGCTTAAAGGACCCACGATGCACACACTGATCTGAGTACACCCACTGTTGCTAAGAACGAATGTGTTTGAGTGTCTTGTCGTCCACGCCAGGGCACAGCCAAGCAGCTAGAAAACACAGGAGATATTAGTGAGATTATCAGACGTCAGACTGCTGCCATTTGACATCAGAAAGCTACTTGACAGATCTACCCTGATCATGATGCTATAAGCCACTAAATGATTAGATGATGTAAATTTAATACTTAATACAATTTAAAGACATAATACAATATATAAGATTCCAGCAGACAGAATTCAAGTGATAATCTATATGTAAAGGCAGACAAAATGCTGCCCCTCACCACAAGTGGACCCTTATAAAGGTACATGACTGTCATCCAGATACTCATATGAACATTCTCACAGCGCTCCAAAAATGGACGAACAGCAAAGTCACCGCCATGAGGGTCAGCCTAGAGCAAAGCACATAGAGAGCAATCATTTTGTGTAATACCTTTGAACAGTATTTCCAGTTTTCTTTCTGTTTTTGCGCTGTACTGCTTTCCCTTTTATTTTCCTGCATCATTTGAATACATAAGTATTTGAATATGGGATCAGGAAGTTGAGGGTTCAAGTCCCAAGACCGCTAGGCACCTCTGAGGTACCCTTGAGCAAGGTACCATCCCCACACACTGCTCCCCGGGCGCTGTGTTCGTAGCTGCCCCCGCTTCACTTGGTGAATGGGTTAAATGCAGAGGAAGTTCATGTGTTCACGTATGACCAGATTTTCACTTCACTAAATGTATCATTTGATAACTTGAAAGTTCTTCTATGTTCAAATTATGCAGAAAAATACTGTTATACTAGCTGTAGTTACAGTGCTGAGTATAATAATGATCCCTAAGTAGGGTGTTGCTTAAGCCCCACAAATGCTCAGAAACTCCTTTGCTGCATACATTTGCACACATTCAGTTCTCATCGTTACATCTCACCTCCACACTGAACTCCACCACCGTCCCCTGCAAAGGATCCAAAACTTGAAGACTAATTAAGAAACACAGATCTACCAGCAGCAAACTGCAGACTATACCAATAAGAACATAGTCCTTCATGATCTGCAACAGAAAAAATAGATCAGATATTTAGTTTCAGGAAAGATTTAAGTTAATCATTTATATTTAATGTAGAATATGGCCAAACTAAATTAAATGTACTAATGAAATGAATGAAGACTAACTAATAAATCGCTGCTTTCTCAAGTAGAATCCTAATTCACTTGTATTTCATTACATACTGTTTATTCAGTTCTTACCCTTTTCTGAACACTGATACTCTTGAAAAGGGCATGGATTCTCCAAATTTCAGCAAACATTGTCCCAAACGCTGCAGTGTGACCAACAGTTATGAGCCATATTCTGACCTGTGGCAGAAAAGGTTCTTTAACATCACATGGTTGTGGCTGTGTGATACTAAACAACATCCTATGAGGGGCCGTTTAGGAAATATTTCTGACTTTTGTTACACAAACACATTTGAAACACACACACATTCACATATGAAAATGTAACGCATGCATCCATTCTACTGAAAACTCACACACACATATATGAAACACTCATACAGATACAGGTGAAATGGTCTTA
>JBBPDB010000002.1:10063273-10077831 GCA_037974465.1 Brachypetersius altus
GACCTGTTTAGCAACAGGCTGTGAGGGGGCTGTGGACCACCGCGGACCAAACGACTCAAAATCACTATCAACAAAGTAACCAGAGCGATGGACTCCATTGCATTCAGTGAGAGAGTGTCGCTCTTCCTGTTTATCCTGAAATCATCACACCATAATGACTTAAGCGTGCTCCGGCACAAATGCTGAAACCCTATGTGAGTGCAGGCCAGAGGTGGGGTGGGACAGTCGTACTCGGACCCGGTTCACGGCCAACATGCCTAGTGTGAGTACACCCTTAAACATTTCCAATTCTTTGCAAGGAAATCTAGTATTATTACACAGGTCAACAAGTCAAAATCATTAGAGATAGAGATAAGTTTATGTGGGTTTTGTAGTGTTTTTCATGTTGATTTGAAATCTGTGTTTAGTTTTCCCCTAGTATGTACAGTTTTGTGATGAAGCTAGTTCTATATTGCAGGATAATTTAATAGCATATAATGATCATATGCTGAGTGTTTTTGAAGAAACAGTGGTAGCTGACTGACACTGATCATTATATCTAGTGTGGCCTGAAAATATTGAAACAGTTACTTGATTGGTGCTTGCGGTTTAAGTCTATTCCAAATATAATAGTGTTAGAAAAGTGTGTTGTAGTTTCTGATGATTCTGATGAGTCGAAATTCTGGTGTGCTATGTGCATGGAAAAGGTACGGAATCAAATCTCTGATCTTCCAACAAAACAAGAGATTTTTTTTTACTTTTCATCACATGAATGTTTGTATCCATTTATTCTAGTGTTACATGATGTTTGACAAGCATAAACACACGTATTGGCTGGACAAACACTGTAAAATAAACAATTTGCTTTGTGCTGAAATGGGAATTCTGGACTAGTGCCAATGCTGATAGACACACATTCATAAAATCTGGGGCTACATTTGGGGATACAGTTTTCTGATTTCTTTCTTTTTTCTTTCTTTTTTTACAATGATCACTAGATTGATTTTGTTCTTCCTTATGTAGAGCATGGCAGCTTTCATTGTGGAATACAAAAAGGAAACCCTACCATAACTGCCTGCCTGACGGCACCTGGGTTCTAGTACTCACAGCATGAGCTGCGGAGGCAGAAGCAAAGCTGAGAGCATGCAGTAGACATAGCAACCCACACCAGAGCACTTCCAGGTAGTCATGAAGACCTGCAAGCTGTCAGTGAAGCTTTTGGTTCAAACCAGACATGGTCGATTTAATGAATTGGCTGCTAAGAATTGAAGAATTATGGGCCTACTAGAATTCAGCAGTGAGTGGATCGAGATGCTGTCAGAACAGTGTGGTATGATGTATTGCCTCAAAGCTTTGATGGAAACCATGTGAAATTGTTAATTTGGTGGAGTATCCCTTTAACTCCTCAGTGCTCACGTAAGCACACCCACAGACTTGCTCACTGGGATTTATCACTCCCACACTAGCTGCACCTCTACTGCATAACACCATTTATGAAAGGATATTTATCAACCATAGAGGACCGTGTGCCACTTATAAGACCACTGCACAGCACGTTAAATTGTATCCTCATCAGATTTAATGCTGCCGAGCTGACTGTGATTAAACTGTGCTGAAATTCTTCTTATAAGGTGAACTTTATAAGTCTTTTGTGTCATCTATAATCTATGAAGCTCTGGAGAACTGCACAGTTTATTGCCAAATTACATGTAAATTAATATTGCCTCATTTTTGTAATAGTGTGCCCTTTAGAATTGGCAATCCTGGAAAAATTCTAGAAAAGCTTCTTGACCTTATTATTAAACTACAACGATAAAGTAACATTTCAGTGAGGTAAAACTATATTTTTTCATGTCAGTCAGTCATTTATGAATAAAATGCAATTAGTGAGCGAGTTCAGATATGAGATGATAAAGACACAATGCATTAGCATAGGCAAGCAAGTAGCTACTGAACTGAGGCAAAAGCTTGTTGACTTCAGTCATGACTAGGGCTATTCGATAATGATAAAAATATTATTTTGCATTGAATTGAGATCACGATTCTTATGCTCAGGGATCAGAGATTTGTAAATGAGCACGTGTTGCTGAGGAGGCTTTAGTGCAGGAAATGCTAAATGAGCTGCTAAATACAGTAGTGATAACAGCTTCCCTCACAACTTGTGTTTTTTTATCATTAATACAATTTTTTACTAATTAGTAAAACCACCAAAGATTTTAATGTCTTTATAACCATGGCAACCAAAGGTTTTTCAGACACCCACCAGGTGACTGATCTGGGCGATAGAGTCGCTGCCGGTGTAAACACAGTGGGTGTACTGCTGTACTGGAGTGCTGGTTTACTGGTGCACTCTATGGCTGGCCTGTCGCTGTGGCACATGGAGATGGTGGCAAATGAGAAAAGTTTAGAAAGGCCTAAATATTGGCCTGAGGCTAACTTGGTTAAACTGCAGTCTGTCCACAGCACACTCTGAATCACAGAACAGGAATCAGCAGCACAAGAGGCTGGTTTACTGCAGAAGCCATGCGCCGTAGAAGGGTGTTGTTCATGCATCCACCGACACACAGATCACCAGAAACACGAGGCTTCGAGCGCCTGTCATGGAAATCACGCTGCTCACGGATGCCGTGGCCCAGATTTATAGGGGTTTTTGCTTCTGATCCCGAATGCACTTTAATTAGCTGTGCCCTAACTGATTAGTAGGAGATTTTAGTATGAAGATGTTTTTGCTTGTTTTCAATGTATTAATTGTGTTTATTTTTGATTCTTTATAGTCAATTAATACTGAAAGCCTTCTGCTGTTCACAGCTCTGTGAATAGCTTGAGATCCGTCAAAGCGTGATGAGGTTCTCTGGAAGCAGTATTGAGGCGGATCCTCAAGATAAGTGTCACTGATCAATAATTATTTTGCTCATTGTATTATTATTTTGGAAAACCAACTGTATAACAAAGGGGAACTTGCCATTTATGAACTTGGTTGAAAAGGCATGTCAAGAAATAATAAATAAATAATAATAAAATGTCTGTGACAGGTATGTTGGGTAAAAAAGAATGGTTGATGCTGTACAAACAGGTAAAAAAACAACCAGCTGCCTCTACAGTCTTCATGCATGTGTGGCTAACAGCGCTGTTTCTGAATGAAAATCAACTCTGACTTTTCAAGTGAGCGTTCTTTTTTTCTTTAGCACCAGGATCTTTATGGATTAGGTGATTAGAGTTTACGTCGGTGCCAAATTTTCTTTCCTTGTATTTATGGTCTCGGTCCAAATCACACACTACAGACTAGAAAATTGTGTATATTTGCATTGCATCATGTGAAATGTAGTGCTCTCTCTGAGACATTAATATGGGTAATGCAATTCTTATCCATACCAATAGGGTGATTTACAACAAAATTGTACTGTAAAGCATGTCATGATTTCGTAACAGAAGAAAGCAATCATTACTTTGTACTGCATTTCCCCCAACACTGCCAAGAAGTGGTTTTTGTTATATTGTGCCCTCAGACAGAGCGGAAAACGTTGAAAAGTAAAAGTTTAACAAGGATCATAATGCAAGAGTGTTTACATCAAAATTCATGTGGGAGCAGAAGAAGCAGAGAAGATGATGGCATGACCTCCATCAAATCCATAACTGTCTCTGCCCAGAGGCTAAGTCTGGGTCTTTGTTCAGTCTTGAGGCAAGACAAGGATCTAGCGCATATATCCAGATCCACATGAAAATGGTTCTTTGACCACAGAATAAAGCTTTTGCAGTGATCCGGTCCACTGACCTTTACGTAGACGTTTTTGAATGGGACAGTAGTCTTATATCCCTTTAGGTGTACTCTTAGGCCACGTCCAGTATTAAAAAAGAACACTGGTTTTGGCCTAGGGAGAGTGCATAAAGAGCATGGATGGAGGGTGGTTGTGGTGCCAGTAGTTGTGGAAGACGTTGTATATGAATAAAAATGAGAAAATGTCTTCAGTTAACAATTGATTCCTTGATGAAAAATGACCATTTTCTAAAACCCATTCAGACCCAAATGATCTTAAATGATGATGCCGCCTCAGAAGGAATCTATGAAAAAAAAACTACTCACTGTAGTTTTAGAGTTACATCTCTGGTGGAAACGAATCCCTCCATTACTTTAAACATCCATGGGAAAAGAGCTTATAGGCAGTCTCTGTGATGAAACTCCTTGCCCCCCTACGGTACTGGTTCTATTTCAGAGACCCTGAGGAGGCCTGGCTCAGCGGCCTCATGCAGTGAGGAGGAGTTGGGGTTTAGAGCCATGTTGCCAGGGACCCCCCCCCCCCCCCCAACTGTTAACAGTAAGCATGGTTATGCTGGCGTCATGCCAGACACAGTGGTTTACAAATAACCCGGCAGTATACACTTTGACTTTGCGAATGCATGCTCCTATTCATTAGGGCTTCAAAAATGACAGAGCTGTTGCCACTGTGTCCTGAATGGAATAAGCAAGACAAAATAGGGGCTTGTTAAATGCAGACAGTCAATTTGTGCTGCCATTATGCTGTTAAGTCTTTTTTTTCCTCTTGAAAGATGGCACCGTAAAAAGGTAGTTTCAAGGCCAGAATCAGAAATGACTCCTCAACCAGGTTTTTCATTCAGAATGATTTATAGAGAATGTGTAAATGGAACTCTTTCATGACCACATACTCTTAATGAATTAATACATTTCTTTGGGGGGCAGATTTGTCTCTAAATTTAAACTGCAACGTGTCAAGATGGTTCTTAGGAATGGTGTTTTATTCTTTTCCCCTTACACATCCAGTGTCAAGTAGCTCTTTCACTATCAGTTACTTGAATTCAATTCAAGTCAATTACTTATTGTGTAAACCATGTATTGACTAAATTATACAAAAGCAAAAGCCAGATGTTTTTTTTCTTACATTTTTAAAGAAAAGAGGCACAAACACTGTTAAAATTTCAGCTTTATTATGTTTGGTACTATTTTCTACCTATATATTCAAATTTCGCTGCAAAAACAAGCAATTTTAAATTCAGTGTAAACGTGAAACAAACACATTCACTAAAATCTCCTATACTGGTTTAACTCTATGGATCCGATGACAATGAATGCCGGAACAAAAGCAGAAAGTACAGCTTTTTGAAGGAGGCATCGGACAAAGCAGTTAGTCAGAACAGATATCGTTTGTTTATATCTGCCTGTAAAACACAGGAGTAATATCATCCTGATTACTTTTGACGGATAAAGAGTGAACCCACTAGCCTGCTGCATAAAATCAATCAAATTTCATAAGTCTCAACAATGGACCTTAGGGCAAAAAATAAAAAGTGCTGGAAAAGTGTACAAATTTGTAAAATGCTATGTCACAGAAAATACAAACCGGGTGTGTTGTTATTAGACGTTGCTTCTTACTGTGAGTGAAACCAGTTAGGGTCGTTAATATATACACACAGATAGAAGATCAGTTTTAACTACTGTTTTTTTCCTGAATAATTAGGTTTTATCGTGCCAAGTTTTCTGTCAAAGCCAACATGACACCAGTTGTGTTGTGTCAGGCAGCAAGCAAGTTCTACGTCTCACTGACACGACTTGGACTGGTGGTGGCCACAGACCACAGGACTTCTTTTCTGAGTGCTGGATAATCTCCAGTCTCCCTCCCCTCTGGCTCCCAAGCCACCACTGAGGCGTGTTGCTTATCGCCTTTGAATCTTTGCCACTAATGAGGAGTAGACTTCGCCAAGATTTATCTGCATGTAAACGCACGTTTGATCCCCCGTCAATTATCTCTCCTACTAGTGTCTACCCTCTGAAGTCTTAATGATGACACTGGCAGAAATGTCGTCTTGCTGAGACCCTCCCTCCCCCCGGGCACACACACGCTGCTCTGGCTTCTGCCGACGCGGGCAACGCTGGCCCAACTCCCACAGCCCTGACTACAGCACGCTCACCTGATCGTCCCAGAGTGCGCTGTAACCTCCCCACGCTCTGTAGGAAAGAAAAGAAAGCGATTGAGTTTCATACAGGCCGTGAGCCAGAAATGTAATTTTACCCGTAGCTCAGAACGCACAAAGACTGTCTGGAAGACCCGGTTTTGTTTCCTCTCTAGCTCTATTCTTTTCACGTCACAGTATTTCAATTCATTGGCTTCGTAATTTCAATCCTCTGCTTGGACTTGATTGGTCAAATGAATAGTAGCACAATACTAAAAATGAAATCAGCTGCCCATAGTACTATGTCTTTATATTATGGCCACAAGCGAAACAGATTTATCATTCAGGCTTTTATGAATGAAATGATATGTGATGATATTATAGTAGTCATAAAGTCATTAGGTGGCCAGATGCTTTGAAAGCTTCACTCTGCCATGATCTTCATTTAGCATTTGTTACTATTGGTTAATCAGAAAGAATATTCAGGATTAAATCTTTAGTAAAGACCACATTTCAGCAGTAAAGGTGCAATAAACGTGCAGCTTTTCAAAGGCTTAAGTCAAGCTTCTTAGTCAGGGATCATTTGTTTTCTCTACTTATTTGAACTCATTGGAATGAGAGATTTACATTGAATCATTAATTACAGTCATGTCCATCAGGAGAGGGAGCACGTCCTGCGCCTTTGTGATTCATCTGACTGCCAGTAATTACTTATTGGATTGGCACTTCGTTCAGTGACTTCAATTCAATTTCATTGCTAAGTTTATTAGCCTTAGTATTCTAACAGAGAGAGGTGTTCTTTTTCATGAAGTGAGAATTATTGATTGCACGGAGTGAAAGGGAATGGGGCGAGCATGAGCTCAAGGTGTAGTCCTGTCCTCTTTTGATTTCATTGATGTTTGAGCTGGCATGATCTGTAGACACAGACACCAATAGAAGACTTTGTATTAGGGAGCTATACGTTTTCCAAGCTGACATACGTTTATTATTCATAACAATATATATTTGTTTTCCTGTTGGTAATATGATAATAATATGATGACATATAGGCAGACTTTCAGCTTGGTGTGTTCTATAGCTCTTTCCATTTGAGTGTAGTCAAGTAAAGTTGTGCGCTCTGTAAGAAGCTCCCTCACCCTTACCATCGTCAGTACTTGTGTGAAAATTTTCCGGCAAATAGCATCTTTTATAATTGTATGTATAGTATATTATGATAGTTGTATGTGTGTATATTATGAAACATATTCTGTATGCTTTATACTATATGCAGTTCTTGTAGATACTCTGCTGAATGGCCTACTTAAGAAAGCAACATGCAATTCAAACTTCAAACATGTTGTGCGCATTCAGTCAGTTATTTAACTTTTATCAGCAAATGCTTTAATCAAAGAGTTGTTGTGCTTTGGGTTTATATGTCCTCAGAATCTCCCAGAATGATTAAGCGGCAGGCTAGGACAGCAACAAGCCATGCTTTTCTATATTCAGTAGACTGGGAAATTTGTCTAGCCAATACAAGACCAACCATCTCATTATTTCCTTTGATGTATGTCTGGGTGCCTCCTAATGCGTCGCAACAGTTGCTCTTGATTCCCTGTGTGGGACTATGGGCTGTGTTTGGTGTAATACTGCCACTGAACTCTGCAATATTACTTTATTTTGATGAGAGGAGACGACCTGTACAGCTGAGTATGACATATTATTTGGAGTCTCTTTCAGACAGTTATTTTCTTCACATTTCATGCTTTGTAAGGAAGATTGAATGGGGGAGATTCAACCAGGAAGAAATACAAGCTGAGAAGAACTAATCTAATCTACTTCTGGATTACTGACTAAAACTGACTACTCAGCTTTCCTGAAGTCTGAACATTTTTGAGCTGTGGACAGGGTGAGAATTAAGTGGCTCAAGGTGGTTCAAGAGAGCCGCATATACATGTAAGCTGATGGAATATTCTGTTGAGAGAGAGAGAGACGGATGGCACTTATGGAAATGTCAGTGTGTCTGTCATCCTCTATAGGATTTCTCGTGTCCCACAGGTCTCTTTCAGCTGCACTGCAGTCCCATCCTTCCCACATTCATCCAGGGCTGAGTGTTATTACGTTCACAGTGGGCAGCATAATTACTGCAGCTCTGCTCTGTTTGGCTGCAGTCACACCAGGGATGGCACGGCAGCCACCACAGCAGGTGGTCTTCCCGCCTCACAGAGAGTACTCTCAGCCTTTCATTTGGTGTCATTTGTTTTGTTCCTGCATGCCCAAGGTCCTGCCGACTAACTAGAGGGAAAGAGAGAATAGGAACCCACCAGATTTTGTGCAGCTGAGACATTTTGCTATGTGCCCTCGCTTTTCTAGGAATCCATTCACTTTTTGTTGTGATTTTGCCCAATTTTCATGCACAGTTCCTCCCACTAGCCAAGACTGTCCCCGATCGCATGCTGTCACCAACACTGGGAAGTCTAGCTTGTGCTTTCTTCAAGTACACTTTTTAATGCAAAGTCGTTGAACATCTCAGTGTGCTTGAAGGAGAATGTTTGTTGGCAATTCTGTTAAAATCCCATTTCCAAAAAGTTAGGATGCTGTTTAAAATGCAAATGAGAACGGAATTTGATATTTAATTGAAAATCGAACAAAGCCAAAGAAAACTGAGGAAAAACAAAATAATATGTCAAATGCTGAAAGGTAAAGGGCATTTGGCTGGTGCTCTTCTCAAGAGCAGCTTACAATCATTAGTTATAGGGACAGTCCCTTTGGAACAACTGAGGGTTAAGTGTCTTGCTCAAGGACACAATGGTAAAAAGTTGGGGTTCGCAGGTGTTTTACACACTAGGCTACTACCAGCTCTACCACTTCAGACATTTTTGAAGATTTTAGTCTAGCTGACATTTGAATGCTTTTAGAAAATATGTGCTTGTTTTGAATTTGATGCCAATAACGCCTAAATACAAATTGGGACAGGGGCATGTTTACTACTTTGTTGCTTCAGGGGCATGTTTACCACTTTGTTGCTTCAGGGGCATGTTTACCACTTTGTTGCTTCAGGGGCATGTTTACCACTTTGTTGCTTCATCTCTTCTTTTAACAAAACTCAGTAAACATTTGGGAACTATGGAGACCTGTTGCTGCAGTTTTGAACATGAAATTTTGTTCCTTTCTTGCCTGATAAAGGATTTTAGCTGCTCTGCATTTTAGGGTCTCTTTTGTGATATTTTTCGTTTCATGATGTGCCAAATATTTTTAATGGGTCGACAGGTCTGGACTACAGGCACCCAAACTCTGGGTGCCAGTTGTCTTTTTCTGGACGACAGAATATGTTGCTCCAAGACTTATATACTGTTCAAAATTAGTGCCGTTTTCCCAGATGTTCAGTGCTATGTGCATACCCATGCTATGTGTATTAAAGCGCCCCCATACCATCACTGATTCTGGCTTTTGAACTGTCTGCTGATAAGTACTCAGATCATTCCTCTCCTCTTTAACCCAGGGGACACGGGGATTTCCACAAAGAATTTTAAACGTCAAATCGTCAAACAACAGGGCATTTTGCTTCAGTCCATTCTAAATGAGCTTTGAACCAGAGAAGGCAGCAGCATTTCTATTGTTTTTCTTTGCATGGTCTGGTTTTAACTTGCACTTCTGAATGCAGCACGAACTGTGTTAACAGACAGTGGTTTTCAGAAGTGTTCCTGAGCCCATGCAGTGATTTCCACTACAGAATGGTTTCTGTTCTTAATATAGTTCTACTTGAGGACCTGCAGATCACAGGCATTCGGTATTAGTGTTTGGCACTGAGCTTTATCTGGATTATTTGAATATACTACAGAGAATGAAATCCCTAAATTAATTGCAATTATCTTGAGGAATGAGAAATGTTGAGGAATGTTATTCTTAAATTGTTGCTCTATTTTACAAAGTGGGTTTTTCTTTTCATTTTCAGTATATGATATTTTGTCTTTGTTTCCAATTAAACATGATTTGTTTACATGATTTGCATATGATCACATTCTGTTTTATTAACAGTTTGCACAGTGTTCCTTTTTAGTAATGCAATATGCTTTTCTGCCTCAGGGACAAACCCTATGGTACACAAATGGACCATAGTACCTTGGAGAGTGATGAACAAAAAATGTACCTGTACAGTGGCTTTTTTATGACTGTGTTTGGCTGACAATTTGTCAAAATGCCCATGGGGAAATCCAAATGAGGAGACAATTCCACAGGGTAGGGGCTAAATAAGAATGTTAAACTGTGGAGGGGTAAGTGGCCTTTATTTTTTATGCACAGCTATAGCACAGACTATATAAATGCACTTGAGATAGTAGATGAACTACTACTGCCACTGATTAGCCAACCTACTGACCTGAAGTGTTTTTCTTTCCCATTGTGGCAGGAAAAAGAAAACAGTTGAGTTAAAGAAGTAAGCAGAAAAGTTCCATTTGCATGGTGGATACATTTTAAAGCAACTGACCATAGATCAGCATTTTATTGAGCCTTTTGGCTAAAACACTGATCTTATATCAGCAGTCTGCTATATGTGTGTGGTTTGAATGATTTTGGATATTGTCACCTAATGACGTATGCGAAAGTGACCATACATGAACACACCACAGCACAAAGAGCCTCTGTCCTTAATCCATTCACCAACTGAAGCAGTGACTAACGCAGCGCCTAAGGAGCAGCGCGTGGGGATGGTAGCTTGCTCAGGATACCTCAGAGATGCTTATCAGTCTTGGGAATCGAACTCACGACTTTCTGATAACAGAGCGAACAACCTAACCACTAAGCCCCAGAACAATGTCAGGAAATGTGCTAGTGGGCTTACTTAATGATTTTCAGGGAATTCTTTAGCTCCTTTTTAGCACCATGCCTGAATGACCTACTGTCGTAAACTCTCGTGTGTATTTATATTTATTTTTTTCAATTAAAATGAGTGTGATGCCTTATGAACTACAGCCTCATGTCTCAACAAACAGTGATCCCATAAAGTTTCAGGATTGTAGATAAAAAAAAGAATTAATACATCCTGGTTACAGTTCTTGACTGATGCCCTGAAACCGATTATTGGAATTGTAAAGAGAAATTGGTGCATCTCTGCTTCGACCGGTACAGTTGGGTATACCTTGCATTTGAACAAATTCATTTTAAATCCATTTTGCAGCTGAGTCTGTATTTCCTTTTTGTTCTCCCAGCGTGGGGATGACCTGCTCAGGAAACTCATTGATGGTGAACTAGCAGTGCTGCAGTAGATGTAGAGCTTGGGTCATTTTCCAGATAACCAACTTTTATCTTTCTTGCCGAAAACCAGTGCTGAAGCCACATAATCATTTAGCCACAGCTACACCTCTGTGGAGACAAATTTAAACCTGGAGATCAAACCCTAAGCTCTGCAGGCTGGACTGCTTGCCACAGTCTCCTTCCTCCCCACCTGCTGTAGCATTTTGACTATTTAGCTGGCTAGAAGACTCCCTTAATGTTGTGCCCCAGGGATCTGGTTGAAGTCTGTTAGTAAATGTTTATCCCACAGTGAACACCTGGCTGTTTGGAGAACATGCTTGCAGAGCACAGCTCCCCCAGTGCTGCAGCATGGTGGGGGGCGAGCTATACAAAGACCACAATATTTTGAGGTCCATGAGGATGAGCTTAATTTTCTTTTAACATTCCTTATTTAATCCTCTTCAGGTAGGCTGATGTTTCCCAGAGAAACATGGTTTCTGTTGCTACCACATTTGCCAAGATTGAGTCACTGGCTTTCATTCAAAGACCTGAGAGCTTTGTAATGACTTGATGATTTAATTACTGCACGCTGGCAAACCATGGAGGACTGTTTGAATGCAAAGAAGTGGAGAACATCACAAAGCTGTCATACATGTTTCAAAGTCTGTTGCATACTCAGTCAGTACCTTATAATGCCTGCTGAAGGGAGGAACGGCACCATCAGCAGATGTAAGTGGGATTAACCACACTACATTAAAATGAAGGCATGCTTTTTTTGTCCATTTTAATAGAGAGTTGAAGGATATATACTATTATTTTCATTCTGGTTGGTGCTACTTTGTAGCTTTGTAATTGATTATGGCAGTTTGATATAAGTGAACATTGCACCAGGTCTAGTCTATGTACTGTGGTTGAAGACTTCTCAGAGAGGGTCATGCACACCTCATTAAAGCTTAGCCTCCTGCTAATGGAGAAATTCTGAATGGTGTTTTGAAAATTGTCTCTGAACAAAACTGTTTTCAATTACACCATTTGAAAACAGCAGCTTTCCAATTCGGAGATACAAGGTTTTCCCAATGGTGACTATATAAATTTCCTGTCAGGAGACTGAACAACGTATAGGAGTTTCATCCTTGCTGTAGATTGTAACCTTTGTCATTTTATTTATTAGTGCTCGGTGCTGTTAGACTCCTGGCTATGTTGCGGTGACCTTTTAAAACAGTGACTCTCCGTAGCTGTTAATGGATTTATTGAATGTGGACTTGGCTCTCCAGCCAGTCAGATTGTCTGAGCAGGGGTTCCTTCAAGAGACTCATTATT
This sequence comes from Brachypetersius altus, assembly GCA_037974465.1. NCBI lineage: Eukaryota > Metazoa > Chordata > Actinopteri > Characiformes > Alestidae > Brachypetersius > Brachypetersius altus. Next base: position 10,075,685 of record JBBPDB010000002.1, read on the forward strand.
TACTCCTTAATTACTCTGGCCTGGTCTCTCTCCCAGCTTTGCATTGCTCCACACAAGGCTGAATCCACAGAGACACGGGAGGCTCACAGGCTGATAGGCATGATGAGAGTTGTGAGAGCTTTCGCTTCTGAGTAATAGTAATTAAATACCACTCTCTGGAGTACAACCTCTGTCAGTTTGGAAACTTGTTGTTAGGATGATTTTCATGACATGGAGAGGTAGTAAATAACACAATACTAGCGTAATTGTGCAATACAAGCTGTTTGCCAACTGCCCTTAAACAACAAAAGAAGACAGTTATTACCAGATTGACAAAAAATGTGTGTAGCATTGTGAATTGGATTGAGAATTGTGAATTGACTATTAGAGCAATCAAATGTTAGGTATTGAACTTCCTTAAAGTGTGATTTAAATGTTGTGTGTTCGTGGTTGGGTGTGCCCTGTTGTCAGTGGAGACAAGGGGGTGGGTCTCATGATGACTGTCAACCATCAGTGATGAACATTGTCCATTGCCTTAACTTGTTCAATCTAAGGGTAATATAGTAATATAGCATCCTGCTTTACACTGCAGCTAACTAAGCACAACTTTGTACTTAATTTTCTGTTTTTTTATGTGCTTAATTTATGTGCTTAATACTTTGGAAAACTTTTATGAGCTATTTGCGCAGGAGCACATTTCATCAATTAATTACAGAATTAACACAGGTTAATTGGGCAATTACTAATAAAAACTGTTTCATGCTTCTGGGATACAAAAAAGTCTACGACCTTTTTGTTTTTTTTAGAAGGATTGTTTATTTCTTACAATATCTGCTATTTTCTTTGTTTCTTTTTTATTGTTTTGCAGAGCTGTTGTTGCAAATACTTAATTAAGTACTTAATTTTTGAACAAACCCATAAGGCAACATAATTTCATATTTACATTTACATTTACATTTACGGCATTTATCAGACGCTTTTATCCAAAGCGACTTCCATTCCCTACCTACAGGGGGCAGTATCCTACCACCAGGCCACCACCACCCATTATTATTACACCGATAAACTGCAGCATATGAATGGAAATATATCGTATATATATATATATATACACATATATACACACACACATATGTACGTACATATACATATAGATATATGTGTGTACACATAATAATAATAATAATAATAATAATACAAATATATAAAGTATTCCCAATATAGTATACAAATATAAGACATAATAATAATATAATAATGTAATAACTAAAAAATAAATATAAGAAAAAGGCAGCACCTTCAAGCCCCCACGCTCCACACAATGTTTATTAGTTTTTAATGAAGAAAGTAATATAGATGACATTGGCGCCCCCTGCGGGATCGCACTGAAAATGACAGCTTGATTTTTCTCCACCCTGGAGCTCCACTCTCTGGCCTTATTTTCTCATTTTTTTGTGAACTACCCAAAGGAATTCAGCCCCACATTCAGAAGCCGATCTCCAGTGAAGTTCTAGATACACATCTCCAGCAAAGTGAGCCTTCGAGGATGGTGTTTCTGATAAAGTGGCCACTGAGTGTAAGTGGCGATGAAATACTGCGGAGGCATTTTTACATCCCTGTTTTTAAAAAAACATCCACAAAGCGTCACCCAGGTACCAAAAACAAAGTCATGCCTGCGGCCCTGAGATTTTAAATCACTACTTTGCTCAATAAAATGCAAAAGTTCCTTGGTTAACGGTCTGCAGGCCGATTTCTGGACTGTCTTATACGTTTTCTCAGACGTTTGCGTGGAAACCTGCACAGATAATGATGCTTCAAGACCACAGGCGTATAAAACAACTTTTAAAAAGTCAACAGACATTTGGGCTGCGACACAGACCTCCAGACATCACACATCCGCGGTGCAAACGTCAGATTTTAGTACAAAAAAGGATATCCGCTATTTAAGAAGTCCCTGGAGCCGTGCTAAATTAACACTACCAGTCAAAAGCTCATTTACACACACACTGAGCTTTGCTTGTTAATATTTACTACAAATACACTCAATATTCTTTACAAACGAAAACATTCGCAGTATTTTCACCATCGGAGTTCCTTTATTAACCAGAAAATGTAACATTTGTATTCATCCACCACAAACCCCCCCCCCGAATATAATGAGGGTGATG
>JBBPDB010000002.1:10078203-10091328 GCA_037974465.1 Brachypetersius altus
TGCTCAGGGACCCAGTGGTGGTGCTGTAGGTAGGATTCGAACCCATGACCTCTTGGTCTGGGGGCAAGTGTCCTACAAGTGTCCTACCCACTGAGCTACCTCCACCCCATATGGTCCAAAACTAAACAGACTTATAATTAAAAAACAGTGTTTCCCTAAAATGATTTGTATTTGTCTGTTATGGTTATATTTGACATCAAATAAGAATGTAATTATTCAATAGAGTATCAAAAATGGTCAAAGCTAGTATGTGTGGATACTCAGAAAATGAAAAAATCATTGTTCTCCTTTGTCATGTTTCTTACACTAAAACAGTGAACGTATATAGTTTTTTATAGCATGTCAAGCATATAAAGAGCAAATAAACAAGAATTTTACATTTAAATGTACAGAAGTGCCTTCTCTATGGAACAATAGACCATGACAAGAGGTATTTAGTTTTTTCAGTTTTTGTAATGTTAGTTTTTGGTGCGAATGTTTCAGATTATTTTAATATTTATATTTCATTTCGTCATATTTTGTTTTGTATTATCTACATGCTAAAAAGGTTTGGGTACATTTGCGTGTTTTTATCATTTTAACCATTATGGTTCAAAATGACCAGTTATGTCTGAATTTCCATGATAAGAATGTGCAAAGACTGCCATGTAAACATGAAAAGCCACAGAATGCTCTAAAGACCTCAGGACTCTCTGTTTGTTATTTTTATTGTGTATTATGAATTCGTCAGCATGGTTTTTTTGCCAGAATATCAATGTGTATGTTATGTCAAGAGCAGTTTTTGTTTTATGTTAACAAAACAAGCCAATCGACTCCAAAAAGTCTTTCTTCCCGGTTCTTTATTACCTTTTATAGATCTGTGGAGTTGTATTATCAGTTGCCATCCATAAGCAATATTTAAAACTGTCCCTCTGGACGGTAGCCTTTAAAACATACTTTCTCAAAATAGTTCTCCAGTCTGATGCATCTTCTTGCAATTTTATATGCATTCCATAATTGTTCTATTTTTTTTTTCTCAAAAGCGTTTTTTTGAAGGGAAAAAACTAAACATGGAATCAGCCAATTCTTTTTTGGTTTTTTTTCTGTTGCTACTTTAAGTAACAACACTTAATAAAACCAACTGTTATCTCATTTTGTTTCGCTCCATGCTTACTCTTTGTAGTTCCACAAAGGGAGTAAGAAAGAGAGAATAGGCTAATTAAAGGGGTCATACAGTAGCTCCATGAACAATAAATGGGGGTTGTCATAGAAACAAAGACCTACGCTTTTGATTTGCTGGCCGTGTGTGTTTGTCACATTGTCCTCTTTTCTACGTATCATTTTGTTTCCATTGTTGAATTCATGTAAAGTTTGAGATGAATACAGATATTGCTTGTTGCTTTTCTCTTGCATGCAAATTGCAGGTGCTAGCGGCTGTTACTATGGCATTACAGAACAGACGCAGATGCTGTTAGTCTAGTGCCTTTCCTAAAGCCACAGCTTTTTTTGAGAATAGTTTGGTGGGGAGGTTTCATTCTACTGCTCTATAGTGACCAGGACCCCCCCACCAGCGAAACACAAAACCGCACCTTCACTACATCGACACTTCAACAGCACTCCACATGCCTCCCTGCCTCCCTCCCTCTTTGAAAAACTTAGCGGTTTGTTTATGAGAGTAGGACAACTCTTTGTAGCTTGTCACTCCACCGTAAAAAGGGCTCATGCACGTCCTTTTTCTTTCTTTTCATCTCCAGAGGCTACGGAAGGATTGCCATCTGTTTCTGCAGCAACTCAGCACCCTCAAGGATGACATGCTCGTGATGCCTGTCTGGAAGTAGGTCTCTCTGCATTTTACACACCCTGTAGTGTGTTGCTACCTCATATACTTACAACCAGGCATAACCTCTGCAGTCTAGTCTTTATGTTGCTTTATGTGTTAATGATGGACAGTGAGTAGGGATTATCATGGCATTGTTAAAATACACTGAAAGTGACACAATGAATTAATTTCCACACTGATAGAAGAAATACAATTGTAGATGGTTTCTAACCAATAACAGTTTAAACTTGTATGAGCCATTTTACACCAATGTATCACTAAAATCAGTGCCTGTCCCATCCCTAATAAAGGGGACTTCCAGTGTTATGCTAGATTACAGTATACATTTCTGACGTTGCATCTTTAAACTTAGGAAGCATCGCTAGACAGACACTAAAATCAGGATGGAAGACCACCGTCTGTTGTAGGGCTTACAGAAAGTTGAAGAGATACTGTTCTTCATTTTGAACTCTTGCAATCTTTTAGTCCCTTCGCCTCCATGTCTCGTTCTCTTGCCTGCTCTGCGTTTGTGTTATTGTAAAAAGTCAGGCAGGCTTTTTCGTGAAATCCCTTCATTCAGTCTCATAAAAATGAACGTTTTAAAAAGAAGCGTTTCAGTGAAGAAAGAGAAAGCACTGAAAACAAACGTCATTGCAACTGTTAATGGTGAAGCACAGCCTGAAGCTTTTTCCCCATTCCACAAAGAGCAGTAATTTCAGGAACTGTGGGAGTCAGTCTGACATGCTGGTATGTTTAATTGGTTGTTTGTGGGCTTATCAAAGCTTGTGCATTGATGGGTTACAATCTGACAATGTTGTTGTATTTTTTTCTCTCTCTTTCCTAAAGTGCGTACCTGTGTGTACAGTTCACTGCAATATCATGTAATATAGTACTGCAGTTGCTGTCATGGCAAGAGGCGGATTTCGTTTCTTAGCTGAGTTGCCCAGGATAAAAGTGAAGTGTCCTCTGGGACTGCCTTTTCTTTAGAGAAGAGCACCTGGCTCATCTGGGGGTGTGAGATAACGAATCACAGAGAACCTGGAGTTCCAGAGCTGACTCTGAATTTCTCCTCGGCCTGTTATGTGACTGGCAGGTCAGGCCTCGAACTTGCTTTGCATACTTCCCTGAGCACAGGCCCCCCCACTGCCACAAGGCTTTCTGTTGCCAGTTCGCCTCATTATTTTCCACTGTACCTTCTCCCAAAACCTGATTCTATCTGTGACCTAAATGTTCCCCAAATTACATCAGCCTGAGTTTTTGGTCCTGCTCACTCGCCTCTCGAGAAGAAGCTCCTTTCTGTTTGTTTTGATGGTGTCCTGTTCCCTGTATAATGGAGCCAAGACGCTGCCATCTTGTTTTCTTTTTCTCGTCCTGTTGTTTGCAGATATTGGATTTAGGATGACAATGAGCCGGAAGAAAACAAGTCCTTTTAAATTAATATGAATAGAGTAAGACCTAGAATGGGACTTCTCATCTATAAGACCGCTTTAAGGCTCCGTTTCACCCCCGGCCAAATTAAAGGCATGCCATTATCCCTGGCAAATTACCACACAGCCTTTGTTGTCCAGCCATGGTACATTAGTGTGCCTTAAGACGTGGCCTAGCTGCGCCCATTCACCCAACAAAGCGAGGGTCTGCTGGCAGATCCTTGGCTGGTCACACAGAGGAGCCATTCAGACCAGGCCGAGGGGGCCGTACGGCTAGAGGGCTGTGCCACAAGGGGGCCAAGACATACTTTTAGGCTAGTCTTGGTACAGAAACAGCATATGTCCACAGATTCCATTAGTTCCATTAGAGTACTGTCAACTATCCAGTGGACAGATGTGGTGCATCAGGATTTAGTGATCTGGTTGTACAATGGCAGCGCCAGTGGTGATGTCTAAACCTCCAGAGACAGCAAGGTAAAGTTGCTTGTTTCGGTGCTGCCTTTTGTGTGGTGTATAATTAGAGGACGGAGACATGTTGTGGCTGAACCAAATTACAATGTGATCTGGTTGGTTTGGGCAGGCACAACAAGGTTCCTCTTGAGACAGCAGGCATTGTTTCAGTTTAATTAAATTTTATATATGTTACACCTATGATAATACTATGCTATATGATATTAAAATATCTGGTCAGTAGGCGTTTGTGTTTTATATACAGTACATATACAGGTTGCTGAATGTGAAATATTCATGATGGATATAGAAATGGTTAGCAGTTAATGTAGGGGTTTAGAAAGGGTTAGAAGTTAATGTAGGGGTGGGAGCCATGAAGCTAATTACAAATTATAACAGTTAGAAGATCAAGAGGGAAAGACTCTTCATTAAAATCCCTGGAGCATCCAAATGAGGCATTTCTTTGTAGCAGAAAATGTGAGTGGCATATATGAATAGCCTCAAAATGTTGAGGAGGTCAAGAAGGGTAGGTGGGACTATAGCATGTAAGGCTATCAAAATGCTGCCGCATCACATAGCTGGGGTGCCAGCACTGTTTGACAAAGCTTTGATACGACTGGGGTTCACAACACAGAGTTTACAGAGTTTATGTGGTGATCATGGATCAAACAGGAACTCGGGTTGCTATTAAATGAAAGGAAAAAATCAATATAATTTTCTGACCATGAATCCCCAGATCTGCAGCCCAGATCTTTACCCCAGATCCACCCTTGGGAAAAATCAAGTATCTTTTCATCAGTACTATTCAATATAAATTCTGAACCAGAGGTCAATGTAGTGTCAGTAAAATAAGGCTAATATGGCAAGTTAAACATCAGTTAAGTTCAGGTTCTAAGGATCCTTGCCTCTTAACCAGGGTGTGTTTAAAGATTCAAAGATTCAAAACGTCTATTGTCATATGCACAGAAGAAATTACATTTCTCTGAGCAATGAAATCTTTCTTTCTTGTCCACATACAAATGCTGAGGTTAGGTTAAGACATTTTATATAAAATAAAAATAAATTAAGTGTGATGTGCAGATGTAGATAAATATGAGCCGTGCATTTGCAAAGTGAAGGAATGCGCAAAGAATTACAGTATGAGTTAGATGAAGGGGATGTGCAAAGGAGCTTAATGTGCAAAATAAACTTAATGTGCAAAATCAGCTTAAGGTGCAAAATTTGCAGAATGAGGTAGGTCAGCTGTTAGGGAGTCTGATGGCAGTGGGGAAGAAGGAGTTGTTTAGTTTAGGGATTAGTTTAGACACTAATTGGAGCCTATTGATAGTAAAGCAGGACAAAGGTGTGAAATAGTGCCTCTGTGTCATTTGAAGAGAGTATGTACTTAAGTGTCCTGAAATATTATACTTGGAAGAAAGCTATTTTAGTAATGTTACTCACATGTGTATGAACTGAAATTTGAGTTAAGGTTTTTCTCAGCAGCATTCGGTGGAATTGAAAAGCCATTGAGATTAAACATTTACAATTTGTCTGCTTGGTGTCCATTAATCTGATTTTACTGGCCCGTAATTTCACACAGGTAGTGTTAGGTAGAAGATTAGCATGTGCTCTAGATTCTCTTTTTGACATTTTCAGTCATCGTTGAAAGAATTTATGAAGTCACTGTTGTATGTAAGTGGATTTCAGAAGCTCTGTATGTCCTAGTTAGTTAGAGGCTGCTCTGGCTGTGCTGTGAGATTCCTCTACCAGCTTCAAATGTTTCCATTCTAGTAATTAATGCCATTTGCATTTAAGATTTGATCACGAGGTTTGTTTTTTGTCCCTTGTTTTATTTGGTAACGTAAATAGACTAGAAAATCAAGAAGAGCGTAAAGCATTAAGTGCTCTGCGGGATTGAAATGTGAAATTCAGACGGACTATTACTTTCATTGTCCTCTTTGTGCAGTGCGTGGCTAAAACTTTCGAGGTCTGTGGTAATTAATCATGCCAAATGGCTTATTGGCTTGATTGGCCAGTTAAATCACATTCATATTAGTTTTGTAATAGGCTCTCTTTTATGGTAATGACACTGTGCAAATGATCACAGCTTTAAGCATTTTCCACTCGATTCAGTTCCATAAATCAACTAAAGACAAGTTCATTTAGTCATCAACCTTCTGACAAGCTTGTTGCTGAGCAGTCTCTGAAAATGCAAGATTCTTGCAGAGAGTGCTTAGCAGGAACAGCATATAAAGCATGTGTGTGGAATTCACTTTGTGGGAGCCTGTGGTGCATTTTTGCTCTCTGCTGTTGTTTCTTTGCCTTTATGAAGTCTCGTTCCCTCCCTTGCAGTAAATGAGTAACAGAGAGTTTTAGTGTTGAGCGATGACAGGGAGGCAGGGAGCATAAATTGTGGGGCGCTCTTGGGGTCATTAAGCCGTGTGGCTTGGGCCCGCCGGATCTTTTATCATCCACCCTGGATCAGTGGCCATAAAACGGTGGCTAGCTCTGTGTTTATTTCCCTTTAACAAAAAATTAGCTATCTGCAGCCCATGAGTTCAGCTGATGCCCCATGGGAAGGGAGAGGCAATGAAAACATAAATCTGCTTTTGAATTCACTCTCTCTCTCTCTCTCTCTCTCTCTCTCTCACAGGTCTTTAATTCTCTCTGCCGCCATACCTTTCTCACTCTTTCTCTGTCTCTTTCTACCTCTCTCTCACTCCTCAGCATATGTATGTGTGTCTCTGCTCGTGTGCCTTACCTAATTCCCGACTGACTTCCCCCAGCTCCCTCTATTAATTGAGTTGGCAGATTTCATTGTTTGAAGTTGACTATTAAACCCCAGATAAGATCATTTTTCTCCTATCCAGTAGAGCACATTATTACTGGAAGCTCTCACGTTAAATTAGTGCAGCGAACGCCAGCAATGTTTGCGTTGTTAGCACCAAAATAAACGAGTCCCTTTGGTGACATAATATTTATGGGCACGTTTGTGTAGGTGTCTATGCGGTGTGTGGTATGCAGAGAACGTTCGCTGTGATTTATCTGAAAGAACGTGTGGAGAAAGGAATGCGGCGGAGGCAGGCCAGGGTGATTTGGTTCTGTGGGGGTGCTGGGAGACCCTGAGCAACTTTGGGTGCTGATTCAGTTTTGGGACACAAAGGCTGAGGTTGAGTTGCTTGTCAGGGAAGATCGTTCAGTCTTAGCACGGAAAATGATCCCTGGCTATGTCTAGAATAGAGCTAAGAGATTTTTGCTACAGGCATTCTGAAAGTGCTTTTTTTCACCTAAACTTCTGTTATATAGCATGTTCTTACTGTTAGCAGTAACGTCTAGTATTCCAGTAACATAGAGTTCTATCAGTGTAGAATATTAACAGTATAGCCGAGGTGAGTTTATGCAGTTCTCTCTTTCCCTCTCGGACTCGATTTTTGTGCAAAGAGAGAAAATATTTGTAGACGAAACAGAAGGTTGAACCCAGTTAATAAACTCAGGTGTTTTGTGAAAAGTCTCAGGAGCCTTCTCAGAAATTGTGGGAAATGCAGAGCAGAACCAGCCATCAATTACTGCCATAATCCTGTGTTGCTGTTTAATCATTCAGGAGGGATTAGAGGAACCAGTCGGTCCTTTACCTAATTATAGCTCTGGCCGCTCCTGTACTCAGTACAGCTGGCTTTGGAGAGGGGCCAAAGGTCTCTGTTCTCTCTCTTTTAAAGAAAATTAGGGAGCAGCGGGAGACAAAGGCCGCCATCTATGTTTTAACAACCTAATGAAGATGCGGCCAAGGATCTAGGGTCTCAGATCTCTTCATATCAAATAAGAGGCAAAAACAGAATTTAAATGAGTGAATTTTCATCCTCATCGACAGTCCACTCTGTGATGTATTCCTCTCACCACAATGGCTCAGAAGAATAGTGACTGAATTCATTCACTCATACTCTCATAGATATGCAAGTGAAACACAATGAGCTTGCAAATGATTTTGAGCCTCTTTCTCACCGGCAGGTCACATGAACCCATTGATTCATTTTTTTTAATGAACGGAGGGAGGGGGCCGACCATTTTGTGAATAAAGTGTCATTAGCAAAATGACAAAGAGGCTTTGAAGCAAAAGCTGCAGCCATATCTATTTTTAATTTGGGGCAGGTTTTTGAAGCAAGGCTGCAGGTACTGTACTCTTGTGAAGCAAGCAACATAAATAGTAAAGGCAGAAGTCTTGAAAGATTCACAGAGAAGATGGGATCTGAGTGTAAGCCCGTGCTCTGTTCTTCGAGGAAGCATGCATAAGCATGTCCAGCAGTTCCAAAGGGGGTGAATGCAGTGCCTGTAGGTGACTTAAAAAGGATGAAATCCATATTTCCCAGCTGCACAGGAGGATTTGGATTAGGCCTTTGCTGATAGTATTTTTGAAGGTCAACACCGATAGCTTCTTCTTACAGCACTGACAAGTGCTGCATTACCATTATGAACTGACGGCAAGCGCTGATACGGTTATGATCTCTGCTTTTCTGTCACAGCGCTCATGCTGACTTGTACTTGTTTTGTTCCCTCTTAGCTGTTACGGTTCACATATTTTCAGGTTTATTACAATCTCTGATATTTGTGATATCGTGTGTCTACAGAGCTGGAGTTCTACACTACAAAGATTGGTTTGGCTCAGGTAAAGCCCCTAAGTATACGCCCCCCACGTTTCTCAACATAGATGCACCCAGGTGCCCAGTTTTGATCATTTTGATAGTTAAAATTCAGTACTCAATTAAAATTTTCAGTACTGTGTTGGCATTTCAGACTCTAATTGTTGCACCAAGGTTAAATGCAGAGGAAGCTTAAATGCAGGGATTGATGCAGAAGAAGGGTTTAAAGAACTTTACTTTACTTTACTACCTATTTAATTGTATTTTTTTTATGGTCAGTGAATTCTTATTAAAAACAAAGTATGGGTTATTTGTCAGTGATGATTTAATGTGTCACATCATTTGATTTCTTCACCCATCATTTTTTATTAAACATTACAAGAGTCAAGCGCTTAGGCTGAAAATCCGAAATCTTGCCTTGCATCCATTTGACCACAGAGAAGCTCCTTATCCGTTTTTACTGTGCTTCTTGTAGACAGAATATTAGCCTACAAGGTCAAAGCCTTCAACACCCAGATCTGTATTTTAACCTCAAAATGGCTGTAAAGAGCTGTACGGACAGACACTGGGAGGATTAAAGTTTAATTAGGACAGCCGTTCAGCCTCCCTCTCTTTAGACACAGAAACTCTTTCCTTTGTTAATATTTGCAGAACATTTGTTCAGTTTGGTGGCAGCCTACTGGAAAAGTACTCCAGATAGTAAGCATTTCCATTCAGCTGAGATGGTTTTATTTTCCTTCTCTGCATATCTGTACCATGTTGTTTTCATTTATTTTAAAATTGACAGAGTCATGTTTCAGGACAATTTTAACAAGGAATCGTGTTGAGGAGTCATGCAGCAATTAAAAAGGAAAGCAGATGTTTGGGTTGTTTCCCTTTCTTAATTAATTTGAAGTGTGTTTCATTGTTTTGGCACATTCATGCAGGCTACAATAGTGTTAGCAATAATTTCAGTTCCCATACTATTACCGTTCTCTTTGTTTCCAACTGTAAAAAAACTCAAATGCAAAAACTCAAAAAACAACTGTAAATGCATGAATCTAGTTCAGTATATTCAACCATTGTTTATATCGACGCATTAAATACACCCACCAAGCACATTCCCAAAGTTTAGTTTGGAGATGACAAGTTGATGTCTCCACTGTCATTTTCAGGTAAGATTGCATCAAACCCCTGAGGACTCTGGCCATAATCACTTTTCGCTTTTATGGACAACAGTAATCAATTTGTTGTCACATGTGTGTCATAGATGGAAATGTCAGCTGCTTAAATGAGATAACACCATGCTGTGCATCTTTTAAAGTAACTAAACACCTCTGTGGTTTAGCACAGACCCATGGGGTTTGCCTTGACCTATGCCTAAATATTTTCCTTTTATAACCCCATGTTTTTCCTCTGTTTCTCTGGCCCCTTTCGTTTGAGCGGCCAGAGTCCAGAAAGCTTATAACAATGCGCCTGTCTGGATGTTCTTGTTGAACTGACTCATAAAAATTCTGTATGCACAAAAGGATCTGCCAAGAAGCCATACATCGTAGTTCGGGGCAGCGTGGAGCCCAAAATGCGTGTTACTATGTGTGCAAAATCCTGACCCTGCTGGCAGAAGTGCTGTTCACCTAAAATACCGCTCAGCCTCTTTACGATGAAAGCCTGACAGCTCAGGGTCCACACACAGCAAAGGGATTGTTTCAAGGTGTCAGTGGTCAGTGGTTAGCTTCAGATTTCTGGGCGATTGTACTGGCAGCCAAAGCTTTATTGATGAGGCCTGGGCCTCCGAGCCGATACAAAGAGCCGATATGAAACTGAGCTAAAACTAGAAGGCCACACATATATACAGTAAATTCTCAGACTCTGATACAACAGATCCAATCTCCAGATATCAACAGAACATGAAATTAAAAAAAGAATCTGATTCCTTCCAGTAAAACAAATAGCACACATGCTCATTGTTGCCTGTGTATTTCTTCCTGAGGCCTAGAAAGGAGTTTGATTAGTTTGAGCTTAATAGCCCGTCTTTTTTTAGTTTATCTTGAGTGAAATGCTTTCAACAGTATTTCATAAAGGAAACAAATAAGAATAAGGGAACTGATACACAATCATATTGCAATGAATTACGTATGACAGATGTACCATTTCTCAGTAAAAACATTATACACCTAACGGTGAACTATGAGAGAATAAAATAAACTTTAGAAACAGCATCTAGCATGTACACATATGGCACCAACTAGATTTTTTACCAAACTATATATTTTTTTTACAACTGGAGTTTCTGAGAAAAATCAATATTTAAAAAAATGGTTAAAATGTACTAAAAGCACAAATCAATAGAACAATTTCACACCACCCTTTATTATTGATAGTATAAACACAGTAGCTTCTAGGAACTGCTTTCCAAGTTACATGCAGTATAAATACATTGGTATGTCACCCAGTAAAGAAATGAAAAAATTATCTTGATATTATGCTAATATATCAAGAAGGCTTATTTCTTTTTCAAGGCTCCAGTGCAGTACAATGCATTTGAAGGAATTTGTATTGATAAACAGGGAACAGACATTTATTAAGCTGTAAAAAATTCATAAGAGTCAAAGCCATTCAACGTTCGGTGTTTACAGCAATTTATACACAAGGATTTTTGGTATCCAGCACTGAGACACTGCACAGACTTCTGGCATATTGATGCACCTATTCTGGATACAGATCTGCAAACACACCTTTATTATGAGCAATGCAAGGTCAAACACAGAATATGTTACACATATAAAATTGGGACTAGACGGACACATGGAAGCAATACACACAGTTTACACTCAGTGCTGCTCGTCACTTTTGGAAGAAACTCACCAATAAATTCTACTTCTGTTTGATGTACAGCATTTAAAATCACTGCCCCTATGCAATTTGTGAAAAATACACTCCCATATATGTGGGATTAACAATCACAAAGCTATTAAACTGGTAAAACACACATAAGTTGAAAAATTGTATCACAGGAGGAGACTTCATTGGCATTCATAAGTAAAACTACTGCTTTTAATTAAACTTTTTCCCTTTTAGTAACATATGTACACTCTCAGTTTTTCTCTTTTCAACAAGAATAAAATGTGGTTAGTCACATTTGTTCTACTGATGTGTTCTATCTGTGTTTTGTCTGGTCACAGTTATTCAGTGTGGTTTGATATTTTATTTGTCTTCATCAGTGTTGCCTTCTGGGAGATAGATACACTAATAATTGTTGTATACGGTTGTTTCTGTGTATATTGAAATATTAATTTAGTCTGTCCTAGCTTGGGATGATGGCAGAGAGGCCAAAGCAGCCTGGGGTTAATAAATCATCTAAAGGCTTGATGTTTGTAGTGTATCTCATATCTGTTGCCTGTGAACATGTGCTGTGAGGTTACAGAACCAAGGGTGGTCCTTTAATCTATCATTTATATGATTGTCTCAGGTGTTTAGTGAAGTTTTTATGGGTAAAAGGTGTAGAGAACATTCATCTCAACCAGGTCGGATCAGTGTGGAATGAATTTTTTGAAAAATGGCATCATTTTAAATAGACAGAACATTATACTTCGTAATATTGAGTTTATGAAATTAAACCCCCGCAGGGGCTCATTTGGTCTGTTGAGTCAGAGTGATAAAAGTAATTCTTTGAATGATTTGGTTCAGTTTGGCAGTAAAGAACTAATGCATTCTCATTGTATCACATCATGCATGAGAGCGTAGTGGTGTGAAAATCAAACAGAAAGTGCTAACAGTCAAATTATCTTAGTCATATAAAAAACAAATGGAGTTCCAGAGTTCTTGTGAAAAGAAGGGTCTTGCCAGTGCAGGTCACACAGGGCTGTGCCCATCAGTAATCCTGTCATAATCCTTATCTAAGAGAATGGGGTGTGTGTGTGTGTGTGTGTGTGTGTGTGTGTGTGTTCATGTACCATGGAGCTCAGCAGGAGGAACGAGTGTGTGGGTGCGTGCATCACCGCTCTGTGCATTGTGCACTGAGCATACAGCCACAGATCAATGAACTGCCTCATTGGAGAGAGATGGAAGGTGTATATGAGTGCATGTGTATGTGAGAGAAAAAGAGAGAGAAGCATGATGCTGCTCAGAGACAGAGTGTGTGCTCAAAGCGCCTGGCGTGGCCCTCAGACACTAAGCTGTTTCTGAGGAACGGAGCGATGGGAGGAGAGGGGGCGGAAGAGGAGGGCGAGTCACAGCCACGCCTGCTGGGCCTAAAGCTCTGATGAGGGTCACTGTCTCAGGAGAAAGAGAAGATGTGAGAACCAACAAGGGGTACAGCTGTTTCTGATACTAGTTATGTGTTGAGTTTTGTCACAGCAAAGTTACACTGTACACAGCAACACTGCATTTCCATTACAGTGGAGCGAAAAGATTTTTTTTGTTTCATTCTGTTGAATGAACCAACCAGCTGTCGTCAGTTGTGGATTGTGAGTGTGACAATGGAGTGTGGCAAAGTAAGATTTTTTTTTCCAGAAAAAAAGCAATGAATTTTGCCAGACAGCAGCCAGTCATGTTGTTGAAATGTGTTGCATTTCGTTGCATGTCACATACAAAGTGATGTGGTGGTGGCGGCCTAGTGGGTCGGATACTTGCCTCTGGACCAAGAGGTCATGAGTTTGAATAAAAAAAAAGAAAAGCTAAACATGCTTGCTTTTTGGAGTCACATCCACAGCGTGGCCTGTGGATGGCAATTAATTTAGCTCTATTTAGACTTTAGTTTGACACTGCTGCAGTGGTCTGACTGGGGCAGTTGGATGGCCTAGTGGTTAAGGCATCCGCCCTGCGACCAGAAAGTCCAGGTTCGATCCCCAAGACCGCT
>JBBPDB010000002.1:10095489-10117964 GCA_037974465.1 Brachypetersius altus
AGGGAGAATGGTTTAAACAACCCCCCCCCCCCCCCACACACACACACACACACTCGCACACACTCACACACACAGCCAATCCGAGGCCTGAAGTCCCAGAAAGAATAAAAGGCTTCTGCTTTCTCTAGGGGGGCCAGGGTGGTATTTTCTATCCCTCCATCACTCAGCGCTAGCAAATTGTGGACTTATGTTAGCTGATGAAATGCATCTGGCACTCCTGTACGTGTTTTCAGCTTCACAGCTACACTGTGGGAATGGTGGCTGAAGAGCATGCAGTAGCTTCAGGTGCCTTAGAGGAAGCACATGTCAGCCCTCATCCTCTCAGCTTGGTAGCATCAGGAGACAGGGGAAGACCCAGCTTGTGGGCTGAATTGGCAATGACTAATCTGAAAGTAGAAAAAATCCACACTAAATCAGGATAGGTGTTCAGTTTTTGATGACCCCAGATCATATGTCCTCACTGACTGTATGCAGAAATCTCTCATGTATAAGCTACTTTCTCATGCTCTGAAGTGAGGATCTGTTGAATGCCGTTTTTTACATTTACCTGATTTATTTTTGACGTAATATTTCGTTTCCAAATTTCCCTGACTGTAGCTGTTTCGCATCAAGGATTAATGTTGATTGGTTTTATGTTCCAGGCCTAGTTGCACCAAAAACCGCCGTAGCAGCTGTGTGAAAGACAGGAGAATGCTGAGCCTGAATGGCCACACTGTATCACCATATCCATTAGCTCACTGGGGCTAATTATTCTGCCCGAGCCGTGTCACTCTCAACACAGCTCCACACAGTGAAGTCTTTCTCTCATTTCCTTCAGCTTTGTTTCATTCTGCATGTACAAACACTTGGATGTGGTTTTTTTGTCGCTGTTCTTGGCCTCCAGGCTGATGCAAGTGCTAGTCTGAGATGCAGGCTATTTTAGCCTGTTCTTCACAGCTTGCGTTTCCCAGTCATCTCACCAAACGTGCCTCGCCTAGCAGCTGCTGAGATCACTGGCTCTTTTTAGCCAAGATTTGTCTGATACGTCCAGAGCAAAGGGGATCTGGTGTGGTTACAGCACACATCCCCCTCTGGCCAGCACAAACAAGCTGTGTGTCAGCTCTGCACCATTTGCTCATTAAAGCCAGCTTGAGATGTTCCACCAGTTCTTTAGCTTCTGTGGCTAGTAACCATTTTCTAATCATAAATAAACAAAGAACACTTGTATTTTGGAGGTGTGTGCATCTCACAGTGTGCATTCACAAACTGGTCTAAAATTATGAGCTTCTACCCTTGAATAATATGCTGGAATTGAATAATTGGGCAGAGAAGAAAAGTGGCATCAAATGGCACTGCAAAGTTTTTTATAGTGAGAATGTCCAATAATTTAACAGATGAGAATTACACCTCCTGTGAATACGTCCCACCCCAGGATAAGCCACAGAACCTGAAAAATTGTTTAACTTTTTCTACTTTCTGTGTTGAAGACTATTAGAATCCACTCAACTATAAAAGAGATTAAAGTGCCTTCAGTTAAAACCTGTGGCCATCCACGGGGCAGCGGTCAGATTAATGTACGTACTTTTACTGCATTCCTTAAAGGCAGTTTATCTGTTTAAACGCTGGGAGCAATGCTGCTGTGAGTTTGTTCACGTAATGTATATTTTCTTGAGTGATGAGGGAAATGTGACAGAGAGTTTTTTTCCACCCCTCTCCAGGTCCCCCCTCAGGCGGACAGCTGCTGAAATCTCTCAGAGAAGCTGGAACCGAATAAAAGACCATCCAGCTATTGTCAGTTAGGCTTCAAAGGAATCTCTCAATCTGTATCGCTCGCTCTCTATCTCTGTCTCTGTCTGTCTCTCTCTGCCCCCCTCCTCTCCGTGTGTGTGTGTGTGTGTTTTCTCCTCTACAGTGTGAAAGATTCAGTGGATAAACTGAAGCGTTATAGAGAGGCATGGCCCTAAGATCTACACTGCAACATCTCCTTATAGAGTTTTGTCACATCTATTAGCCTGTAGGTCACTCTTTCCTGAGAAGACCTGTGGAGAGAGCACATTTCGCATTCATATATGCAGTTTGGAGCCTCAGGCTATTTAGCCTAAACATTTCAAGGGGGTAACCCCCAAAATTCCAGCAGGGATTTGAGCTTGCTGGCCACAAGGACATTGTGATTGTGATGGCTTAGGTCTTTACTATGCTAGGTCACTTTCTTCTCTTGTTGTCTGTCACCAAGAAGAGGAACAGTGTGTGTGTGTGTGTGTGTGTGTGTGTGTTAGGAGAATTTGAGTACACATGACAGGATTTCTGATTGAATCCAACCTGGCCTCTTACTTACTTGGTAGGTGTGTGACCTCTGTGTGCCCCACACTGATGGTATCACAGTCTCGGCTGTGTGAGACTAATAACAGTCACCAGGGCGCCTGTCTACCCCGGTATTGCATCTCACCTCCTGTCTGCCCTTCTAGTAATTAGTCACAAAGACATTCTGAACATATGTTTTGTTGTGAGCTTGTGTGTCTGTGGATTTCTAACTGCAAAAACAGCACTCTGAAAAATATCAATATTTGAAGCTGTTCATGACACCATAAGAGACACTAACACTTGTCTTGTACTGTTGAATGCAGAAACCTAGTAGTTCACTTAAGCAACCTTTGTTTGTTGTGCACCTATGTGTTAGTGCACCTCTGGGTTTTGCAGTGTTATATTACAACCAGACAAGCAGTGGGCCAATGAAAATGTTATAATAGCTCTTGATTAAACGTACATGAATGTCGCAGTCCAGCAGTAAAGGCTGTTACATATTGATTGTATGTCAAATATATAGACATTGGTTTTTCGCATCGAGACTGCACACAAACACCACACTTCTTTGCTGGGTTATCAACTCTGTAAAAGTAAAATCCTTGACAAAACAGAGGTTGAACTGATACTTTTGATGTCTGTGGTAAAAATACTAGCCGCTTGGCCTGTAGCTGAACTGTCAGCTTGTTAGTTGCCATTTCAACAAGAGATAACAAATGAATGGTCTGTGAGTTCATGCTAGCCAGAAAAGGTCACAAAAATCCAACAGAGGGCAAATAAAATACTGTTACATTTTGCTGTCAGGAAAAACATTTGGTGTAATGGAGATCATCAGTTGCTCATACACATTCTCCAGTTACTTAATTGATGTCATGCATTGTGCCCTATGTGTACAGGCTTTTTAGGAATTTACTGAACACACAGAGCTGTATGTGTGTGTGTTTGGCCTGTGAACAGAGAGGGCATCTGATATGGATAGAAATGACATTTGGAAGAGGAGCACTGCTGTTTCAAATTTCCGAAGTGAGCTAAATGGATATTTATGGCAACAGTGTTTTGTTTTATTCTTGTGTTTTTTTTTTATCATTGTAAGCCCTCTTTGGGTCTTTTAATTGGCTAGGTATTCTTTTTCGCTTATTATATAGATTACATCTGTTTTCTCGTAGTCACTGGCCTCTCTTTTGAAGCCAGCATTAAACAATTTACCCATCAATTAAACCATCTTGCCTCCTAAGGCTCAGTGTTTGTTTAGTGCCCGCTCGAGTTAATTAGAACAGCATTCCATGTGTTGTCCTTGAGATAGCAGCTAATTGGAGTGTGTTGCCTGCCTCAGTGCTTCATAGAGCTGGTTCTTGTCCTGCTGAAATGCCAGTCTGCCGAAAGGGGCTTGTTTGTTCGCCGGTATTGTGGGTGAAATGTAAGAATAATAGGGCTCAAGCTCAAGCCATCACTTTCTGACCTTTTACCTAGAGTTTTGCACTGAGCCCCAAGAAGAGCGATCAGAGTAGCCATGAACTTTTCCTTCGCTTATCAGGCCAGACAGAATGCTATTTGCAGGCATTTACGCTTGCTCCTTTGCCAGCTCTTCGGTGACAGGCGCGGCGTCACACACTGCTCTGCGTTCCAGCTGAATCCTTCTCGCCACGCTGATCTCTGCTGCCTTGTTAGGAACCTGCGCTTTGTCACCTAGACACCTCTGCTAAAAGCAGAACAGTGTGGAAGAGACAAGTGCTTTGTGCTGCTCTATCAAAGGTCCATGCCCCTGGTTTTTATTCTGACACTCACCGCTGTCCATGGTGCCATTGTTGCTGTCAAAGCGGCAGCTGTTCACTGCCCCTCGAAACACATCCCCTTTTAAGCTCTTGAATACACCAGTAACGTAAACCTGCATACTATGTCTTTCTGCAGCGCAACTCATTTCAATTTAATGCTCAGCATAAAGTCCTTTATGAGGTAAATGAGACAGTTACATGCTCAACCCCTGCATGCAAATAACAACCATCAAGGCCTCTGTACTCATCTGAACCCAGTGGGACCTACTCACTTTGGATCTGATTCAGACATCACTTGTCACTGTTGTAATGAAACCTTGTATCTCAGATATGGTAATGTAACAGGAGAAGAAAACAACACATGATAGATTCTATTCCAGGTCATTTCTACTGGTTCATTTGTCATGAATTATGCACTTTCATTAAGTAAATGTTTGCATAATGTGAATAGGAGCTGGTATTATAAACCACGTAAAAAGGCTTGGATAAATTGGGGTTTCGTTTTAAAACGTGGTGCTTTGGGTTGAGTTAGACTCAGATTTAGAAAGAATATTCTTGAGCTCGTTCTGAAAAGTCCAGCCCAAGAAAATGTCTTCTCTGTATGCTATTAAGCCCAACTACCCCTGTGCATCCTGGCTTTATCTATATGCATCCCTCTGGTCGGGGATGGACTGAGGCAGTACAGACAGCCTGGCTAAGCCGATCAAGAAGAGCTCAGTTATCTTGCTACTTAGAATTCGGGGGGAAAAAATGCCAGACTTTGGATCCAGTCCAGGCACAGGGTTCGGCAGAGCGCACCAACTTTCCAGCAAGTTGACGAAGCTACAGTAGGAGACATTGTATCGGTGTTACCTTTATATGTAATATGACGCTGTCTGTCAAGCAGAGAGGCGAGGCAATGAGTTACCTCAGGTCATCTAAGACAGACGTGGGTGATATTACAGGCTGGTAGATGAGTGCCTTGCTGCGTTACTGGAAAGTGGTGGAGGTGTGCGTGCGGAGCATGGATATGATGGTGCCAGACAGCATTCTCAGATTGGACGGTGGCCTCTGCCTCGGCCGATGCTGCCATTTGGCCACCTGCTCAGATTCACTCTGACTGCCCATACATCACTCCAGCAAGCCTAGACACAAAGAGCAAACCAATACAACTATGAATACTCGTGAGCTTCTGTCTGCCTGTTTGCTAAAATAAGAATGGATGACTCCCGATTTAGAAGTGACGAGCCCAGCAGTGCTGGATTTTTGTTTCTGAATTGCTGGCATGTTTTATTCTGCAAGTTACGGAATTTTCCATGTTATGAAAGAAACATTTTTTCTCACTTTTTTAAAAATTAAAATGCTTCCTTTTAGTATGTAAATTATCAAATTGCCTGTTTGAATGAATTGTTTTTGATTTTATCAACATATCCAGCCTTATAACGAGAGTTCAGAGCTGCCAGACAGAACAGGGGTTGTTTACATCTCTCCCCTAAACCTGCGGGAACCAACATTTCAAGGGAATAAGATCAAATGAAGTTGTGCTGTTTTTTTGTGATTCAAAACACATAAACTTTATAAATGGACCTTCATAATGGGAGCTTTAACACTGATTTTATGTATTTAAATGTCACTTCCATACCATATTCATGAACAAGATTTGTAGCGCATTACTGAGTTATAGTCTAACTTACACGCAGGACAGTGAATAGCTGCCACATTTTTGAAAAACATGAAACATTTTTTTTACATGAATAAAGAATAGAATAGCGCTATAGGGCTGTTTAAATGTCGATGTGTATATGAAATATGTATAAAAAAATGTATAAATTATTATTTATTTTTTTTACTTGGATTTTGGATTTGAAGATAGCAAAATGAGAGCACGCTGGTGAAGTGCCAGATGGAGAGAGAACAGTGGTAGAATGAAGGCATGATGGGCTGTGGGCAAATGCTTGCACCTCCACATTGTTTGGCACACTTATTAGGTGCATTTCATAACAAAACCTGGCAAGTGTGCAGATGTTCCTCCCCACAAATAAGTGCCCTTCAAATGCTCATATGATCCACTTACTCCCAGAATTTTGTCTGTGTGCAATGTGACTCCACGGTATATTGCAGCTGACACTGCACTTATGAGCCATGTAATTATGCAAACCACCTGCGATTATATGGCAGCACTCAGGGTGAGGCGAGCTTGGACTTTTTTCACAGGGCTATTTAATTCTAGCAGGTCTAGGAAGTTTATATCAGTTTACTGAATATCTCATACTCAACAATAAACCCCCCAAAAGTGCTCTATATGACACAGTTAACGAGAGGTTCCTGGGCAGTCCATACTTTTGCTGACTGTCTATGATTGCTGAAATGCTGTTGTGCCTTTTTGCACTGGCTGCTATGATTTATTTTTTTTTCAGTTGTTTCACTTTTTAAGTTTGACATTTCCTTGTGCGCGATGTGCACAATCTTATATTTGTGCTTTGTCCTCAGCTTTTGTCCACAGCCTTTGCCTCCTTGCAGTCACATTTAGAGCAACATCACACACACCATGAGGAGCGATATTGTGTATCGAGCCACATGCAGGGTTAAACTTTTAGGATTGACCACAAAAAGGGACACCGATGGCATGACTTGACATTAGACAGAGGGTGTTAGCGGCTCCCATGTCATTAAAGGATCTTTCCGTCCCCCATCACTTAAACTTCACCGCTGAGACAATGTGATTGTTATCCCAATTGGCCAATGTTAAGTGGCTAAACCACCAGCTGTGGAAAAAGGATAATATCTTAAATATAGATGGATCTGAGTGGCTGCATGCCCAGTGGAGGCAGCTGTCTCACACTGTGTGCCATGAACCATTGGTCAGAACGTCGTCTCAGGACTAATATACCGTCTGGCAAATCATCGTAACCACAGGCTGTACTGAATCACTCTAACAACGCAGTCTCTGCTGCATCGTATGAGGCTCTTATGCACATTCTCAACTGCACCTCAAGGGAACAATCAGTTGTCTGCAAATGTGATTTACTTCTGATTATAATCTAATTATTAATCAACAACCGTTTATGATCCTTTGTGAAGTAGCAAATCACAGACTCGTTTTTGTTTCTTTGTGTGAACTGTATCTAGAGCGTAACATTGGAAGCGATCGTAATCAACCTGTTCATGGAGATAGTAAGGGAGTTGAGCTCATTGTGAAGAACTACCCATGTATAAAACTACATGAAGAGCCACTTCAGGTGGAACGGCTGGACTGGACATGGCCAGTGCCGCTTCATTACTCAAGGCTGTTACTGGCGATTACACCTCTGGTTCTGCTTTCTGCATGCGCCCCAATTGCTTTTGCCCTGGCCCTGCTTCAGCATGTAGGAAGCACTGCCGGCTGTGACAAGTATGTCTGTGTTCGTGCGTCACTTCACATTTGCGTGTGCTCATGCAAGCTGGCAGGAACAAACAGGACGACTCTTAGAGATGTCCATCTTCTGAACACTCTTGCAGATGTACTGACATGATTGGAAAAGAAGTGTAGCTTTCATATGCTGGATGCAAACACTGCTATTGTGATCAGCTTTATTTGTAGTGTGGACATGGACAGGCTATCGAAGTGTTGCTTGTTGTTGTCAAACTAATGCTGAACACCTACACATCTAGGAGCTCAGCGAATAAGGCAAACACACTTACCAAACTCACACACACACACGGGCAGACTCCAGCACCTACACTCGATCGGCTTTGGCATTTCTCTTTGTGCTGGAATCGCAGATAAGTGTGAAATTGCATCGTTACAGGCGCCAACCTGCCCCACAGCATGAAAAACTCTCTCTGATACATCCTCAGCCATGAATGGGGCCATGATACGTTATCAGATACATTCCTGGACACGCCTGGAGTCTCTGCCTATCGACCACGTCCAATAATCTTTTCTGTGTTTCTGAGGTCTTGCAGCACATTCCTGAGGACAGCCCTTTCAGCGATTTAGTGGATTCACCCATGCGTGAGACGAGCAACTCAATACCGTGATTTCCATGACCCTGCCCTCACCCCCCCAAACCCAAAGACTGCTTTATAGCTCTTTTTTACCCTGCTTCCAATTCCGTCATTCTTCTGAGCGTGTAGCTCTGAGATGCAACCCCCATCCTCTGCTTTCAGGGCCCCCATTGTCCCTCCACAGCTCCTAGAAGGCCATCCTAGAGCAGGCATTAAAGAGATTTGGTGTGGCCTAGCCTTTTAGATGAATTAGACATGCTCAGTGTAACCCTGACCGACCTGAACCCACATTAGGAGCACAGGGTGAATGCTGGAGCAGGGAAAGGCTAGTTTGAAAACTACTTTTTTTTTAAAGGTGTGCATTCCGGCACGCCTGTGAGCTGCACAAAATGGATATAATACCAATATTTTGAGTACAATATTTTGGTTATTTTACAATTATACTTGTCCATGTCATCACTTTTCTATAATTAAAAGGGCTTAAAAATTCAATTCATAAATCACCATACGTCAAGGCATTGTAATACTTATGATATTTTGCTACTGCAAATTGTTTTGAGTCCTGAATTCAAGATACTTTTACGGTTCCATCAAATCATAATTGCCATGTAGTAAATATGTTATTAACATACACAGTCGGGTGACACAAATACTTCATCAGTAGCTACATTTCCATCCAAAGCATTTTTCTGAAGAACATGGCCATTTAATGGAAATTGTGCATGATATTTCATGAATGGTGACAATTTTTTTCTTTTCAGTCATAGTGGTTACCTGTTGATAACTGAAATTATACTAATGGTGGCGACTTAGAATCAGTCATTTTAAAAAGAATGCTTCTACTTCAATTCAGTTACATTACATTTTATATTTACCACCTGCTCTTTTTACCACCAGGTTGTGTTCACAAAGCAGCTTTACAGAATCTAGGTGCGAGCCCCTAGTGAGCAAGCCAAAGGTGACAGAGGCGAGGAAAAACTCCTTAAGCTGGAGGAGAAACCTTGGGAGGAACCAAGAATCAAAAGGGGAACCCATCCTCCTTTGGTTGACCCAGAGAGAGAGAAAAGAGTGTCTCTATGGAGATAACAGACAAAAGAAGTCCTTCATAAATGAACATAGCATCAGATTGGCCATCTACGGCTTACAGAGTTGGTGCAGTTAAGAGTCAGTAGGAGTATCTGAGAGTGTCTAGTTCATAGCAACAGGAACAGGAACAGGAACTACAATCGCCATTGGAGCTCTACTTATACTACTCTTCTTATAGCACTTACAGAGAGAGAGAGATGTCCAGAAAAGGACTTTCTTAATAAAAAGTGCTCTGTATATAGCAGAGAGATCTCTCTGTGTTATTATAGTGCTAAACCCTAAGGTGTAAAGATCATGTGACTGAAAAGTTTGGTCTGGGTTTAGAGGAATGTATAATGATAGTTCTAAACTGAACCTCAGTGAAGTTCTGCTTGTAACAGAATGAGCCTAAAGTAAGAAGATATAAAAAAAACCCCAACCTGTTTCTGCACTTTCTTTTTTAAGCCTGCAGAGGATTGATCTCCTCAGAACTGCAAGCGAAGTATTTGAGAAACAGTTTCCACAAACCTGTGAAATATTCAGGTCATGGTTTATGTACTTTTAGTAAATCTTTTCATTTCCCACCAGGCAGCATGTCTCGGGAGGTGGTGTGAAACAAAAATTGTGAGTCAAATGGTCAAGATTTTTTTACACATTTAATTCTGAGATAATTAATAAATTGCGTGGGATTTACTTTGAGTGTCTTCTTTTGTATGTTTATTTTAATTGAGAAACAGGTGTTCCTTTCTTTCCCTGCAAATGAGACCTGGCAAAGTGAGAGCTGGCGAGCGTCTAGAGAGAGCAGCCCGGCGATCTGCATTAGTATTCCTGCTGAGATGGAGCTAAAGACAAGGTTACTTCAGCAGAGTGCTCTGCCTAAATGACTTAATTTCTCATATAGTTACTGTTTATGAGGCTTTAATTATGAATCTGCACAAAACCTTGAGAAAGTATTCCGAAGCAATCAGCTTTGCTTATAGTTCCAGAAATCATTGGAGAGAATGTTTCCTCAGATAGGATTTTGCAAATTAACAGATGAATTTTGATTTGCTTTTTCATCCTGAGCAAAAGCATCAATAGGGCAAAATATATCCGCTCGCATGCCTCTTTCATATGAAATAGTTTACGTTATGTGGGCAGCAATTTTCCCCTTCTGGGGACAGAAGAAATTTAATCAGTATTTTAATTGATTCAGATGAGATTCGGCTGAGGAAGTTTGCTTTGAGTTGTAATTAAATCTCGTCCCTTGGGTCGAGTAAAGAAGTGGCCTAACAGCTTGGATGAGCGTTCGCTCCAGTCTTGGCTGCAGGAGGAGAGGTCCATGAGCAGAAGCGGGCGACGCATCCTAAAGCTTTATGATTTGCAACAAGGGAACCTAAAGCACCTGGCAAGCCAACGGCCCGTGGAATGTGATAGACTCCTCTCGTATATGGGAGTTTTAGAAGAGTTTATGACCCACTGAAGAACTCCTCTGTCTCTCTGTCAGCCACCCACTCGAAAATAGACCAAAAGTGCTGAGCTCTGATTTATTCCAGGATTTAAGGATTTAATCTGCAAACCCTTAACCTTCTGTGTTCAAGCAACATGGCTGTGTTTAAGCAACACAGCTGTATTTGGGCCTCTGTTGCATTTCGCGGTCACATTTCACTGCTTTAGAAAATCTTCAAACTAATAAACTGTCATGTAAAACAAAAAGAACAACATGACAGTATTTAACCATTTTTCACAATGCCCATAAATATTTTGGAGGTCACTTGGTTGATCGATGCACAGAAACTTTTTCTATTTATTTTTTTTCAGAAACTTGATCTATTTATTTCTCTCTATTTGATTGATGGAATTTTACAGTTTTACAGTTTCACACAGCATTTACATTTTTTTCTTGTAACAAAATGATATCCAGAAAACTGCGGTGGTCAATTTTATTTCAGCACAGCCGTCTTTGTGCAGAGATGTTTTCATAGCAGAGCATTTTTACCTTTCCCCTTTTGACCCTCATTGCTCACTCACAGTACTTCATACACAAAGAGACAAAAGTATTTAAAAATAAAAACTATTTAAAGGTTAGAGTAAGAGGGAATTATTTTGATTATATTCTGCAAAAACATCAACTCAGTTTAACTCTTGACAGCTCACTGCTCTATAACCCTTTTCCTTGTTAGTGTAACATTGTTCTTTAATGTTGAGTTTCATGTTCCCTGATGTCCAAATCGCGGTCAGAATGGTTACACGAGAAGCTGCTACTCTTGTAATCTGTCCAGTCGCAGTTCAGCCAGGCTCCAAGAATGATCTGCTGTTCAAATGCTCCTGCTCCTGACATGCTGTTAAATGAAGACACTGTGCTTGATAAGTGTGCCAGAGGCTGCTCCTGTGTCCCTCGGAGGCTTGAGTCTGTTTGAGCTAGGTGTTCCTCAGCAAACACACTCGGGGACCATCTCTCTCATGTGTGTGCAACCACGTTAACGACTTGTTCATTAACGAGGCCTGTTGCCGTGGCAACATACACATTGCTTTGGCAGAGAGGAGCCAGGGTTTGCTTGTCCAACACACCACATGATT
Source organism: Brachypetersius altus (assembly GCA_037974465.1). NCBI lineage: Eukaryota > Metazoa > Chordata > Actinopteri > Characiformes > Alestidae > Brachypetersius > Brachypetersius altus. The sequence continues at coordinate 10,107,132 of JBBPDB010000002.1, forward strand.
TCTCTTCTGATCCCGGAGCTGTTGACAGAGACTCTGTCAGTACGTTAATTAGTGTAATCCGGGAGCTTCCCCTAAAGCCAAGTGCGCACTGGCCACAGATAATTGACTGTCCACTCTGGCTGTCCACATCCCCCAAGGGACCTAACAGAGTGCTCCAGGTGGATCTTTTGTTTCCCACGCTCTAGATTATTTTGATTTCGGCGAAGGCTGACTGAAAGCGAGTTCACCTAGCCAGCATATGAAAGAAAGAACATTTCTGATGGAGCCACTTGGCATGTTCCTACTGGTGACACTTTTGTGGGCACACAGCAGTTGGCATTATGAATTGGAGACAGCTCTGCCCATCCTCCAGGGCATCGTAAGGAGTGTTAACAGCTGTTCAGGACCTTAATTTGCCAGTTTGAGTGTTGCGTGTGTGTGTGTGTGTGTGTGTGTGTGTGCAGGCTTTAGACCCTTCCCCTCTGGAATGGATACTAATGAATTCGCAGCTGCTGGTTTACTGTTGTGGAGAAACTTGTTATCGGTTTTCTGTGTGTGTAAATGTGTGTGCGTGTTGGGTAGTATACATGTGTATGTGTTTATTTGTTTGGAAGTTTGTGTCTATTTGTTATTGTGTGTTTATCTGGGTCATTCTTTTTCTCTCATAGCAGCTGGCCTGCATTGCCATGGCTATCTAGTACCAGCCTGGACCACCGAGGAATCAAAAGAGCCCCCATATGCTTCTCACTGAAAATCGTTACTAGTGATATATCTTTCCTATTTTTGGAAATGAAGCAGCGATATTGGGTCCAGACTGGATCATAAGTAAACCTAGATCCTGCTGCCTGTTTCATATGAAGCTGGCAGTAGCAGTGCAGAAAGATTAACTGTGTCTTAATGAGGTTGTACACACACGCCACTTTGGACATGATTGGATGCCCGTTTTCTTTGGATTAGTGGTGCATCTCCAGGTACATTTGTCTGAATGTTTTTTTTCCACTTCAGAGCACTTGTATTAAGTTTATTCAAAGGAATGATGAGACTGTGTGCAACTCTTCAATCAGCCTTGTTTTCCTGATGTTAATTACTTTGACATGATAGAGCATAAATTAGTCAAGCAGTTCTGGGGAAGAGTGGATGTAGCTCTTGCCCTGTTCTTTTTAATTTTCTAGAACCTAAACATGTAAATGTAAAGTTTCTCGAAAGAACCCTATACACTAGGGTCAAATTCTCTTCATACTCACATCTCTTAATTACAATAAAATGCTCTGTCTTGATCAGTTCCTACCTGCATGGACAGAAGCTGGACATCTATGTGAATTAAATAAGCTGTATTAAACCAAAACACTAGATGAACACAGTGAAACACTGAGGAATATAAACATAACATGAGAATGACTCCTTCTTGTTGAAAGTTGCCAACAGCACAGATGCCAAGTTTAATGTCATGACGCATGAGTGTTTGCAGTGTTCAACTGTCAGGACATGCCAGTACCAGAGCTGTAATACATTGAAGAACATTTTTATTGAGATGCATTTCTTTACGCTCCTAATTTTGCCTCTTTGCCTCTGCAGTCTGCTCTAATCTTGGGACTTCAGCTGAACTGCGCAAAATGGATACTGATCATGAAGTCTGTTGACTATATTCCACCAACCTCATCTACACCTTCATTTGCCTAATTAGTTACCAGCTGTAGTGTGAGGCGTAATTGATTGTGTGCATAATGGTTGATTTGCAACTTAACCAAGCTAATAATACGTTATTGATTACCCCATTAAATTAAAAACAAAAAACAGACCGCTGATCTCTGCCACATTTTATTGTGCCTGCAGTTTCTGCTTTGCTTTTTAATTTGTCTCAGTATTACTTTAGGCCTATTGCCAAGTAACAAACTGCATTCCTCATCCTGGCTATACTGGACTACACATGGTGTTTCTGGTGAAATCATGTTAACAAAGAAGATGCAACCACAGTGTGGGAGCTGGAGTCAGAACACTACCAACCTTGAAATCAGATGACTGGACCTGAGAATGTGAACTTAAGTGGGGATTTTGATAGGAGGGAGCGGTTTCAAAATTGGGGGAACTTCAATCTATCCTACTGCAGATATTAGATTTCAGAGAACCTGAGGGTTCATTTTAGGTTCCATCTCTTCAGGCCGTAGTTTTGTTCAGGGATGATTATCAGGCCCCATTAAGGCCTATCAGCTGTGACACACAGAGACCAGAGCACTTAGCACCTGGAACTTCCTCTCTTTCTGTGTGAGGAGATTGACAGGCAGCTTCCTTCAGAATGAGCTGTGATTGAGCTAACTGCTGGGTGTCGTAATATGGGTGCAGTGGGACTGCGGGAGAGCTGAATAAAGATGGAGATGTCATGCCTCCCCTAACCTCTAATAAGATCAGTCAGGATATTAAAACTCCTCCGCATCAAAGTGCATCTCACAGAGGTGGAAGTGGCCTGTACTTAAAGAGTTTTAAGCAACGCAGGCCAAGCCATCGTATTCTGTCAGGAACTTTTTAACAGCCTCCCTCTACCCCATTGCCTCCTCCCCTACCGAAGACTAGTGCAATTTTATCTCTACAGAAAATGGGCTGTTTTCTGAAAGGGTGTGAATAATGCCAGATATACTTTTTCCCTTCTGTGTTTAGCCATGTGTACAGTTCTGCTACAGAGGCCATGATTTTTTTTGCTCTGTGAATAGCTCTTCACAGGGTTCCAGTAAAGAGAAACTTACTCTGAATATATATGACTGTTACCTCTATTAATTCATCAAGGTGCGAAGCACTTTGCTGCATGAATTGTCAGGGAACTCACGAGTCAGGGAACTCATTCCAGCTCCTCCTCCCTGCATTTCTTAATTACTCGATATTTATTGGTCACTAAATGACGTTTTTCTACTCTTTCTCATATGGTTCATTATCAGAAGGTCAGAGACTGGTAATATTGTCTGAAATCATTTATGTACTTCTTCGTCCTTTTTCTCAGGTGCCTTCTAGAGGCCCACTTTGGCAGCTAGAGGAGAGGCTGGCCTCCGTCACCATGACAGCGTTGCCACGGGACGTGACTTCTCTGGCTGCGTGTGGCCTTTTTCTCTGTCTCCTCGTTCTCTGTGTCCCCACTGTGCTATCCCAGAGGCTCCCTGTTCCCACTGAGCCTGTCCCAACCCCAGATCCGCAGAACAGGCTGGAGTGTACCCGCAGAGAGCACCCCATCGTCTCCGTTCAAGGTGAGTGCGAGTGCAATGCCTCTGTTACAAACCTTATTTCTAAGCGCTAATTTTTCACTTTTCTTATATGCCTCTGCCCAGAAAGAACCCACATAAGCACATTTTCAGAATGAATAGTGCTAAAAACTGGATGATATATGCAGCGATTATGAATATTAAATCTTATCCAACCATTCCCATTAGTCATACGGTCGTATATATGAAATACAGTGGCCGCAGAAAGTGTCTAGTCATCCGCTGCATACTTCAATTTGTATTAGGTTCATTGTGTGACCTTGGCCATGGTAGCTGGAGCCTGTTATTCATGTATAGATTTGTAAACCTATTCATAATATTATTACCACCCCGACAGCAATGAAGATGTTCACTCTCATGTCTCAAGCCTGATACAAGTGGTGCTCTTATAGGTATGATGACAGCAGTGACAGCACACACATGGCCACAGGCTTTAAATGTAAAAAGTCCTGTTGCTTTAAGAACCCAGTGACCGGCTTAGTGAGGCAGGAGCAATTGTGGTTTGCTGCTTTCCATAAAGGCTGCGCTAGACCGTCCTGGGAGGGAATAGAGGGGTTTGCTCAGACTGCTCTAGCCCTGTCGTGTCTCTCTGTCAGCCTGCTCCACATGCCAAACTCCAGCCAAGCAGAGCCGGCGTGTGCTGATGCTGGCGAGCACTGATGGACATGCTGAGATCTGTGGGAGATAAATGGCTTTCATTTCTTAAAGATTTCTCACCTAGCACGCAAAGAGAACAGAACGTGCAGTTACACTCCTCTGTCTCCTGGAGAATCTCTTCAGCCGACCAAGAAACAAGATATGCTCTGTGCCAAGAAGCCAGAGAGATCTGTTTAGACGACAGATAGAGATATGTACCCGGAGTGAAAGATGAACCACTGGCTATTGCTTTGCTTGAATTGGGGCAAGAAGTGTTTTTGTTGGACTCTCTGAGGGGCATGACAAAAACTGCAGAAAAATGGTCCACAGAAAAAAAAATAGAAGTGACAGCCACAGGCTTTGATATTACTGGAAATCTGCCCAGACATTAGAGCAGCCATGGTTCATAAGGACATTGCCTGGGGCCTGCACTTTTATTGCTACCAAGAAGGCTTGGGGGTTGTTTTTCGATTTGCCAGGTTTTTTTCTTGTTTATCAAAAACAGGAAAAACAGGTTGAGTGTTAGTCATTATTTTCTGGAGTTAAAAAGCACTACAGTTGTAAAGCACGCAATCCATCACAAAACATGAGAAACGAGCTGATCTTTCATTTGTTTCCACTCTCACCTGCTCATAGGAATGGCAAGTATTCTCCCTCTCATGGTATTCCATTTGGCTTCATCACAGCCGCCCCTCAAAGCAAAAGCGCTTTGGCATTGCTTTCACGATAAGAACAGCTGAACAATTGGCTTTGTATTGTAAGCTAGCACCTAAAAATGCCTCTTTATGTTAACCAAATTGTATAGAAATCCCTCAGTACACCTTAAAGCCCCCTTTTATGCTAGAGCAGTGGTATGGAAGTCCTGGCACAATGAAGGCGTCGGCTAAACCTGAGATTAGCTTCTTTGATGGATGAGCGTTTTTAAGTGGAGCACTCAGGCAGCCAGTGTGAGGAGTCACCTGGAAGAGCATGGGGCCCAGGCTCTAAGCTGTGGGTTTGTCTATGGGTTCTTTTGAAGGCCTATGAAACCTCGCCATGGAAAGAATCCTTCTTTAAAGCTGGTTGAGGGCAGTGGGGTGTGGCAGCCTCAATGGGGGCCTTTTTTACTCTCCTAAAGCTTTCCGGTAGGGCCAGCCGCTCGTGGAACGGCCCCAACAACCTGCTGCGCGGTTCCATCTGTTAAGCTACGTGTAAAATGGGATAAGGCCTAAATTACATTCTCCAGTGGTTGATGCAGTGATGCCTTTTATTTCTGTCTCCATTTCTGGGCAAACTCCTTTTGATAAAAGAACACAAAAATATTCATATATAGTACTATGCATACGTCTTAAGAGTCTAAACCTGTTTGTATGGGTAGTGAGCTTATTTCATTAGAATAAATAAAATGAACTCCTATGCAGTATAAAGTAATAAGAATTCCTTGTTTAAGAAAGGATTGATGTCTTGTGAGCTGGTTAGAGGAACTTAAGTTTGGCTCCAGATTTCTAATCGATGCCCCCAGCCAGTGCATGGGTTTTGTTAAATTCCATCTGCAGCACTCCTGATTAATTTAATGGAGTGTTGAGCAAGCCAACATGAATTGGATAATAACTACAAACAGTGTTGGGCTTCCAGGGGAAGAGGAAATAGGAAACACATTGGTGTACATTTTTGTACTGATGTTTCTTATATTCTGATGATTGTGTTTTTGCGTCATTGTATCATTACTAGCATATTGGATTGTGACTGTTTTGTTAAATTACAGATCAAACTGCATGTTTTGATGATTTGAAATGCACATTTCATTTAACGATGCATAAAAAACTTAACATAAAATATTAAATAATTTTTTCCAGTATGTAAAGACCCCATATCCTACATGCTGTGATGCCTGCTTATTTGTGTGGCGTTTTTAATAAATTAGAATTCCACAGGTTGTTTTTGTAACTGTGCCTTTAAGACTGATGTATGTAAATGACCCCTGTTCTGATCGGCTGCCTTGTTTTGTGCTTCATTGAAAAAGAAGTTGGCCATTTAATTTCAACAAATATACAATAATTGTGTGTGAATATGCAGGGGCATTGACGCATTGTTTTCACCCATCCTTTATTTTTGCGACTACAATTCTTTATTTTATTGAAATTTTGTGAAACCTGGACACTGATTACTCGGTTTATGTTTTTGTAACATAAAGCAAAAAAGAAAAACAACAGTCTTTTATTTGATAAATATCCCTTATCATTTTGACACATAGTTTGTGACCTACATCTGACCTGCATATATCTTCGGAATCTGTCACATACCAGCTGATAACGTACACAGACATCTTATATATAAATCATTGATATAGCAAAAGTGTGTAGGCAGTGTTTTTTCACTGCTATAAATATTATATAATCTCTCTATCAGATTCCAGTGCACTGTTATGTCTGAGTTTGCACATTTCATGCCAGCACTTTAAAACAGATCCTGTGAGATAAGAGTAGAGGCATGTCATGGCAAACTTTTGTGCACGGTGCCAGAAATTTTTGCTAAAAATAGGTGACCCAAGTCTCGTTCAACAAATGATGCCATTAAATTCCATCATGGTCAGACTCCTTGAGAAAGTGGGCCTATTTCTGGCCACACAGGTGTTCATGTTTCATGTGATTTTTAAAACCTAAAAGGGCTAGTTCTGAGTGACATACCATGCAAACTGACAGTTCAATGGCAGATGTCCTGTGTGCAGATCGTGCCCTCAGAAGATGTTATCCTTTCAAACTGTCCTTCTTAGCTAAAATGGCAGTAATCTCCCCCTAGAGGATAGGCACTACTAAGTCATTGCTCTGTCTATTCCCTTCTCTCTCCCACAGCTACTATAATTGGACCAAGATTGTTTGTCTGGACTGCAGAATGGTCTCGCTATCTGCTTTCCAGTGCGTAATGGTGCTGTCGCTTAAACACCCACCCTTCCTGGAGGACCCGTCGAAAAAGAGAGAGCCATGTTCTCTGTACTAATGATACCAGGGAATTTAAACTTTGAGGGCAAATGCTGTTTCACTACAATTGAGCTCAGCGATTTGGGCTGCTGGTGGTTACATCCATCCATCACTCTAGAGCCGTTTAACACGTCGTTTGTCCTTGTCCCAGTCTAAATTTCAGGGCTCGGAATAAATGCAGTGTTTACATTTGTCGCCTGCGGGTTCACCGATGTCTGGTCAGGGGTGTAAAGCTATCGCAGTGGTCCCTGTGCTCTGCGTACGGTTCTTCACACCTTTCCGTGCCCTTTTTCTCCCCATTGCAGGCACAGATGCAGCCTGCTTGAATGGCTTAGCCTAGTTGCGGGCTCTGAATGTTTCTCTCATTGCTTTTGAGAGAGGTGTTCTTTCAGGTTTCTGCCTGGCTGCGTTGGCCCTCGATTACCTGTCTAGTCCCCCTGAGTACCCCAGCAGAGTTTGGCCTCCTCTTCACCAATGTGACATTTCTTAGGCTATTCAATGTTCTCACTTTTTTTTCTATTACCAGTCCAGGAGGATTCAGATTTCTCTAGCCCTGCTGCCTGTCTGCTCATGCAGTAGCCTCCAGCCCCCCGGAGGACACAGACAGCCTGGAAATCTCACAACAGGCGCAGGGCATGGACGAGAAGACAAAACAAAGGCAAATTTGGTATTTGCGCAGATAAGCTGCAGTCTGCCTGTCCTGATAAAATCCTGGGTGCCCCATGGAGAGATGGGCCAATCCTTTGAGGAGAGAAAAGGAAAATAAAGGAGCGTTTGCATAGCAAGGATGCCTCCGTCTGTCGAGGGACTCTGGTCGTACTCTCTGGTTGCACTGACGCCTACCTGTGCTGTGGTCTGTGGACCCGTCTGTGTTGTTTATTATCAAAACTCTTCTTACCTCTTTGCTGTGTGGGAGGATGTTATGCATAGTGGCCAGTGTTGTTTGTCCTCCTATTCAAATGATTGAATGTCCTTTCCTAGTTATTCCCTAGCAGATATTATTCATCAGGCGCAGTGTCGGTCCCGTCTTACATTTTTAAATCGTGTGTTTTTCAAAACATGGAAATCTCATTTGTTGCCTTGCTTATCTGTTACCTCAAGGGTTACAGTATGTCACACGGCAAATTCAGCATATTCCCATTTTCACAAAGATATCTAGCTTCAGTAAGCCTAAAGCACCTACTGACAATTAATCAGTGTCACCAAAACAGATAACAGTCCAGTCCCTGCAGGTTCAGTGTGCTCACATCTCCGTCTCCAGTTCTTCTATTAAAGAAACGCTCATATTATAAAGTATCCATTCTAGATCAGGCATGTAAGGTTACATTTCAGTGTGAAAAGCGGGTAAGTAATGTTCCTTTTAGACCTTTTAGGGTTAAATGTTTTTAGATTTTGGAGCCGATTAACAACAACAATTTTTCATGACCTTCTTAAGCCATCTTTGTCATGGGGGCCAATAATTATGCAGCTGACTGTACAGCCTCACATCCTTGTAACATTTCTAATTTCTCTGGGGTGCACTTCACATTTGGCTTTACATCCCCCTGATTTCTGATGAAAGAAAGATGATCTTTTCCTATGAGAAATCCTGGAATATCCTTTTTTTGCCCATTGTAATTCACACGTGTCATATTTCTGAAAAATAGAAAAGGTTCTTGCGGAATGATCTTAGGTTTCAGATGAGTGTGCAGTTCACATCCCTGGTTCTTTAAAGCCCTCTGTTCCTGGTTACTAATCTAAAATGATCAAAGTTGAGTACTTTGAGGGCTTTGGATCTTGCTGTGAAATGATCTACTCAAATCAGAACAAAAATAATGGCCATTTTCTGAAATTCCTCATCCTCCAGGTCCAATTTCTGTGGCCATTCTGACTTAACAGTCAGCACAGATGACATATTGTGTCTGTTTTAGCACAAGTGCTTTGTTTACAAACAGACGGCTGTGCCGTAGGCTGTAGCATGCAGTGGGAACTAAAAAGCAGAAAAGAAGGATTTCACAGCTTGAGACAGACACAGAATACACAGACGCAATAAAGAGTCATTATTTGGAAGGAAGGGGGGGGGTGCGAAATGAATGCCTATGGTCTTGGACATCACAGCTGCAGCTTGACTGAAGTAGTATTGAATGTTCAAGTTCAAAGTTCAAATTTAACCAAATAAAATAGAGAAATAATGCATACGCAATCACTTTAGTAAACACACAAATTGACAGAGTTGCTAAGAACCGAGTCAGCTGAGAACCGAGAAAGATAGAAACTTAAAGTGATACTGCAATGTTATAGCAATGACCCTCAGTTTCTATACACACACTGTTTATTTACTTACTATAAAGTTGCTGGTCACTCAAAACTAACTTCCTGCCTCCAGGGGAGGTAAACAAAACCAAATTTTAATAATGAGGCAAAATATATCTGCGATGTTTATTGGACTGAGTGTCACTGTAAGAAGATACTTATGATGCAGTACAGTGCAGTTTCCTTAAAACAATAACAATACATTAAAATAAACCCAATCTCTTCTGAAAATAAGCTGAAAAGCACAATTGCATTGATGTATTATTCTTTATTAATGAGGACCTTACACTCCACAGGTCTACTGTACACAGTACATGGATCTGAGACCTCCTTTCAATGTATTTTATTTCTAGTAAAAATATGTCCAATGTGTATATTACCTTATTATGTTTAAAATATTTTATTTTTTATTATATTCTGAGAAACAATGGAAGACACATATATATCAGAAACGTCTTCAGTTAATCAAATCTGTAATTTTCCACTACGCCAACTGTAGCTCTCCTATCTTTCATCTTTAAACAGCTGTGACAACTCTAACATTTACACTAGCTGTAACGCAAACACACCTCAGCTGCCTTGCTTTTTTTTTCAGGATTTTTCTAAGGATGTTAGATACAGATCCACTAGTCCATGGGTGTCAAACTCAGTTTGATGGTTCTCCTCCTCAAACACATTCACTAAACCTGACAATTAACTGGTGAGGTGAACCAGGTGTTTCTGAGCAGGGAAATCACCAAAATATGCTGGAGCACGGCCTTCCAGTCCACTAATTTCCAGAACTGGAGATTTTAAATGATGGAGAGAAAAGTGACACAACGTGACAGACAGCCATGCAAGACCTGTCACAATCAGATAAAAAGCACAGAGGAAAAATCTTGCTTGCACTTGTGCCCTAGATCTTCAAAATCTACAAGTGTTTTAGTCCTTCTTGCCACTGTGAGAAGATAACTTACTCAACCATGTGGGAAGAATAAATAGCTGTTGAATGAATGAAGAAGGCATTGCTGAGAAAAGAAAATAAATCTAAAAAAGCCAAAGTTTTATACTAGAACACTTAAGCTGGATATGTGGAGAGAAGTTTTATGAATAAGTGTGAATTTGGAACAGGGAGTACTTGGATCATGAGAAGCAGAAAATGCCACCAGCTTCTAAGACTGAATTTTGGAGGTGTTTAAAAGAAGCATAAATAATAAATCCACAGGATATAAACAAGTCTCTAGAAAAGAAAGAACCCCAGTAACAAAAACAAAACACTGGACTGAAAATTCATGATACTAGACGTTCAAGGCTTCTATGCAATTTTCTGTTACATATACATTTCATGATTTTTTTTTCTGATGGTGGATTTCATGATTTTTTCATGATTTTTTTTCTGATTTTTTTTTCTACTGTAGACCATCTTTTGTCATGCACAATTTGTCAACCAGGCTCTGCCCCAGTAATCACTGCTCAGATTCTGGCCGTATGACTGCTGTTGACTAGTTCATAATTGGGAGGTGGATTATTCTCAACACAGCAGTGACATGTTACATGTGGTTGTGATATGTTAGTGTGTGTGGAGCTGGTATGTCACGGTTCGGTCAGTGGCCAGTAGGGCCACTGCTTTTCTGTTGGGTTTTGGGGCTTTTATTTTGCTGTTTTTGGTTTTTTGCTTTTGTCACGTGTTCTTGTTGTCATGTGGTTTTCTGTCCTTGTGTCATGTGTTCCTTAGTTCCACCTGC
>JBBPDB010000002.1:10118064-10159907 GCA_037974465.1 Brachypetersius altus
TAGATAGATAGATAGATAGATAGATAGATAGATAGATAGATAGATAGATAGATAGATAGATAGATAGATAGCTAGATAGATAGATAGATAGATAGATGGATAGATAGATAGATAAAGCCAGAGACAGAGACAGAGACACAGAGAGAGAGATGGAACTGACCACTGAGTTATGAGCCACAGTCATTCTCACTCTATATCGCAAATGAGTGCAGCAAAATTGTCTTCCTCTTGGTCCTTAGTAATGTAATGTCCTTAGAATAGTAATGAAAGTTTAAGCTTTGAGTGTCTGAGATCTCTTCAGAGATCATTTTTCAACGACTTTATTCTGCACTAGCCAGTAGCTCGGATGTCGAAAAATGTAGTTCCTAGTTTGAAAGTTAATGATTTTTGTAATACCAGCGATACTGAGTGTTCATATTCAGGCATCCTGTATTATTTATCTTCCAATCCAAACACTTTATATCACAGTGCTCAAAAACATTTTATGCCTGTTAGTAAAGCCAGTAAAGATGCTTTCTTTTCCCTGAAGAGACTGGAAACCTGCACCACGTCTCATGGCTGTTTAACATAGTCTGAGGAGGTCACAGCTCTGATCCTTTCACTGTGAAGGGCCGGGAAACCCGCTTGGTACTTGCTATCATGTCACCACCTCTCAGAAAGATTTTAAATATGACATGGTCAGCAAACAGTACACACAGGGGCATCATGTCATCTACATGGTCCATTCTGGTATAAGAGAATAAGGAAAAGTGTAGGCTGTTGGCAGAAATGCTACTCCAAGATCAAATTCTCCAGTTTAAATAATAATAAACAACAAACATCAGTTCTCAAGACTATATCGTTAAACAACACTTAAATGAAAACAAACAAACAAATAAAAAACTAGCAAAGACCTTCAAACACCCAGTTAGTTCAACTTTTGATAATATATAAGTGCAGCAGCACCAACGACATTTACACTGAAACTTCTTCCTGTAACTCTTTTTTCATGAACTGCACCACAGTCATCTCCGTTGGTGCAACCCATATTACACTTTACACAGCTAAAAATTACGCCTATAGTGCAGATCCAAGCATCTGGAGCATATTTTGAACAATGAATTATGGTCAGATGACACAAAAAAGGACTCTTTGGCAAGAATTCAGCTTGTTAAGCACATATAATCCCAATACCACCAAAGCCTCTCTGAAGTAAGAAGGTGAGAGCATCATAATATGGGGCTGCTTCTCTGCAAATAGTCCTGGGGCATTATACATCATTGAAGGGAAAATGAATAGAGTGATGTGCCAGGACATATTAGAGAATATTTTAGTCTCACTGGCTAAAAAATCTAATCTGCGGAGAAGATGTTTCAACATTAAAATGACCCCAAATGTACAGCCAAAATAACTCAAAATTGGTTTCTAAAAAGAAGATAAAGGTGCTTGCTAGCCAGCCTTGAAAAAAAAAACATGGAGAATTGAAGATGGTTTTCCAGGAGGAATTGGCCAAAAATTGCATCACAGTCCAGCAAAAAGCTAATTATTTCTCACTGGAGTCTCAAAGCTGTAATTGCCAAACTCTGGAACAAACGTCTCCATCAATTTTGTTGATATATGCACTGGAAGTCGTTTTTATGTCGCTCACCTGTGAAAGCTCACTGCTGCTCACTTTCCCACTTCCATCTGCATCGAAGCGCTTGAACATTAGGTCCACCACATGCTTTCTGGCTGCCATGTCCTTCTCATAACTGTCCCAGTCTCCTGGTGCCGAATACTTCTGAGCGTGAAGGGCCAGCACTTTGCTCTTCAGTTTCTTGTAATCTCCGAGACGACAGTTGTCATCTGTAGAAAGGAGAAGAAGAAAATAAGTGGAAAATACAAGAAAGTCCATGCCCCTCTTTCTGTAACTCTATTTATTTCTTGAACATCTCCAGGAGCATCCACTGCCATTCAAAAGACTTCTTGTTTTTCAAGAATTTTGGAGAGCCATATACTTCATTTCTACACGTTGTTCCCATAAATGACTTATTTTATTGAGAATAGTGATTCTTATACAGAGCCTTTAGTTAGAGCCAATAACTCCTATTACTGAAACCTCTAACCATGCAAAGTAATTGAGAGAATTAGGCCTCTTTTGACTCCAGGGCCTAGCAGCATTAAATGTATTGGATTGGGCTCATTCTGCAGAGATTGTGTGCCTGGTATGTTTTATGTATAGCACTATATCACTTCGAATAAAGCTTTGCTTACCAACACCTACCAACTGACTCAAGCTGTCACACACAGCAAAAGTCAAAAATTCTGTGACCTGACAGTATCACACATCTTGGGACTCAAGTGAACTCCTTTGATTGGCAGTGTTGTGGTATTGTGGCACTGAAGGAGGATTGAAGAGTAATACCAGCAGCATTTCTTTGTAACTGTTTACTTGCAGTGCTCCCGACTGTCAAAATCTGAGGTGCGACTCGCTCATTAAAGAGGGATTATTGTCACTCATGAAGTAGTCCAGGCCTGAACAGGAGGTGTTTTCTTTCTCCCATGTTCTAACAATACGGCACATGTTCTATAACCAAGTGAAAACAAATGGCTTTATTTGTCAGGTTCTCCTCCACCAGCACAAAGACTGACTTCAATCAACGCACCCATCACTCAGGACCAAAAAGCCACATCAAGATCAGCACGGCACCCTTGATGAACCAAAGCATCACTGCATGTCTCACACAGAGACAGCTGGCAAAGAACTGCAGCGCTCCAGCAATGACACGTCAAAAACTGCCACTATAAAGGTGTTAAGCACTTGAAACGATTCTCACAACCGAGTATATACAAAGAAAATGTCACCTGCAACATTTTCATCATTAAAGTTAGGATTTTTTTTTCTTTCCTGACATGATGCGGGCTGGAGTTTGTATCACTCGACTCACTGCTCTCTCTCTCTCTCTCTCTCTCTCTCTATTTCTCTCTTGGGCCCAAAGCAGAGAGACAGAATGAAAAGCATGAAGAATGAAAGTGAGAGAGAGAGAGGAAGAGTAGTGGCTCAGCCCACTGGTTTGTCTGAATGGTTTCACTGACAGATGTCAGAACTGTCAGAGCTCATCTTCACATTACTGTTTTACCCGTTCCTCATACATGTGTGTGTGTGAGAGTGTGTTTGTCTGTCTGTGTGTGTGTGTTAGTGTCTGTGTATGTGTGCGTCTGTCTGTTTGTGAGTGTGTTACTGCCTGTTTGTGTGAGTGTGTGAGTGTGTGTGAGATTGTCTGTATGTGTGTGTGTGTGAGAGCCTGTGTGTATGTTTGTGTGTGTGTGTGTGAGAGAGAGAGCATGTGTCTCACCAACACTGTACACACGTTCACTTTGAACCCAGCAAGAGTGACTAAATTATTACGCACATTTTGCTCATTCTTTTAGAGAAGCTCTGAGCGTTTGTAGCGCTGTGAAGTGGGTCGCCACGGGAACAGTCCGGGCAGAGCCAAGTGCCTGCGCTGAATTCATTAAAGAAGTCCTTCATCACTGGTGATTTTTCCATGCATGAAAAACTGCATGATGCTTCATTACCATATGTGTCAGAGCAAAGTGTTGCGGCGATCGGTCATCTCAGACGTGATGAATGTAAAGGTCCAAGTATCTACTACATCCAGAAGTATAAGCGCTCTCCTAATCACACTCAAGCACACTCCAGCAGAAACATCTACTGTATATTTAAATATTTAACCTTCTGTTCTCTTCGTTCAGTGATTAGACCATGAATGAATTCGCCACCATCACAGCTTGCGTTGCTCACATGCTGATCTTCTAAAACGCAGGCAAAAAAAGAAAAGTGATTTTCAGGTAAGGCTTTTTATCATGAATACATCGACTGTATATTCCATCTCGTTTTAGTGAAGATGTATGGGAGCGCATGGGCCCTGGCAGTAATGACATGATGTCCAATGCTGCACTGCTTCACCCCAGAGTGTGTTCCTGCATAATTGAAGGTGTGACAGCATCGTGCACTGCACACGCCTGCCATGGGCCAAGGTGACCCACGGTGCTGGTGATGGGCTCCCGTGGCTACGGCTGGTCAACCATTCCTGATGAGAATTCTGCTAGATGGCCTTGTTTGTGGTTCTAGATTGGATGTTCCATAATGAAATATTATTAAACTGTAATTTGTGTTTCGCCCATATATCTAACACAAGTGACATGGATCAATGCCAGAAGCATAAAACATGGTAAATTGTCATCATGTGGCAAAAGAGCTCCTTATATGGAAGTTCCTCTGGTTTGTGTTCATGCTCGAGGTGTCAGACGTCATACTGAGCTTTGTTTGGTGTTCCTATGTCACGTAGAACCAAATTTATTGAAAATTTTGTAATATGTAATAATATTAACCAATTTAATAATGATGTCATGCGCAGATGAACAAATTTATTTCAGAATCAAGCGGAAAAACACAAGATCTTTGAAACTGGGAGACACAAGTGGGGAGGGGTTCCAGAGAGTGGTGTCAGACTGTTTTACACCATTTATATTTGTTGAAATCAGATGTTTACTAGACATCTCTTCGTGAACACGCTTGTCTTTTTTTGTTATGAATGATAAACAGGTGAACTATATGATGCAATAAAAAGCATGCTGATGTGGCGTGGTTGCATTTGTATGCCAGCATGACTTGTACTTGACAGCTCATGAGCTAAAGCAGCAGAAAACCTCTTCACAATCATTGGCATTGGAAATAATTTTGGCAGGTCGTAGGACGGGTGTCGGAAAAAAGTGCAAAAGATATTTTGAATTTGTGGGAATGCTTTTTCCAAGATCTCCCACATTAATGATGAAACTGCATCGTTATTGTCAACTCATACAGCAGTTTGCATGCACTGAGCTGAAGCAACAAAAAAGAAGCATCTTACTGCTATGTTTTATGTAGATCAACATGATGTGATCATTAACTAACAACACACCTCATATTAGCTACTGTGAACGATGTAACTCTTAGCCTCGAACATGTTACTACAGACGTAATGATTTAGCATTGAGAAATAAGAGACCACTGCAAAATGTTCAGTTTCTCAGATTTTATCTTTTAAAATCTTATTGACCTGAACAGCTTTGCCTCTGTTTATAAGAACAGTATTTCTCCTCATTTCCAATTGAAAGTAGTGACAAACATAAAAATAAGAGAAATGCTGCAGCGTTTACAGAACTTGAATAATTCAGAGAAAACTAATCTCTGGTTCTCTCTTAAACAAAATGGCAATAATGACCTTTGTTGAACTTCTAGTAGTGTTTCACCATCCAACTGGTCTCACTGTGAGAGGAGAGTGTTTTATACTTTTCCTCATTAAATAAGATGTGATCACTAATCAGTACCTCATGAAGCAGAATGCTTTCTGTCACATCCCCAGTCAGTGGCCACCAGAGGCCGCTGTTTAAGTTTTAGATTTAAGGACTTTTAAGTTGATACACCTGGGGATTCATTATAACAGCTGTTTTGTGTTTAGGTTTGTGCATTTAAGTTACCCTTGGACCTTGTTTAGTTGTCTGTTCACACTCACTACATGCTGTCACGGTCGCACCGCCCTCTCCCCGTAGATTCCGCTCCCCGTCCCCTGAGTATTAGTTTTCCTGTTTGTTTTATCCTAGTGTCTTTCCTCCCTTCTCCCCTTGTACCCTTTAGAGTCTCCCAGCACTATTTGTATCGCGCCCCATCTTGATTTGTTACACCTGTTTCCTGCCGTGATTTGTCTCACCTGTTTCCCATCACATGCACTATTTATAGCCCAGCCTGACCCCGAAACAGCATGCCGGTATTGGCTCTACTTACGTGTGTGTGTTGTTCCCCTATCTGGTTTGATTTGTCATTAGTTCTTGTCTTTAATGTCCTTGTTGTTCCTATTGTTTTTCAGGCTTGTGCTGGTCATCTTTGAGTTCGGTGTGTGCGCCCTGAAGTGGTCTGCTTTCTGTTCATCCACGTTTTGTCTGCTGAGACAGCCTTGTTTATGTTCTGTGTTCGAGTCCAGCACGAGCTTTGCTGTTTATTTTGCATTGTATTTTCTGTTGTTCCCCTGAGTCTGGGTTTCCTTTGTTCTGTGTTTACTAAATATATATATAATTTGAAAACAGTTCGGCGTCCTCCCCTTTCCCTACTACACACCCACCTGACAGAATACCGGCATCCTCCAACCTCCAATCATGGACACCTCTAACATACCCCTGCCTGCGGACCAGGCGCCCCCAATCCACCAGCAGCTTCAGGAGCACCGCCAACAGCTGGTAAACCTCACGCAGGCAGTGCAGGAAATCCTCGAACGGCTCCGGGAACCGGCGGCTCCTCCTGCACCACCTCCCGCACCTGCACCTGCTCCTCAGCTGGCGACTCCTCCACCTGGACTTACACACCACTCTTCGCGTGTTGAGAGGTATGCAGGAGACCCGAGTGGGTGTAGGAACTTTCTATTGGCATGTGAACTGTATCTCGCAGAGAACCCAGGTCTCATGGACACGCAGCGGATCTCAGCGGTGATCCAGAGGCTGACGGGGCAGGCTCAGGACTGGGCAGCTGCCATCTGGAGAGGAGGCGGCATCAACACCACTGACTACGCCGCCTTCATCCAACTCTTCCAGACGGTCTTCAACCATCCGGGGCAGGGGCGTAAAAGCGGACACAGACTCTTGAGGCTACGACAAGGTTCTGGTACTGTGTGCGATTATGCTATCAAATTTCGCATTCTCGCCGCGGATAGCAGCTGGAACAAGGAGGCTCTCCTCACCGTGTTCCGGGATGGGTTAAGCCCGGAGATCAAAAAGGAACTCGCATGTCGTGATGTAGGTCTGGAGCTGGATGAGGTCATAAAGTTGGCTACAGCACTTGACCTGCATTTGAGAGAAAAGTCACGAGACCCGGGACCTGCTCGTCGTGCTGCTCCTCCGCAGCAGAGCCTACCACCTCAGAGTTTACCCTCTGCCGCTGCCATCCCTATTAGCGCACGGGTTGTATGTAAAGGCTGAGAAGTGCAAGTACCATAAACAGGAGGTCACATTTCTTGGCCACCGCATCAGCTGGGAAGGGATCTCTATGGAGGAGGCTAAAGTGACAACCATGTCTGAGTGGCCAGAACCCACGACAGTCAAAGACGTGCAACGGTTCCTGGGGTTCGCCAACTACTACCGTAGGTTTATTAAGAACTACAGAACAGTGGCTGCCCCTTTGACATCCCTTCTCCGAGGCAAACCCAAGGCCATTATATTTAATCCGGCAGCCAAAGCCGCGTTCGCGAGGCTGAAACAGGACTTCACCTCCGTTCCTATACAGCGCATGCCTGATCCGGAGAGGCAGTATACAGTGGAGGTTGATGTCTCGGAGGTGGGGATGGGGGCAGTCCTGTCGCAGCACCACGGTTTCCCCAGGAAATTACACCCCTGTTCCTTTTTCTCTAGGAAGCTGACGGAGGCAGAAAGGAATTATGACGTTGGCAACCGCGAACTGCTGGCTGTGAAGGCGGCATTGGAGGAATGGCGCCATCTCCTAGAGGGAGCTTGACAGCCTTTCGTGGTCCTTACCGATCACCACAACCTGGAGCATGTACGACGAGCCAAGACGTTGAATCCCAGGTAAGCACGGTGGGCTCTCTTCTTCGCCAGATTCAACTTTCAGATCGTACCGGCCGTGTAAGTTAAAAGGTAAGGTGGATGCTTTGTCGCGCCAATTTGGGACCGAGAGAGAGGCTGGGGAACCTGAGCCCATTCTCCCACCGCGGTTTTTCGCGGCGCCTCTCCAATGGGATCTAGACGAGGAAATCATGGCGGCACTTGAGGGGGAGACAGTTCCCCCCGAGTGCCCAGTGGATAGATCCTACGTTACAGAGGCTCTGAGAGCACGAGTGATGGAGTGGGCTCACGTTACCCCAGCAACCGGTCACCCGGGTGTTATGAAAACCCTCGAGGTTGTCGCACTTAAAGTACTGGTGGCCATCCATGTCCAGGGATGTGCGTCAAACAGTACTTTCGTGCTCAGTCTGTGCCACTACGCAGAGTCCCCGTGCCTTGCCGGTTGGAAAATTAATGCCCCTACCGGTACCGGACAGACCGTGGTCTCACCTGGCAGTGGACTTTGTCATGGATCTTCCTGCGTCGAAAGGGTACACAACGGTGTTGGTTGTGGTTGATCGGTTCTCGAAGGGACGTCGATTAATCCCGTTCCATTCCTTCCCCTCTGCTCGACAGGTCGCGGAGGCTCTGTTCCAGTCTGTGTTCCGGTATTATGGCATCCCGGAGGATATCGTGTCGGACCGTGGCCCCCAGTTTGCGTCCAGGATGTGGAAATCATTCATGGGGCATCTGGGGGCAGCGGTCAGCCTGACCTCTGGACACCATCCCCAGTCAAACAGTCAGAACTAGAGAACTAGGCCGATTCCTCCAGGCTTATTGTCACAGCTGGCAGCATGACTGGGCAGACTTCCTGGCCTGGGCAGAGTACGCCCAGAACTCCGTCATCGGCTTGACCCCTTTCGAGTGTGTGCTCGGGCATCATCCCCCGCTTTGCCCATGGGACCAGAGTCCTTCTGAGGCTCCAGGAGTGGATGACTGATTCTGTCGGGCGGAGCGGGTGTGGGAGGACGCACACACCTCCATCCAGCAGGCAGTTCGCCGGTTCAGGGACCGTGCCGATCGTCCGCGGAGAGAGACGCTTCCCATCAGGGAGGGTGACAGGGTCTGGTTATCTACTAAAGACCTTCACCTCAACCTACCGTGTTCCAAACTGTCCCCACGTTTCACAGTCCCTTTTTGGTTTTAAAACAGGTTAACCCAGTTTCTTTTAAACTTCAGTTGCCCCCTGATATGAAGATTCACCCTGTTTTCCACATCTCCTTAGGTCTGTCTGTCCCGGTCCCCTGCACGAGGGCGATGTGGCCGTCACGCCCCCCGAGGCCCTTGACATCAATGGTACTCCAGCCCACCTGGTACGTGCTCTGTTAGACTCCCGCCGTCGCCGAGGTGGACTGGAGTACCTGGTCGATTGGGAGGGGTACGGGCCCGAGGAGCGGAGCTGGATTCCGGCGCAAGACGTCCTCAGCCAGGAGCTGATGAACGAGTTCCATCTGGCACGTCCGGACCCTGTCAGGAGGAGACGTGTTCCCTTGAATCCCCAGAAGGGGATTGAGCCTAGAGAGGGGGGTACTGTCACCGTCGCATAGTCCTCTCCCGTAGATTCCGTTCCTGAATATTGAGTTCTCCTGCTTGTTTTTTCCTAGTGTCCTTCCTCCCTTCCCCCCTTGTACCCTTTAGAGTCACTGTTTGTGTCGTGCCCCATCTTGATTTGCTGCACCTGTTCACCTCGTTACATTGTGTCACCTGTTTCCTATTCTCCGCACTATTTATAGCCCAGCCCGGCTCCGAATCCGCATTCCGGTATTTGTTCTCTTTTGTGGTTGTGTTGCTCCCCATTTTGGTTTCTATATCTGATTCGTGTTCTTAAGTGTTTGTTCTCCCTGTTTGTGTTGCAGGCTCGTGCTGGCTCCCATCTGGTTTGATGTGCGCCCTGGAGTGGCCTGGTTTTGTTTCTCACGTTTTGGTTTAACTGTTACATGCTGTATTTCTGTTTGTTGTTTGCTGTGCCAGCACAGGCCTTGCTATGTGTGTTTCTTTTGTATTTTTCTGTTACTGCCCCTGTTTCATGTAGTTTGGCGTCCTCCCCTTTCCCTTCTACACACCCACCTGACAAGATTTTATGACTCAATTTCTTTCATAAGCTGCAGATTTTTATTTTTGTTAAACTATGAAAATATATAAGATAAAAAGATAAAAATTTATAATATAAAAGTCTAGGTCTACCTACTATTAACTGCTTGTGTGGTGATGCAAAGTCAAATTCTAGACTGTCCTTTAACCTTAAATGCACTTGTTAACTGTTTCAGCACTTAATAGCTCCTTAAATATCTAACTCTTGTCTGGTGATACACATTATAATAATTAAGTGGCGTTTTATAGGTCAGCAGTAATGAGTAAATAAGTCCTGACTAGTACAGGAACTCAAAAGGCAAACATACTGTAAATGTATTTGTTAGTAGAAAATAATGAGTGTATTTTAGTAAATGTAATGTGAGTAACATGAAAATGTAGAAAATCTTGTGCAAAAGACTTTTAGTCTGTTAGTGTGTATTTGTGAGCTTTTCTTGACCAGGTGAAAGGAAAACTAATATTCAAAAAGGTTTTCTTTACTAAGGTGTTTTCCTCTAACTCTTTCTACATGTGAGTGTTTGTTTGTGTGTGTGTGTGTGTGTGTGTGTGTGTGTGTGCATGTCTGTCTGTGTCTGCGTGTATTTTAGAGGAAATTACTCTGTAGTGGATGTGTGTAATAAAAAAGGAAAAAAGAATAGGAAAAAAGTTTCAAGTGATCTCACAGGATGTGAATTGAAAGAAGAGAGAAAGAGAAACAGACTGACGAAGCTGGGGGTGTTGGGAATTGGGGAGTGGGGGAGGTACATATTTGTCAAAATATTTGGACAATTTATTTACTTCAGTGTCATATAAGCAGTTTGCCACATTCCGGAAAAATTAATCTCTGGGTCTAGGCGGCAGGACTGTTGGGTAATCAGCAGAAGCATGTCATCTTTTGTTGAATTTTGTAACGCAACAAAGATTACTGATTCAGCCGCGACAAAGTCCAGACATAATATAAAATAACTGCTGAAATGCCATCAGCTGTATATTGAATTAAAATTCCATGGTGGCGGAAATAAAGGCTCGGAGAAACCACGCAGGTGTGTATCGGGCCGGCTTAGTGGAAAAGCTTCCACTCCCACAAAGGACCAAGGAAGAGTGGACGCTTACCAGCGGAAAGATTACTCTTACTCTTAATTACTGCCGCGTCCTGGCTCTTGTCTGGGCTCTGGTTTAGGGATGTTTTAGGAAACTGTGACAGTTCTGGACTAGAATGGTCATTTTTAAAATTCTGAGCTTTGTTCTTCCTTTACCAAGTTGACATAACTGGAAGTGAGTCAGGGATTTATCATGTTCAACCATTCCAATTAACAACCTAAAAACAAATGTGTACAGGTCAAATTTACTAAAACTAAAAAGTAAAATCAAGTATGATAAAAAAAGTATAAAGCATTTTCAAAACAAGTAGTTCTCTATTTTAGTGTTTTCCATGCTCCCAACACACCTGATACAATTATCAGCTAATTAGTAAACCTGTCCTGTCTTGAAGTGGGTGTGGAAATACATGTAGGAAAACAATAAGGTTTGCAGGGAAGGGAAGCCTCTGGGACTGAGGTTGTTCTCAATATCTCAAAAGAAAACCCTGCTAAATTATATGATAACTGTATTTGGACAGATACAAAGTCTTCAACCTTTGAGATGATATGGGTCACCAGCTCTCCTCAAAGCTCCAGCAGAGTGGAATAGAGTATAATTATCTTCCCCTGGAGGGTAACACACTAACAGTTGGTTCCTTGTTTTCATTGTAGAGCAGATCTAGAACAGACAAATCAGATGGGGCTTGAGGAGGCCATACCATTATGCTTGAGTACAGCAGAGGCTGGAGATCGTCAGAAGGTTGTTTTGAAGTGGGGGGTGAGGGAGAAATGCCATCGCCTTGTTAGCAAAATGATCAAAAATCATCTGTCTTGTTAACCTGTCAGCCTGATGAGTGCAACCCATCCAAACCACCCCCTAGTTAACAATCTTTCACCCCTGCGCCCTGCTAGTGTCTCTAAATAACAGATCATATGTCTCGATCTCTTTCATTTTTCCATGTTTAAATGGCTGTTATTTCATGTGCAGTTTCCTTAACACTATTTAATACTTTATTTTTTACATGTATTCAGATAAAAAGGCTTCTTTTGTATCACATTTATGCACCCACTAAGTGTGATTGGGTCGTTTATTGTTTATATTGTCTTGAGTCTCATATCTAATGTCCACTGTCTGCACATTAGACATGTATTGTTATTATGTGGTACTATTACTGTGTGTATTGTTAGTGTATGATATTGTTAGTGTGTGATATTGTTAGTGTGTGGTATTGCTACTGTGTGGTATTGCTACTGTGTGCTATTGTTATTGTGTGTATCGTCATTGTGTGTATTGTTATTGGGTGGTATTGTTATTGTGTGGTATTGTTGTTGGGTGGTATTGTTATAGTGTGGTATTGTAATTGTTATTGGGTGGTATTGTTATTGTGTGGTATTGTAATTATTATTAGGTGGTATTGTTATAGTGTGGTATTGTTGTTGGGTGGTATTGTTGTTGGGTGGTATGGTTATAGTGTGGTGTTGTTTGGTATGTCCACTGTGATCACAGAGGAATGTTGTTTTCTATCATTGTGTATTTTTCGCACACAGTATACAGATGTTACAATAAAGTCAACCCCAAAGTCTCCCTCCTAAAATGATTTTGTAATTGGCCCATCACCCTGACAATCAATAAATATCTACTGCATACAAAAATACAGCCCAAACCGCTGATTGGTCTTCTAATATTCTTTTTTTTAATACATCTTTGAAGAAAGTCAATACAGCACTATAGATATACCTCATTACCTTTCCATCCTTAGACCCATTACAGATTTTTACAGCATGTTATTTTACTAGCCTCATTTATTGCAGGAAACGTATTGACTAGAAGTGCATTTGTAAAAATCCTCCTCCACTAGTGTATCAGAATAGCTGCTATCCATGAACCTTGAACCACAGGGTTAATGGATAAAGACGCCCTGGACAAAGACACAGAGGTTCATTTAGGATTGGCTTCTGCATGGTGTTTGTGAACGTGTGTGTCATGTCTCTTTTCTCACGCCCCCCAATAGCCTTCACGATGAGGGTTTGTTCAAGAGGTGTTCAACAAATGCAGATCAGTGAAGGAGGCCTTCAAAGAGTGAGTGGGTCCCAAAGACACCACGTTGAATCAGCTTAGGCACAGTCAAAAAGTTTGTTGCCATGGTGTCACCTATCACAACTTACTGCATAGTTTTAAATCACTACTTGTGTTTCTTTGGCACAATTCTTCACATCTACAGACTGAGGAACCTTCAAAACATGGTTGAATGCTCCAAACCTCTTGGTACCCCAGTTTTCCCTGCTCCCACTCACCCACTTAAACCCAAGAAGAGCTCATTAATGGGTAATTACTACTGATACAGAACTATAACTGTTTATAACTATTAACTCTACCTTTACACTTGCACGTTATACTTTCTAGTCACTCTGTATGTTAGAATAGATAGAATTTATGTTTATAATTTTTGCAATTACTGATGTTGTTTGTGTTTGTTAATCTGCTAATAAGACATTCAAGAATTTAATTGTACTATGTAAACATGACAATAAAACATTCATGAACATGTAATTAAATAACATCTGTGAAACTGTACAATATAATTACAATAAATAGGAGAGAAAAGGAAAGGCTAGAGTAATTAAAACATGTAGAAAAATAGATTGAAATAAACATTACAATTGTAAGAAAACATTCACAAGTGTAAACAAAATCTGAAGTGTGCAATTATACAGAACAGAGTGTGCACTGTAAAGTGCAGTCAGATAGTTGTTGTTGATGAGCACAGAAATAAATAACGAATGGCTTGTTAGACTGAACTGTTTACATTACGCTTTTGTCCAAACACTCAAGTTTCAGGAGAGTGTGAGAACCAAAGGAGAGGTTGAAGTGCTAAAATCTTTATGTGGGAGTAATGCAAGGAGAGGCATCAGGAGAGGAGGAGCTCTCTGAATGGATGAGTCTTCAGGAGGTATTTGAAGGTTTAGAAAACCCCTTTTGATTTCTGATCTGTCTGTGTGGGCTATTGTGCATCACAACAAAAAAAGGCAGTAATGACTGGACCCCAAATCTTTGTAAAACATGGTTTATATGTTCTTATAAACTCACTTACAGCACCATCTGGTGGACCAAACGTCTGCTATGCTTCTATAAGTGTGCATATTTAAATGGGCATGAAGACCCAGAAGGTGTCTGAAGGTGAGGTCTATAGGTAGCAGATGAGCTGATAGCAAATAAAATGCTTCATCCACATCAAAGAAGAGTGGAATTCCAATTTTTCCAGCACAGCAGGATATCATGAAACCTGTTAAAGTTGACCATGATCTAATAAATTATATATACAGTATATATATATAATAATATAAGTAATAATTGTGCACTAAAGTTTGCAATGAAAGGAAACGTAATTAAATGTACAGAAAGTCATTCAGAGAGGCTTGGGTCATTGTAGAGAAACTGACTGGTTTGCTGTATAGTAATGGAAAATGGAACCAGAGGTCATTTTATGTATTCTCCAAAGCCACCAGTGAGTTTACGCATTTTATATGCAATAATAATGATGGTAAAGCAATAATAAATCTTAAAAAAAAGGAAGTTTTCTTTGGGGACGAATATTAGTTATTGTTACGAAGCATTAGTTTTAAACGAAATACACTCAGGCTAAAACATTTTCTCAAGATGTATCATAACCTATACATCAAGCAGTGTATTCTTAACCATTTCTTGTAATATCGTTTTTCAGGGACATGAAACTGTAAGTGGCCGCTGTAAATAATTCTGTCTCCTAAATTGAGCATTTGTCACCAAACCTCTCTGAATGACATGAAGAATTATTCAGAAATGTTAAAAACTTGGTGGAATTCCTCCATAACAGAGCTTGATAACAGAGAACACCATGCAGTCGAATTTACAAAAGTAAATATGACATTTTCTGCAAATTTGTGCTCCATTTATTTTCTGTGCTTAAAATGTTGGAGGACAAAAGGAAGCATAAAACATACTGCACTGGAACTTTTGCACAAACCACATTTCATGTTTTTTCACCTCCTTTTGTTCACACTCGACTCTCATTCTCATTGTCTTTCTATACAACCTCTGCTTAAGCTCTCTAAGGACAGGAAACCTTTACCTAGCATCATTCATCAATTGCCAGCCATAATTGTGTCATTTCTTAATTACATTAATTACTGGTCCCCCGTTTGAGTCTTGGCTCCTCTCAAGGTTCGTCTGGCTCGGGGGGTTTTGTAAAGCTCCTTTGTAACAACGTCCATTAAGAAGAGTCCTATACAGATACATTTGACTTGTCTTGACTCCCGATATGTTAAATCCAGCAAATAAACAGTGATTGTTCATTAAAATTTGCACATACATGACAAATCAAGTTTTTTTTTACCATTTATTTCATCCATTTATTTCATAATCAGCAGATTTCTAAATTAAAATATGTCAAATTAAACAGGTTCCCTTTCTAAGATGAAAGAATCTGTTACAGTGTATGCCTGGCTCCTACAAACTGGTTGTGTGGTGATGCAGAGTCAAATTCTAGACTGTAAATGCACTCATTAAGTATCTATCAGTTATCTGGTGTTCCATATTATTTTAATAATTATATTAGGCAGCTTTTTATAGAGTAATGATGAACAAAAATAAGATTTTTTCTGACCTTGAAAGCAATGGTTTGGCTAAAAATCATACAAACATTCGCTGTTCAGCTTCTTTAGTTTTAAAACTGAACTGGATGTGGACGAGAAGCGTATAACCACCTGTTTGCATGGTTCAAACTATTTACCTAAATCCTCACACACTTGTACAAAACCACACTTAGAGGACTCAAAAAGAACCTTCCCTACTTATTAGTTTAGCCTCAAAGCTCCTTATTGACCCTGGAGGAAACTGCTTCTGTTACAATTGCACAAACACACAGAGGCACGAAGTACAAGAATAATATAAAATATAAATATACTCAATATGAAATAAACTCTACTGGATACACAAATGCGGGATAAGTAACTGACAGTTCGTTGAATAATAACACAAATGGTGGTCCGAAGTCTGTTATTGCTGTATTAGAGATCAGTAGTAGATCAGTAATATTGATATAAATAGTGATATTTCACATGATGAGGCTATCGCAAAAAGTAATAATAAGATATTGCACATAATGAAATTATTTAGTACCCCTTTAGAAAACTTCCCAGAATACTGTGCACAGTAAGCAGATTGCACATAATGATAATGTAAAGAACCCAATAAGATCATTGCACTATATTGCACATGGTAGACTGTTGCACATTGTAGTAAGACAGTAATGGACTGATACACATAATGATACTGATTTAAACCTGATAAGAAACTGCATAACAAAGTAGTATCAGGTTATTAGAAAGATTAATGTCTGGGTATGTGACAAAGGGAGGAGGTTTTTTTTACAGCATTTATCAGACGCTTTTATCCAAAGTGACTTCCACTCCCGAACTACAGGGGGCAGTCTCCCTGGAGCAACTTGGTGTTAAGGATCTTGCTCAGGAACCCAGAGGTGGTGCTGAAGGTAGGATTCAAACCAATGACCTCTTGGCCCAGGGGCAAGTATCATACCCATTAGGCCACCAGTGGAAGGACACAAGCAACTCCAGTTACTAGTTAGATGAGCCTCACAGCTCCAGAGCTTCACAAGAACTAAATAATGGCCCTAAACGAGTCTTGGCTGATTGGAGGTTTTTTTTTTATTTCACCTTTCACCGTTTCCAAAACAACTCCGGTCGGTGCTCTTGTCTGCTGCTAACTTGAACAGCAGTGTATACAAAAGGACCACATATCAAAGAGCATCCCACAGACGCCCGCACCGCGCTTTAAGAGCTATTTGACCTTGCTGTACCCTTGAATTTGTGTAATGTGTATTTCAGCACTCACACTGACAACATGTTCTCAAAAACAAAATAGTCAGCAGCCGTTTTAAAAGATTTGTCAATAGCTAACCTTCAAGTTAAAAAGGGACTATCAAGGTCTTGAAAACATTCTCCCTTTGTACTCGGGAGATGAACTTTGTGAGCTATGCCAACAATCTTGTTTTTAATGAAAGAACACGTATCTGAAGGGCCAACTCTTAAAATGCAAGTAAACATGTCTATTAAAAGTGGAACGGGGAGGCAGAGATGAAAGTTGTTCAGCTGTGTAAACCTACCTGATGACACAGCTTCACTGTTGCAGGCTCAGTCCTGAGAAAGATCACGACCAACATACCGTACCCCTGAGAAATATAGGCATCTTCTGTAGAGATGTGTTTTTTAAAAGCCTTTGAATTGTGGAAGGCCCATCACAGATATTTACAGGGGGCGCAAGAGAAAAAGGTATTTTTAACTTAATTTATAACATATTGCAAATACTCATATCACTTGAGGCAGGGTGATCGTGCTTAAATGTAGTAATGTTGTCCAAAAAAATCAATTCTCAGATATAAATCGATGCTAAAATTTTGTATCGAGTTTGATATGAAAAAGCACTGGTATCGACACTTAAATACTAGTTTTGCATCTGCCGGTTCATGAAAAGCTGTGGCAGACTACAACAATTTTCAACAGGCATTGCAGTGGGCAGCCCCTCCCCCGGCTACCTGGAGGATCCAATGTTTACATGACAGCCGGTTCGTGCCACTTTTTATCCTCCATAGAGAGTCAGGGGGAGCTTTGGGACTTTGTAGCTCGGATGGGGAACAACCTAGCGCTGGAACATTTTACACAGACCCTCGGCTCCCCAGACCAATCGAACGTGGCCTGTGGCAAAGCTCTCCTTTCTGCAGAACCGGCGCGTTGGTCCTGTGAGCACAGACTTTCTGAGCCACGTCGCTTCATGGGGCGAGCACCTAGCACCTGCAGGTTTGACATGCAGGTAGATCTCTGTGAGACAATTCCGATGAGCCGTCCTTTGCCCCCTAGCACATGGGGATCTGTGTTATTAGCCAAAAACCTTTTCTCATTGGTCTCTACGTGTCATGGTCGCTGAGGGGAAAAGGGCGCACAGGCCGTATTTGGGATGCTTTTCAAAATACCCAAAGACACTACAATTTTGAGTACAAACAACATAAAGCACTTTGTTTGTCTACTCAAACCTAGCACCACAAAATTTTACAGGGACCCTCAGCTCTCCGAGACCTATTGAACGAGGCCAGTCGTGAAGCTCTCCTCCGCAGAGTACCGGTGCAACAGTCCCGTGAATACACAAGTTCCTGTGTTTGTATTTTCTCCCCTGGTAGTATTTAAAATAGTATCGAGTATCGAGTACCAGCCCTAGTATCAGTATAAAGTTTGAAATTTCAGTATCGTGACAAGCCTATAATGTAGTATTACAGTTACAGTTATGGCATTTGGCAATCACTCTTATCTAGAGCGACATACATAAGTGCTTAAAGTAGTCCATATCTGTCCTCCATCCTTGCCGATGGGACAGTGGTTAGGGAGTTGGCCCTGCAATCAGAAGGTGGGTTTGAATCCCAACTGCTGGTGGGGAGGAACATATGGGGGCTTGGGGTACCACCAGAGTGTACTCATATTTACACTAAAATTTGAAAATAACAAGAAACTCTAGTTTTCCAAAAACAATTATCTAATCACTACACTTTCAAAAAAATAATACTGTCCAGGTAAATGTTAGGTTACTTTGTAAATGTGCCCTCAAGCACACAAATGGTCCAAAACTGTCACGGTTCGATAAGTGGCCAGTAGGGCCACTGCTTTTCTGTTGGGTTTTGGCACTTTTATTTTGCTGTTTTTGGTTTATTGCTTTTGTCACGTGTTCTTGTTGTCATGTGGTTTTCTGTCCTTGTGTCATATGTTCCTTAGTTCCACCTGCCTGTGTTTAGCCGTTGATTATGTGTGTTTAAAAGCCTGTCTCTGTTAGCCATTCCTCATGTGTCCCTCGCCTCATATCCTGCCTGTGTTTTCCCCTGTTCCTGTTACCTGTCTTCATGTTTTGCTAATCAGCAGGCCCGCGTGCCTATTTGAGTTCGTTTTGGTTTTCTTTCAATAAAGTCATAGCAGAATGGATTCTTGGCTCCCTGCCTGTTCCTGCTCGCTCAGAGGTAGCTCAGTGTGTGGGCTTCGCGGCCCCCACTCTGACATGGTATGAGCACAGGAGAAGCAGAGGTGTTGGTAGGGTTTCTAAAACACAGCGGTATCGCTAGGTTGACAACCTCCCATCCCCCTGTAATTTCTATTTTTTTTAGTAAAGTGGTCCCTTATATTCATCTGTGAACACACAACAGCACACAGTGTAAACAATGTGAAATTCTTTCTCTACATTTAATTCATTTACTGAGTGAAGCAGCAGGCAATCAGTGAAGCGGCACCCAGGGAGCAGAGTGTGGGGATGGCACTTTGCTCAAGAGTACCTCTGTGGTGCCACAAGCAATCCTGGGATTAAAACCCACAGGCAGGCCACCAGCTGCCCCAAAGATACAAAATGTCCCATTCCTTTTGGAAAGTTAATTTAGTGCATCTTTAAAATCATTGAAATGACACCGTTGGACCTTAAGAACCGTGTTGTACATTAAAGGGTACATTTATATTATTTGTTCCTCCAGGAATTACCAAGTATTTGTGAAGTTCCTTTTTACTCATGGTGTAGGATCTGATCTTTAAGGGCTTTAAGGTCTTGCACTTGTTGCTGTTGTTTACTCTCTAGGCTGCATGAATGAACAGAAACTTATCCACTTCATTGTATCCACCTGTACACTTATAAACATTCCTCTTGGGTCTGTTTGCTAATGAAAATAGAATAGCCTTCAAGTGATAGCTGAACTGTCTGTGGTGTGGGCAGAAACACCTTGTCTTGTGTGTGTGTGTGTGTATGTGTGTGTGTGTGTGTGTCTGGGTGTGAAATAAATAGGAAGTCGGTTTTAATTCTGTCTAACTGGGTTATAAAGGTTATGATTTATGTCCCCTTTAGCACATGCAGGCCAGGCTGCTTAACTGAGATCCTCTAGATCTGGTGGCTAATGCATTAATCTCCCATACCATGGATTGGCGGGAAAAAAGCAATAATCGTCCATCAACTCCAAGATCCGAACCGTAGACCCTCTGGGAGCAAACAGCCTTTCATATTTATCCCTCTTTATTGTGCACGGACTGCCTGGTGCTAGATAGGCTTTATGGAGTGGAGAAGCCAGTCGTGCATTGAAAGGCAGGAGTAAGTGAGGGGATAAATGTCTTTTAGAGTAAGCCTTTAGTGTCAAACTCTTTAAGAGAGTAAACAGGCAGCTTTAGCTGCTTGCACAGTTAATAGGGCTTTGGTTTTATTTTTGCACATTTATTTTAAAGAGTTTATAAATAAGAGATTTTGTGTTTGGGTGATTAATGTGAATAGCCTTATGTGCAAATGTGTCTTGGCTCTCAGATGTGCAACTTTTACAGCTAAGGCAGTTTTGTTTACTGGAGCTGTGATGAGACTTCTCTGGAAGTGCCTCTTTTGGCTCCCTGTGCTGTTAAACACTGCAGCCTTCTCCTCAGTGCGGTATACTGCTGCAGTGCATGCAGGTGACCCAAAGGTTATCATTACACTCGCATGGTGTGCAGAGCCAGCGCTATGTGTCAGCCCATATCCTCCTTGCTCTGTTTCTCTGGGCGTTCACGCTACATTCTTCCGGACAGCATGAGTGAGTGAAGGATGCGCTCTTCTGCTCTGGGACTCATGGGAGAAATGCTCTTTTCTGTAGGAGTGCTCTTCTAGCTGCAGCCATGCGGGAATCCACACGCTTTAAAATACATTTTTAGATCTGCCAAAGAGCATTCGTCCATCATTCACCGGTGTACTGTCAGGCTCTAAGCACATGGAACTCTGTACTGAAGTATGGAATGCATTGGTTCTGTAGGTACAGATCATTGTAAATAAGTGTGAAGTACATGAACTGACTGTAGTACTCTTGAGATTCCAGTTTATTACTTATAACCAACTGATGGACTGTTCTCAGCACCGTGTTGCTTTTGGAATAATGTATCAGACACAGCAGGGTAGTTAGGCTTTGAAACACTGTATGTTGAGAATAGTCTTTCAACCAAAATATCCAGCCAACAGGGGCCCTGTTGCCAGAAACTAACCACTGATGAATGATTAGTTGTATATAGCACAAACAGTACATGAAAAGAGCATCTAAAATCTTGCACAATAAGTAGTTATGTTCAAAAGTCTGGAGAAAACTTTTCTATCCATATTTATGGTATTAATAGGGGGTGTGCTGCATTAATAGTCTGTACTCTGCTGGGAAGGCTTTATACTGTTTGGTGGAAAATTGCTGTGAGGATCTGATTTTGAGTCAGTTATTGCTATTGGATAATTAGTTCATCCACTTTCACAGCTCAATGCTGGGGAGCTTCATACCATTCTTACTGATGCTTAGCACTGGGCCTGGTGACATGAGACTTTTCTTTACAGGTTATACAAGTTGTGATGCATGTATCGCTCTTGATAAGAGAGTCGGCAAAATGCCATAAATGAAAATGTAAATGAATGTGTCAGCAATTAATGCAGTACAAACTGGCCAAATTCACTGATTAGGAGTGTCGGCTGTGTGACAAAAGCTAAAACAGGATATTCGTTTTCATTTTCATACTCATCAAACCCATTCAGTGACCTCTAATGTCCTGAAGAGAACGCTATCATCCTGGAAGAGATCATTCCTATCAGAATAGAAATGTTGCAAACTGGTATAAATTGATCAGTCAGAATAACTGATTACTATATAGATTAATAGAGACCTTTTTAGGGTTTTAAGGGACACAGGCCCAAACCATACTAGCAAAATGCCCCTATAGAATAAGAAGGCCACTGGAACCTTTCACTATTTTAGTTTAATTCTCTTTTTGCATGCCACACATGCACACACTCACTTGTGGAGAATGTTTGGAAGGATGACAATCTGACCAGATTGCTTTTTTCTACATCTCTGTAGGCCAGTGCCTGTGCTTTTACTTCATTCGCCTTTGTAATGAGGGGTTTATGCGCTGTAGCTCTCTCTACTGTAATATGTTTCTCAGTGTCATTGTGGATGGTCTGGTCTTGCTAATACAGTCACATCACGTCTTGCTTTGACATTCACAGTCACTTGAGGAACAGTTGCTCTTCAGTTTTTCCTTATCACACTAATGCATGAATATCATAGTCATAGAACGTGCACTTTCAACCACAATTTGCAGCCCTGTGTACCAATGTCCTTCCCATAAATCTAAATGCAGAAATCGCACTCTAGTCAATAATGAACCCTCTTTCAAAATCACTTTGAAAGCACCTCCTCCTGTCTTCATCCAAAATTTGAAGTCAACCAGGCCTGGTCATCTGCAGTATATGTTCATTTCGAAGTTGTATAATGCAGTACACTTGTTTGAAAGCATATACAGTACAGTACACTTGTCATGTTTCTTTATTCATGTATTCACAGTTTTCCTTAATTTTAGTCTTTTCAGAGTCAGGCATGTAGATCTACAGATGTATATTGTAATACCAGTATAGAGAAGTTGTCATCTAAACTACTAAATAATGCCTGACTTTTCCTAAATAAAAACGTAACTATAGCTTTTTGTTTTGTATTGTTTTCTGTTTGTTTTTTTTCCGTCCAGTTATCTCCCTAGTGTTAGTCACTAACTCCCAACCCACTGTTGTACGACTCCAAGCAATCTCAGAGTGAAGGTAAGCATATGCTTCACCTCAGGCATGAAGCCAGCCGTCACAGTGAGCAGCTGAGTTCACCATGAGGAGAGTGGCCGACTGCCGAACCTTTTCTGAATCAGCACGAGAGGAACTAACTTGTCCTTCCAGCAAGATTTGGTTGTGGTGACTTTGGGCTATGCATGATTGTGATATAGTCAAGTTTGCTCACATGGTGATGTTCTCAACATTTATCAGCAGTTGCACCCCTCGGAGGCCATCTGTCAGATCCAATTGAGGCTGTAGTTACTAATGGAACCTGACTGGAATCACTGCCGTGTCTGCCCTGTAAAGCTCTCTGATGTGGACGAGGGGTAGCAAAAATGCCAAACCCTTCTTTGTTATGTCTCTAGAAATTATGCCTTGATTTTTGGTGGCATATGGTCCCAGTTGATCTGAAGCAAATTCTGTAACACTGACTTTTAGTGTTGTAGCACAGGAATGATGTGCTCTTTTCACTTCTTCTGTTAGACTTGCATCAGAATTCTTGGGAGTCTTACATCGTCCAGATTTGTGTTCCCGTGTGACACAGATTATTTTATTTGACCCAAACATCTGGATGACTCACTCCCCCTAGACAGATGCTGGCTGTGTTGAGAAGATTTATTTGCAGTGTTTTTGTTGGGAGGCAGGGTGACCACAGTTCTGACCTGTACGCACGCAGCTGCACTTGTTTTGCATCTTCAAAGTGCATCACTCCAGAGCTACTTAGAGCAACATGCCAAGTTACCGCACCATCACTACACTGTATCAGACATTTTACAATATTTTTATGATCTAATTTAGCCCAACAACTGAGACTTTTACTGGAAATTGGGATGGGAAATAGATAATTATCCAATCTAAATTCAGAGGAAGACCTTGAGTGAAAAATTCAATCAGATGATAAGGCTCTTAAGGATCAGGTAAAAGTTGTGTAATATTTCAGAGCGATTTCTCGCTATAATTAATGTCAGATCCAGTGAGCTGCTGAAAGATCTTGTTCTTATGTGAAAGATAAGAAATCTCCTTGCACATTAGTTCCCCCTCACAGTTAAATCCTATTTAGAAAGCCACGTTAATATCACGGAAAGATCAAAAGGTTTTATTTTTACATAATGCTCTGTCTGAGTCATTTTATTCCCGTTTCCAAAAAGACCCTGGTGGATGCCCTAAATATCTGCTAGGGCAAATTGTTTTGATTTCTAGAAGCTGGTGTCAAACAGTGCTTTTATGTGTTGCATTTCCTAGAAAGTGGAGTTTTGACTGAGTGTCATGTTGAATTAGGATCAGCCCCAGTGATGCAGCCCAGCCAGAATTGTACCTCTCGGCTGGGTCTCTCTCATGACTCTGTGTTGAACCCAGTGCCAGGGCCTAATCTACAGAGCTGAAGAATGACTTGTACAGACTTTAATCACACTGACTAGCTGGGGACTCCTATAGTACTTACTCAGTGTAGCTTCAGCTTTCTCACCACCTAACCAGCGGGCTTACAGGAATGAGCCACAGGAGCATGTTTTTCTTTAAATTCCCAAGAAAATCATTAATCTAAGGATCTTTTTAGGGTGGTCACTATTAGCAGGACTGGTAGTTGAGTAATCGATCAATTATATTAATGATTTTGTAATTGTTCTGTTTTGTGTAAGCCTTTAAACCTGATCCAGATGCTCTTTGAGATCACTGACATTTTTTTATAAACCTTTTAGAGCCTAATTGACCATTGTTAAAAAAGCATTTTGTCATAAATCAGAGGATAATTACATTAGGCTCATTTTTACAAAGGCTCGTTTTATTTCTGGTGCATGCCAACTCTTTAATATGAGATAATGAAGGAGTAGAAATTAACACAGGACTGAAACAAGGACTGAAGTTAATATAGACACTGAAACTGTAATAGGCATTATAATTACTTGGCTAAAAATACACAGAAAGGGGAAAAAAACCTTTAGATTTCAGAGAACATAAACATATTACAACGATTGCTTAACTTTATTTTCACAATGGTATTCACCCTGTCATACACAGCTAAAGCAAGATGTTCACACACGGACTCAAACTTTCTCCAGGGAGCTACAGTTTGTGAGCTTGCCTGTTTCTTTAAAAGCCTGAGCTACTAAGAGATAACCAGAGTTTACACAATGAGTAATATATACATTTATTTGGCTGTTTCTCCCTATCATTTTGTAATTTCAGTCACGATTGAACGTGACCTTAGCCATGTGTCCAGTAAAACCAGCAAAAGAAGTGAGGAAACCAACCATCCTCTCTAGTCAACTTGTGGTCATTGCTCCACCTTTTGAAAAATGTTCAGACTGCAGAGAACGCCTTTAAAATGCCATGTTTACTCCAAAAGACCATGTTCAAATGTGATTTATTTATAATGTAAATTGTAAACTACAATTTTTGGAGTAATTGAGTGTGATTGAATAATTGTGGCAGCCTTAACTCTTTTGCTTGCATTTTCTATTAACTGTGCTGCACATAATGACTGTTTACATAAATGACATCTATTCATTGAAGAAAGTGTTTCTTTACTCTGGCTGCCTTCACATATTTTCTCTTCTCTTTCAGCACTCAGCCCTTGGATCTCTACTTTTTCCCATCCTGGTGTACGAGACTTCTCCCAGCTCACCCTTGACCTCTCTAGGAATGAACTGATAGTAGGAGCGAGGTAATAACTTATGCATTATCAGAGCACTCGGTATAGAATGCTAAATTAGTGCTTTTTGGTCATTCCGTGCCAGGGTCCTAGTCATATCTATCTGTCATATCATGGATTTCCACAAAAAAAGTTGTGCTACAGTTCATTTTTAAGTAATCATTTATTAAATCAGTATGATAATCAGTATCAGAATCCTCTCAGGTACATGTTAATTTAATTGTTGATAATATGACTGAGCTCAGCTGAAATATTAACTTGGTATAAATAATAGTTATTTAAATCAACTGATTTAATGTAAATACAATTCCACAGCATAACACTTCATTTAAGTATTTTATGCAATATTTCAGTTGTTTTACTATCAAAATAATTTTCAAAATGCTGGAAAGATGACCAAATTATTTTTGATGGCCAGCAAGACAGGATACATTTTGCTTGCCTCCAGTGCAGAAATTCTGTATATCTGCATAAGATTTGCTTCGTAGTCAAATATAAGTTAAGATATATTTAACCCTGAAGTGCCACTATAGTGCCATTTCTCTTCCTGGCACTATATTGGCCATGCGTCCCAATACTTTTATCCACTCTAGATAGATTTAATTCACAGTGCCTTTTAATAAACAAAAGTTTTGGGACGGAGCACCATTCAAGGTCGAGTGTCCCAACACTTTTTCTCCCCTCCCTATTGTATAGTAAGTAACGTCTCGTGTCGTTTTAGTAAATGAAAACGAAGAGACATTTTAGCATCGTTTTTATTTTGTAAACCACATTAGTATTGTTCTTATTCGTCAACAGTATTACAATATCGTTATATTTATCATCACATGACCAGCATTTACGTTGGGCCTGAGGTGAAGTTTTTGTCACGTTATAAATGATCGTTGATGACAATATTTAGTCATAATTTTTGTTGATGAAAGCAACAATAGCTGAGGGTCCGTGCAAAACATAGTGGAAGCTCATGACTGCTATTAGGACTGAGTCTAAATTCACAGTGTGCACCACTGTACCATATCCACTGTGTGCTCCACTGCGCATGGAAAAATACAAAAAGTATTTCTCATAGGAGGGAGGACTGTGCAAAAATTAGCAGTAAACACTGGGTCCTCCAGGTAGCCGGGGGAGGGGCTGCCCGCTGCAATGCCTGTTAAAAATAGTTGTATTCTGCCGGCGATTTCCGTGAACCAGCAGATTCAAAACTGCCATTTAAGAATAGATACCAGTGCTAATTAATACCAAACTCGATACTAAATGTTAGTATGTAAGCCTAAAATCAACAACGTTTTCCAAATTTGTTTTCTGAATTTCCTTCTCTAATTATTGGTAGCTCAAAGGAATGAAAGCTATTTCATAATTTGTTTGCTACTGCTTATCTAACCTTTGCCCTTTCTCCAATTTCTCTGCAGAAACTACCTCTTCCGACTAAACCTAAGCAACATTTCACTAATACAGGTGAGCAGAAAGCTGTATTAGGACTGTGGCTGATTGAATGCTAAGGTGTTTACGCTGTGGCATGCTTGTCCTATCAATAAGGCTTTGGCAGTGAGGAAGTGTTGGCTTATGGTTATTGATTCTGAGAATGGGTTCAGCTCCCAAATTCATCTGGAAAAGCTTCAGAGGAGACAGCGATGTCCAGAATAGAAACTGATTTGGGCATCTTTATATACAACTATCACATTTTGACTTGAGCTTGGCACATTTCAACTTGAAATCTTTACAAGGTCAGCCAGGGCTGCCTGAAGGTTGGATGAAGATGTGAGTTGAGCTTGCTGCGGCTGCCCCACCCGTGCAGGGTTCATTTGGCTGAGGTTCATTGTTACATTAAACACCAGTATGTGGCAGTTGAATGGAATCTGTTGCAGAGTAATTTTGGCCTTATTCTGTGTCTGTGTTGGAGGGACACATGGTCTCCAGTAAAATATAACTAGGATAGTTCTGGTTGACTGCCCTAGACTGGCGAGACGTAAAAGAACAATACAGCCAAGGCTTGCTTTTTTAGTATTCTTTGTTGTTTCAGTGACTTCTCTAGATTTGGTATAGTGGTGAACCTCTCAGCATCTATCTAACACATATACTGTCATTGAAGTGTCCCAAAGGAGAAAGTTAGCTGCAATTTCATTTTGTTTCATTTCACCTCAACCCGTACAGCTCTGTTCAATTCCCGTGGGTGACCCAAAGCTAGGAATAAACAAGATGGATCTTTCTTCGTTTGGACTAACTGGAGCGTCACGAGCAGTGCCAGGTTCAAATCGATGAGCAAATCTCGCACCGGCAACTGAAGGAGAAGGTCTGTGCCCAGCAGAATGCTGAAACATTGGTGAAAGAATGAGGGAGAGCCTGTGGAGCTGGGTCTAACATCTCAGTCTCCCTGAACTTCACACCTCACATCATGGAACTATAAGGAAACACCTTGCTGGTGGTAGTTTTAAGGGCAAAACATATCCTTTCCATTTGTTATTTTTTCACTTAGAGTAGAAGAGCTCAAAACTGCAGAATGCATTTCCGTAGTCATTCATCAACATGTCCGCTCTGCCTGCCCTACGCGTGTCCTCCTGCACTTTTTCATATCCCCTTCAGTGAGGTATCGCTCCTGCTTTCTCTCCCTTCGTCCCTAGCCCTCACACCATTAGTGTTATTGTACATTTGTCTGCCAGCAGTGGAATGGAGCTGAGCAGCAGCCAGCTCATCTCTGAAATGCATGTCCAAGTGCCAAACATGCAGGCTTTG
The DNA here is from genome assembly GCA_037974465.1 of Brachypetersius altus. NCBI lineage: Eukaryota > Metazoa > Chordata > Actinopteri > Characiformes > Alestidae > Brachypetersius > Brachypetersius altus. The sequence goes on from JBBPDB010000002.1 coordinate 10,145,861, forward strand.
GCAGCAGGGCCGCAGGGCCAAAGGGGAGCCTTTTCAACTTTTACCGAGCTGGATGAGGTGAGAAGTGCTGATGCCTTCACTCTGAACGCACGCCTGGGCCATTGAGAAAGCTGACCCTACCAGAGCGCCTGCTGTTTCCATTTAAGCAAAGGTATAGAAACGCGGGACTGCTGCAGCCAAAAGCTTGGCTTAAAATGAGTCATCGTTTTTCAGCTAGCCTAAGTGCTTTCAGTGACCCTGAAGTGTACGCGTTAAGCAGCTGGGAGGCCATTTTCTTTATCAGTGCATTCACTTTGATTACTTTTGCCTCATCAGAGACTTGGTGAGATACTTGGTTTTACTCACTGATCTCAGGACAATATGAACCTACTAAAGAACTCAAGAAAAGTTAGCAATAATATAATTTACATAGCACTTTTCATACTGTTTATTTTTTGTTATAATTCATCTCAAAGTGCAGGGATATGAGTCAAAATGATGAGTGTAAACTAAATTACTAAAATAATGAGTATAAACTAAAGTAAAAGCAGAAAAATACAGTTGAACCCTTTAAATTAAGCATTCTACTTTATTGAAGAAAATAATTCACAATTTCACCGTTCCTAAAACCTTTTACACTAAAACAAATGGGAAAAGTGAAGACTGAACTTTTTTGGTGAATGTAAATTAAATTTGTAATTACATTTCAGTATTATTGAACAATAATAATTCTCTATTTCAAACAGTTATGGAAAACATAACTTTAACAAGTAATAATAAAAAGAAGGTTGAAAGAAATGATATGGAACTCAAAAACTAAGTTAAAATGGATAAAAACAAAAAAAAATCTACTAGGTCCACACGAGGCATCCCATTTCCGCAGTGCTCAGAGAGCGTGTAGCAGAAGCATTACATTTTCACAGCTTCCTCCTCAAGTGGGCCAGTTCACCTGATGGGATCTCCAGGTTGGGACGGCATGAATGAGGAAGATGTGAAGATGCTGGCAGGCCAGTTCTTCTCACTGGGCTGTCTGGCTCACCAGGGGACTCGCTGAGCTCTCTGATTGAGTCCCACCTTCATGCTGTTCCTGTAACTTCTGCTGGGTGCCCGTCTGCACTGGAACCAAGACTCATTACAGCAGCGCTCAAAGAGGAACTGTGAACAGCCATCTCTTTATCTGCTCTCCTACTCCATTGATCCTCCCCCTGTTGGACGCATATGTGCAAATGGACCAGATGTGTGTGGATTAACATAGATAGACTAGAATTGGAGAGAAATGCTCCTCCTCCTCCGCAGACTTGTGCCTGCAGCTCGCTGTAAATCAGCTTCACTGAAGCTCTGCTCAGCATATTTTGCAGTTATTCTTCACATCTGCCAGTGTGTGACATTAGAATAATGGTTCACAAGAAGGAGATAATCATAGACTGTCTTTGTGGGCAGTATTGTTTGAAAACAATTTTTCTTGTGACTGATGTCTTGCTGACTTTAAGGTGTTACTGCTCGATGGCTGTTTAAATACATTCAGGCCAGTCCTTTTCTGACTGTATGAAAATCAAAAGGAATAGTCTGTCCGCCTTCAATGATACGACTGTCACAGCGAACCCATCTTTCATGCTCTTTTGGCCAGAAATAAAGACTTGAGCTGAAATGTCTGGTGCGAAAGGGGAACTTGACTTGTAACTTGGCTACAAGTTGTATAAGTGTCTTATTGAGCGGATTGCGGTGCCATACCAGTGTCACAGAGAGCAAAAGGCATGTCCGTGAAGATGAAGAGGAGAGAGAAAGGCCTGTGTGTGGGAAGGCCTGTACGCCGCTGCTTTAACAAGGCCGGAATGTAAACAGCCGGGTCACACAATGGCAGACGGGTTCACGGAGTGTTCTTAAATGACCACCGCTCTCCTGTGACTCTGAATTACTCTCACACATAGTGAAGAGACAGGCTCTGAGCTCTAACCTAGCTCCTGCGTGTTCAGCAGCACTTTGGGCAGAGATGGAAAGAGTACTGAACATTCCTACTTAAGTTGACTGTTAGTGGCATTTTACTTTAGTATTTTTATAAGTAGTTATAAATACCATCTTAACATCTTACCACCTTAGAGTGTATGAAGCTGTATCAGAGAAAGGACGGCTGGTGTGGAGATTCTAAAAGAGAAGACATCTCAGACATCCAGATACTGGGTGATTCCGGATGTGTTCTTTTATAGTCTTTGAAATAAAAACAAAGAAATGTAGGTATTCAAATGTGGTAAAGACAAGAATAATGAATGCTGATGCTGTTTATAGTGGTCACCTGTACTACAGTGATAATATGCATAAGATCTCATGGGTTAAGACACATTTTCTGGTTTTACCTGTATTTTAAACTGGCTGCTGGTTTTTCAAGCCTCAGGCAGTGTATGAAAATATGAAATCAACATCCCTACTCATTTTTGCACAGTCCTCCCTCCTATGCATACCTGTTCTAGAGAGAAATACCTTTTGCATTTTTCCATGTGCAGTGGAGCACATAGTGGACATGGTACAGTGGTGCACACTGTGAATTTAGACCCAGTCCTAATAGCAGTCATGAGCTTCCACTATGTAGAATCTCTACTCCACACACATTGCGTTTAGCAGTTCTTGCCGACTATAAAAGGACTGAAAAACAGAAAACATGATCAAGTTCATGTGAGAACAGTTAACTGATGTTTTCTACTCATGGAGAAGTAGATCTTCTGCAGCTTTGTTCTTCTCCCGTGTTCATCTGTGAGCTAGATTATGGAGTGTGATCAGTTTGGTGCTGTGAAAACTGAGAGATTTCTGTAGTTATCAACTGCACCTGCCAGGATTTTTTCATGTTTGTCTCCTCTGTTGAAGGACTTCCAGAGCCATCCATGAGTCAAATATGTTCAGTGAGCAGAAGCAAAGAAGCACCAGTTTTCCTTCAGCACCTTCAAAGCTCCGCTACAAATCACTTGGTCATTCTGACAGGGACTGATAGCAAAATTATGCTGCTCGTCTCCGAGGCACAATGTTTCCATTGACAAGTAGAGGCCTCTGCTCTAAGTCAGTAGGAAATGTTGCCTTTCTTTCGCTGTGTTTGACAGACATTGTTACAGCTGCATGGACCGAGGCCCCTGTGGTCAAGAGGTGACTGCCCTGTTCAGCTGTGTCCATTAAAACAGGAAGTCTTAGACCGCAACGAATGTCAGTGGGAGTTTTTGGTAATTGGAGTTGTTTGCGTTGTATTCTGGTCTTGTTTTGGTTTGATATATGTTCTGCTTTCCCATATTCTTTGTTGTAATCACAAACAACATCCGGCTAAAAATATTGGATTGGAGCCTGAGCGCAATGGCTGGCATGCTCATTTATTGAAGTGATCTTGTAACGGTTTATAGAATCACGTAGGTAGCTCAGTGCCTGATGATTCCTCTCATATCTCAGAGCTGAAGGGGAGAGCAGGAGGTGCAGCAAGATTTGGACAGACCATCAAAATGAAAAAGCGGCTATATTAAACGGCCGCGGTTTGATATTCTCACCCAGCGGTCGCCCGCGGTCCAAATTTCAGTTCTCTGACCTCCAAGTCTGATGAGCTGGGGCTGATTTCATTCAGCCAACTGGTGATTAATTCCCCTCTGCAATTTGCGCAGATTTAATTATTGATGTGGTCTTTGTCACTGGGTGGTTATTATATGGCCTCCAGACACCGGAAAGAGTCAAAGCCTATAACAGCAGAAGACGACAGGGGGGCGGCTTTTATTGGAAATTTGTTTCAACCCATGCAGATGAGTGTACTTTACTTAAATGCTGTGTCTGGTCCGTGTGATGAGACTGGACTCTTTTATTTGGAACCTGTGGCGAGTGCCGTTCTGCAGGAAATGTATAGCCACAGTCCACTAAGAGGCATTGCTCACTGCTCAGGAGGTTGTCAGTGTGTTGAGGCAGTTGTGCTCACTCATGGGCCTTTCTCAAATTAAAGCCATCACTCATACCCGCATAAACACCGCGCTCTAGGCATGATGGCCTTCTGACCCCGTGGGGAAATTCTGTCACGTTGTGACTTCTGTGATGTGAAAGTGTTGACAGGAGCAATGCCATGGCATGATCACTCTCTTTTGGTTTTTCTCTCAATCCCTCTCTGTTGTGCAAGCACAAAGAAATTGCCTTGTATCGAGAGCTTAAAAAATAAAAACTGTGTAAAACAGATATAATAAAGTAGGATTAGATCTAACCCATATAAAATGTAGTGTGTCCAACATGGAGTATTGCAGACTGAAACTTGCAGACTGTGGAGGCACAGTAGATTGTACTTCTCATCAGGATTGTTGCACTTAAAGTAGAAAAACACCAAGCTTTTAGACTAGAAATTGAAATTGCTGAGACATACGGAGTCATTTATAGTGGTTTTACTGTACACCATCTTAGTGGTAATTTGTTGATATTGGTTGATATATCTCTCTCGACCATGAAGGTGTTTCAGAAATACATTTTAGACTAACATTTATCTAAACTATCTCAAAACCCTGTGAGGCATCAGGCAGTATTTTCATGCATTAAATTCTTTGCATGTCTTTGTTTTTCTAGAATGGTACATTTTGTGCTAAACCAATTAATTTGTTAAGGTGAAATATTAGGAAATCACTTCAAAATGTACATTTGCAGCCATACCAGTAATGTGCATTAAGCAGTGTTGTATTTAAGTACAAGTATTTTATTTAACCACATTTCACAGTATTATTGGTATATACTGCCTATAGTCCATGTGTGAAAAGAGATTTGTTGTGTACACCAAATGCAGAGCGGTTATCATGAGTGAAAAAAGGTTAAATGAATAAGGTGGGGATGTTACAACAGGTGCATATTGTGTTCCTGAGCAGAACATGCTGCCTGGGGGTGCAGTACACACACATATATATATATATATATATATTGGATAGATACAAAGACCCTGTACTACTTTATCATGTTATGGCAGTGAAAAGGAGTTTTGAAATGTGGTGTGTGTTAATGGTTGTTGAAAATAGAAAAAACAAGTCTCAGGAATGTATCTCTCTGTTATTTCTCTATCTCTGTTATTTTAATTTCATCCAAGCCCAAAGTAAACACTTGCTTTCAGCACAGCTGTGAAGCTTCAAATGATTGCCTATTTCCTCCTTCTCTCTTCACTTTCACACACTCGCAGGGCTCCACACAATACCATGTAGTTTCTTCATTCAGTCTTACTAAAAGGGCGTGCATCTCCACGCTACACTGACTCCATTTTTCAGTGAAGTCGTTGACTATGGCCAGTGCAGAGGGGTGTGCTGGAATGAGGAGAGAGGTAATGTGTATGTGTGTGTGTGTGTGCGTGTGTGTGTGTGTGTGTGTGCACATTCGTGTGTTGTGTAGATTGTTAAAATAGGGAATCGTGAGTGTGTGGTGGGGGCAGTTTGGCATGCTTGAGTGCGTATCTGCGCCCTCTTGTGTAGGGATCAGTGTTGCAGGACAATGAGGCAGAGCCATTGGAAGTCCTGTCACATCCATCAGGGCGGTGCTGAATGCAGGGGACCAGGCTGGCTGAATAGGGAACTCTGTTAAAGGACGAAGCAGAGCGGTGTCCGTGGCGGCCTATTGAAGCCTGCAGACCTTGAAACTCTACCACTTAGATGGATAGCCCCCTGCTGCAGTCAGAAACTGGGAGGAGCTTATGCACCTTAATCATATCCAGTGCAAACCGATATGCAAATGAGAGTTTGCCCTTTAGATAGGTTAAGACTGAAGTGTTTTTTTGTTTTGTTTTTGTGGGAAAAAGATCTAATGTGTAATTGAGGAACCCTTAAAGTCCCAGGGAATGCAGGTTAAAAAGTGAAAAACATATGATTAAGTGTATGTGTTTTCAACCAAGTTTGAAGGGGGAAAAAAGACGTAAATATGATAAACAAGACTTAAAAATCGTTTATCAGAGAATAGACTTGGCATGGTCCTAATATTTCATGTGATTGACAGTCTTCAGTCCAGCACTCCCAGACTACTATGTCATTGAAGCAGAACTAAACTGCAAGCAGAAAAAATGTGAAATGGATTCTTCATATGCTGATCACGTTTTAGACTATTCATGCTCTGTCCACTCATTAAAAACTTTGTCCAATATTGCCGGATGTCCATCCAGGGAGTGCTGGTGTGGCCAGTTGAATGAACAAACATGTGAACAAACACATGTCAGGTGGAGAGATGACTTGGTTATTTGCTTTGTTATGTGTGTTATACTTGGTTATTCCTGGTAGTTATGCTTGTTAGTTTTCACTCTGTAAGTTTCTCCATGTCCAATAAGGAAGGTTACAGCTGTGTAGGACAAGCCATATCAGACTAGAGATTGGTGAAAGAACTGCTGACATACACATGACTCAAGATTAGGACATCTCAAATTACCATGTTGGTAAAAAAAACACTGGCAATTTAGTGAACATAGAAAAGTTATTAATTGTATATACTTTGTGCATGTATATTGTGTGCCAACACGAGGAAAATTAAACTTACTATGATATGGATTTAGGTTCCCTGAAACATAAACTAAATCTATCTGTGACTTTAAGAACAAATTAGTTAACACATGGTAAGTCTAATGTTATCAGTACCAACATTTTCTTAAGTATTTTCTAAAAAATAAGTCGCCATGTCTCGGAGTGGTTGGACAGTGTAGTGGATGACAGCATTGCCAAGTACTGCCAAGGACAGCTTAGTTTGATTTTTTAAACTACATCAGTAATGGGCCTAGAGCAAAACTCCCAAACTTCGGTTCACTTGCCATTATAAATGGTGACTCCGGTGTATATAATTTCACCTTAACAAATTAATTGGTTTAGCAAGAGAGAGATATAATTTTTTTTCATGTTTAGTACTATTTCACCAATATCAACAAATTACCACTAAGATGGTGTACAGTAAAACCACTATAAATGACTCTGTATGTCTCAGCAATTTCAATTTCTAGTCTAAAAGCTTGGTGTTTTTCTACTTTAAGTGCAGCAATCCTGATGAGAAGTACAGTCTACCGTGCCTCCACAGTCTGCAAGTTTCAGTCTGCAGTACTCCATGTTGGATACACTACATTTTATATGGGTTAGATCTAATCTAATACATATTATACATTTTTGTCTGGATCACAATTAGAAAACAGAGCATTTTATTTAGTAGGCACAATTTCCGGTCAAACATAATCATTCTCACTATACAATGTCATATGTCACAGTAGAACTATGTATTTGGCTCAGGAAAATGATATTATCGTGTGATACCCACCCATGCAAATCAGAATGCGAGATATTCACTCCTAATTCCAATTTTATACTAACCATTAACTAGTGATGAGAGTCTATATGTGAGCAATCAAACTGATGGACCATTGAAGTCCCTTTCTGTTTGAATCTCCTTTTTCTATTTCATGGTTAGTCGATTGACATTAGTTAGATAGTCAAGCAAAGAGGAGGGAAATGGTTTGAAAGGCGCCCTGTGTAATTTTTGTCTGATGTTCATTCTGAATATGCCCAACCGGTCCTCTTGTTAAGTTGTCTAAGAGAGAAAATGCCTCGATAGTGACAAGCAGCGGATGCTAGAGAGTGCCCAGAGGATACCGGGCAGCGTCCCGTGACACACACTTCGTTTCTAATATTCATGGATCATAATTAGTTGTCACACCTGATATTTGTCATAGCTGACAGAGACAATAGCCTTATCAGCAGAAGCAGACCGCCAGTGAAAAACGTGTAATACTTATGTATCCTGCTCATGGTGCAGTGCACATTTGCATTTCCTTAATACTCGCGCTAAATGTAATTCAGTTTTTAACGCAACGTCGTCTCTCGGCCTCTCTAATGTATAAATAATTCCTGACTATTTTATCCTTGCATTACAAATTCATGACATCCTTTATTATAGGATGCCACAGACAGAGCACTTTATTGTAACTGGAATTTTTGAAGCTAAAAAGTTTGTGAAATGGGATGTCACACACAGTTGTGAGGATGAACACAGACTAGGACAGTATGCTCACACACACACACATATACACAGACACACACACTTAGATCACGCTTTGGCCTTTTTAGCTTAAGTGAGAGGAAATTTCAGAGCTGCATCAGAGAGCACAGGCTTATGAAACTCAGTTGTCATTTACTGTCTGTCTTTTACTGTTACTCCTCTCATCTCCAAAACTCACTCTTATCTGCAGTTTCAAGTGTTCCTCAAAGATATTATTGTGCCTCCGGGGCTTTGACTCTGACAAATGAAGCTATTACTGGGACTTGGTTTACTTCATACAGAGACGAAGATCTCCAGGGTTCAGTGAACAATATGACATAATTGCAGAGACGTTTTATGGAGACTTCACTCACCATGTCCTGCACAAAATTTGTAATTGGCCAGTTTAAACGCGGTCCATCCATGACAGCCTGCAGAGGAATGAAGCTGCAGAGGGCATGCAAACTTTTAATCTCATGAAAGGTTTTGGCATCTCACAAGCTTTGTTTTGCTTAAAATAAACAGAGGACATGAAGAAATAGTTTGGTTAAAAAAAAAATGTTCCACTTACCCAAAAGATAGTTGATCAATCCAAATGATCTAGTTACATGAATGTGAAGATCTGAATGTAACCATTTTTTCTTAAATACATTATCAAAACTTGTCTCAACCTACTTAAACCACATCCTGCTCTTTATTAAGGTGACTTGTTAGTATGGTTCAGGAATGTGACTAATTGTGAGAATAAATGAAGAAAACACTGAACACTGATGAGGTATTTCAGACAACAAGCTTGAGAGGACTGACCTTGGATTGAATACCTTTATTTTTGTAATGGTCATTGCACTGAAAATGTAAATATTTATATCATAAATATAAATAATGGTACCTTACTTAAGGAAACCTTGCAGTGCATAATGAAATCTGAAATTTCCCTATAAATGCGAGTTCGTTATCTTGGTGTGATTCTGAGCTATGTGAAAACATGCATTGTGTACTTTATTGTGTATTTTAAATGGTATTTTACAAATACAAATGTATACGTAAGTAAAGACAATAAAAATTATTCACCTTGAGTTTCCGAAAAAACAGCAATCTGGACAAAAAACAGTGTGCATTCTTATTTGAGTTTCATTATTATTATTGAAACAGTATTTTTAAAAAGTATTTATTGTTATTTGCATCTTTGGTTCAATTTTAACTGTTGTTTATTGTTTCCAACTCACATTTTTGTACAAGCAGCAAATAAAAGCAACATGTACCAAATCAAATTCAGCTCAAGGGTCTCTGTAGAGGCGTTAATTACCAACATTTCTTAGTGAATAGGCAATTACATAATTATAGGTATGTGCACTTGATCTACATTACCTCATCAGAGTGTATTTTTTTCGGAGCGTAACGCTTGTCTGGGGGAATTTACCATTCAGAGAGTTCATCCTCCCCCCAGTGAAAAGCCAGTACTGCTGCTTGGCTGCCAGGTGGACGGTAGCTCCCCCAAGGGTGGCAAAGTCCCAGGCACTGCATTGTGGCCCTCACCAAACATGGCACAAAGTGTGCCTTTCACAGGCCCACTTTTTAGAATGCGCTTTGCGAATGGCAATGGAAGGCTGGCATTGTTCCAGTGTGGTGAGAAGAGGGGGACCGCTGTGGCTAAGGTCAGGGTTAAGCTCACGGATTCTTCTAAGAAACAGCTTCACAGACGAGATGGTAATGACCCGAGCTATGACTCACCGCAAAGGCATTCGTCACAAACAACCCCTCCCGACCCCCGTCCCCCTCTAAACACATACACACACCATGCTGAAAAATACAGCTTTTCAGTTTCTTGGAGTGATTGGGGCCTGTTCAGCATGGCACCATTCCATCGTACCTGACAGCTGGGGCGCTGAGAGCCAGTAGAGCCGACAGGGAGGGGGTAAAAAGTATAAGTGACAGTCTCATTCAAAACACTGGAGCCATGACGTTATTGCTGAACGAGGGCCCATCAGGGATATGGCAGCTTTTGAAGAGCCTCTTGTTCTGTCATTGTAGTTTGAAGTGCCTTGACATAGTTCAGCTTAGACTTTCCAATACAGTCTCTCTTATGTTGCCTGTATGGGTACACTCATGTTAAATAAATCAAATCACAGATAAATATGTCTTCATTAATTATGCTAACTGCTTGCTTAATGCTCTGTGAGAATGACTAATTGATCATTCTTTAGCCTGGATGCAGCACTGGGTGCTCTCTGTGGAGCAAACCAACACCACTGATCTTTATATAGAGCTGGATATATATTTCACTCTGTTCTCTAATCCCCTTCCAGCTTTTGTGGTGCTGAATTTATGTGGCCAGCCCTAAAGGATGGCTAGTCCAAGTGGTGGACATCATGTCCAGTGGAAAATAAAGATGAGGAGAGGAGTAAAGGAAGAGAGCAGATAGCAGGAACACATAAGAGTTTCTTACGTATCCTCAGGTCCGTGCCAACTTTTCCCACCCTCACACACACTGAGCCAAGCAGAAAGGCTATTTTTAGGAGAGACAGACCAAACCAAGTGCTGGACCCAAGAGATTGTGAGAGCTGTATCTCTGTTTTCTCCCCGAGAGTGAAAGAAATAGACAATAGCCTCCCCTTGCCATGTATATGATCTGGTCCAATGTCTCCCATGTTTTTGCAAAATAGTAGTTGTTAGTAACTTTTTTGGTAGTGTAATGCGAATGCATTGTATAGCCAATAAGAACTTATGGACATTGTCTTTTTTAACGAAAACCTTCAACAACCAAGAACACCCCAGATTAGTGAACCAGCTCCAACAAAAGGTAGAGCCTGGTGGTAGCTTCGCGACCGTAAACAAAGGGAAGGAAAGCGTGGAGGCATTTGGACTAGGCTAATGCTAACCCCCCACCAGCTATCCCTGCCTAGCATTTTCCTCAACAACATTCAGTTAGTGATGATGCCATTCAGTCAACTTTGGATAAATCTATCCAGCTGTACACATCAGCTTGGTCCTTTGGGATTTTTGTGGTGGCTGGCTTGTTTAGGTGACTAAAGGCATGGTACAGCAGGTAAATGATGGCGTCTTGACCTGGAAGGCCGACTGAAGGACTGAAGGTCCTGCTGGAGCTGGAGGAGATGCTGGAACTGGACTGAGGTCTATTGTCAAACCTCTTAAAAAACAGTTGAACTCATTAGAACCCTCAACATCTGCATCAGTTCCCTGGCTTTTAAGTGAAAATTCTGTCATACGTGAACAGCACGAAATTCAACCTCTGCATTTAACCCATTCACCAAGTGAAGCAGGGGCCGGGGAGCAGTGTGTGGGGACAGTACCTTGCTCAGGGTACCTCAGAGGTGCCTAGTGGTCTTGGGACGAATGCCCTAACCACTAGGCCACAAGCTGCCAATTTTAGTAATTGTCTTCTTACACCTTCAAATGTCTCTGGCCTGACGTGAATGCTTCTTTCTCATTAAGGAGGCTTTCGATGTCTTTGGTGACCCATGGTTCATTGTTAGGGAAGCATAGATTTTTCAGGTACAGTGTTATCAACACAGAAATTGATGCACTCCATGACAAAGACCACCAGTGTCCTTGCCATGCAGCTCATAAAGAGTCTCCAGACAGTTCTGCAGACCTGCACCAGGTTGTAGTTGGATCTGCCCAGAGGTGGGATCGCTGTGCACTTCTGGCCTCTTTGACATACAGCAGGTTCTATCGTCTTATTTTCTCTTGTGGAGAGAAGTGTACAGAACTTGTCTTTGGAGGTGATAATGAAAGATCACGAGTCCTTCCCGCTGCACTTTTGACTATTGTGCCATGTACTGTCTGCCTGAAACAAGGTCTGCTAGATGTGTGGGCCTGAAAAACCGCTTTTTGCATATTTTATTGCTAGAAAACATTAGACATACTTAAAACATACTTTTATAGTCTGTAGTAACACATTTAGTCACAAAGGCTCAAATGTTTGTTTCTGATGAAGACATATGAGGTCTGTCTTCGATAATTGATGATCATGAAAAAAGAAAATTTGACTGGCAAATGCGCAAAGAGCAAATTATACTGAAAAGGTTTTGGGATGTTTTGGACACAATTCACTTCATATAATTGATGAAAAAATTCCACAAACCTGTGCTGCTGCATATTTTTATGCATTTTTATTTCTAATGTTGTCTAATGGGAGCATAAATCTGGCCTGTAGTGTCTGTATATGTCACCAAGAACAGTCCATTCACAACTACATGCAGGGAATATTATAAAGGGCAATTAAGGACCACTTTTTACAATAAAGAATAACCTTTTGACAGTGCAAAAATACAGGTACTGGAAACTGGTCAGATTAGTCTTCCTTCACCGTATTCCCCACAAGTGGGTGAGTGCATGTGTGGTGTGCAGAAAAACAGTGGTAGACACTGTAGGTCGTCTGATAGATAAGTCATGCCGTGGAAGCATTTTACTGGCATAGTGAGGGTCACGGCAAAGTAAGAGACAGTTATTCCAACTGATCACTTTTATATAGTATGAAACTGAATTATCTCAGAAACAATTGATAGTTTCTGCCCGCAAGAGGGTGGGGAAAACCCGCAGGGGGGTGGAGGGCCAGAGAGTGGCTGAGCTGCAGGTATGCTGAGTGAAAGCTCAGCAAACACCAGCTTTATACTGTTTAGACCGGGGGTCACCAACCTTTTTGAAACTGAGATCTGCTTCATGGGTACTAAGCCATACCAAAGGCTGCCAGTTTGATACACTACATCAGTTTACATAAACTAATCTAAACTTTATGTATAATAAACATGATTATGTTTATTATATGTAAAGTTTTTTAAAAATTTTTTAGATTTTATCATTTTCAAATCTATATCAATGCAAATGTTATTAAAGAATAGCAACAGGATAAAATTAAATGTTAGACACTGCTCACTTGTGAGTTGTGCTATTCTTAGAACAGGTCTGCGGGCTACTCATGTGGTCCTTGGGGGCACCCTATTGGTGACCCCTGGTTTAGACTGTGTAAGAAAGCAAAGACCAGCTTTAGACTGTTTTGCATAATTTTACTTGTTGAAATCAGATGTTACTACTAAAAGTTTTAAGGGGTTATTACATAAAAAATGATATAAATCATATGCTGTCATCAAATCTCAGTCCAATTAAACAACTGCAGGAGGTTGTGGATCACTGTGTTAGATGCTGCTCTCCACAACTGTTATCAGAACATCAAGCATAAAGTAATATCTCTTGAAAAAAAGAGTGTTCTATCTCTTCAGTACAGTCACAGAGATGGCTTTGGCAACTTTGGGGTGTGTGTGAGTATAAACCCAGTTTGGGTAGACTATACTGGCTATACTGGGTAGACTAACTCTAAAGGGCTACAACTGGGCAGAGGGAAATGGAGACATTGGAGGTGGTCAAAGGAATCGGACTGGATTTCTTTGCCTGAATGAAACTAGGTGATGGCATTTACATGCAAATTTCCTCTAGTCTTCCAACTGTTTCCTTGCCTCTCCCACTGCAGCCGCAACACCACTTATTATGCTGTTTACACAATAAACAAAGCACAGTAAGGTTAATGTCTTTTCATACATCTGGCTGCATGCAATATTACTGTGTGCAGTTGTGTAACCTGCCTTGTGCTAAACCTCTGCTGGCCAGCAGTGAATGCTGCAACTCACTTTCCAGCGTTTATTTTTGGTTTCCTAGGCAACAGAATGGGGCCCAGACGAAGACACCAGGAGGTCCTGTCAAAGCAAAGGGAAGACGGAGGTAACTTTGAGCCCCCACTTTCACTGCTGAATAGTAACATTTCTTTCAAAAAGGCTGGCAACCCATTGGTTGGAGGAGAGTGCATTGTTCAGGCTTGTCACAGGACGCTGTGCAAAGTGTACTTAGCCAGTCTTCTTGTTTATAGTGACTGACTTAATTCTGCTGAAAAAATAGAAAACCTAATTATTTCTCAGCACTCAAGAGTATATATATATATAGATTAATTTTTTTAATCTAGATTAATCTCATTGTAATCTTGAGATTAATCTAGATTAAAATGCCCCCCCAAAAATGATCCCAATGCCTGTTTTTATAGTGTAAACCATAAATATGCCTCCAAATGTTCTCCCAGATCACT
>JBBPDB010000002.1:10228964-10247475 GCA_037974465.1 Brachypetersius altus
TTAATTTTCTATGTTTAGGTGGGAAAAAGTATTTTTTATACAGTACTGACATTATCAGGCATTATCAAATCAAAAAAAGATCTACATTTGTAATGTACTTTTTCACCATCCTTCTCAATCACAAATGCCACCATTTCTGTAGAATCACCCAGGTGCTGGTAGAGGTTGAGACAATCCCAAAGCACCACGAATTCTGGAGCAACCCAAATCCTTGCACAGTTTTAGCAGGGGTGGTAGCAGTACAGATATTCCTTACTTTTTAAAACAAAAATGCTAATAATGATGTAAAGTTTAAATACAAAATGTCCACTACATTTGCTGCTGTACTATTAGTTAAATTGTTCATATTGCTGCATTAGGAAGTAGTTTTCACTGTCACACAAATCACTCCTCTCACTGTTGCTTCATCAGAGTAATTTTGGTGCTTTATCAACAGCGTCACTCCAATTCTTCCCAAAGGCACTAAATGGATCTCCATCACTCCAGATAACACAGTTCCACTATCTCACGGCCCAGTGTTGGATGGGATTTCTAGCCCTCTAGCTGTCAACTTAGCCCTGACCACGGTGGTGCCCTTAGGCTCTCGGGGGAGTCTTGCAATGCCTTTTTTATGGAGCAATACCTTTTTAAGTATAAAGTAGCTGCATTTACTAATTTGAAGAGGTACCTGAAAAACTTGACCTGCAATGTAGATTATTGAATAACAATTGTGCTTCATAATATTGTTAGTAGAATTTTTCTCCACACACTTTAAAATCAACAGCAGTAGCAGTAACAGGAGTACATCCTTACATCCCACCTCAGCGTTCAATACTTAATTAAGGTGTATGTACTGCAGATGTCCATCTGAGGCTTGTTCCTGCCCACAGCAGCAGAGTATGACTGGCGGAGGGAAGGTGTGCTGTGATTGAAATGAAATGCTTGTATGATCAAAGGCTACGATTCCCTGTGGCCATGGCATTTCCGCCCATCTGGATCTCATAATTGCTCTAAAACATGCTGCTTTTGGTTAAGACATGTCTCCTAACATTACAGCTACTTTAATTAATCCAAAGCTGCTGCCTGTATGTTTTTCTCTCAGTTTCCTGTTCCGAATGAAAGGCACTGAGAAGATTCAGTGTGGTAGGTGGGGGAGATGAGCATCTTTACAAACACTGACTTGGAGGATGGCTCTCATTAAGCCCCAGCATGCTGGTCAAGACTCCAAACTGTTCTGTCTTTCAGCTGATCAGTGTGAACTTTTTTCCCCTCCAGACAGCAGAGTGATTGCTAAAGAGTTAGTAGGCAATGAACACACACTCTTGCGAAGCCAGCCTGTGTAATGCAAACTTTAACTCCCATGCTGCATCTACAAGTCCCAGCTCAGAGCACTAACATGGTGTAGGCACTGACTCCAAAAACAGCAAAAGAGTAGTATCATTAAGCAGAAAAATATTTGATACATTCATTACAAGTTTCAAACATTAAAAATGTGATCTTTGCTGAGTTTGAAATAATTTCCTAACAATTTAACTTATGGTACTCTTTTGTCAAGTGGTGCCAAGATACTTTAAGACACTTAGAGGCATATAGTTTAGTCCCCGGTGGAACATTTACTATCTTGATGAAGCTAGTGTGCTGTTTTATTTTGGGTAGACACTGCCATCAGCACTAGCAAGCTATGACAAAAAATGTATCACCAGAAACCAAAAGCCAAGACAAGGCCACTGGCTGGCAGCTGGGCTGACAGTTCCACAACAAATCCTAATATCTCTCCGGGCAGACATGAAGTGACAGGAATACAATTGATCATCCTGGAACTTCTACTGCCCTGAAAAAGGCAAACTGGAGAAACCACTGAAAGGAAATGCCTAAAGTTCTGGGAACTGGTGGAGTACCAAGATAGAGGCTGGTCGACTACAATGAGCGCCGACTACTGTAAGCTACTAATATGCTGTAACACAACATAATAAATACAGATAGACTGTGTGAGTCTGTGGTTTGGGCTAGCTACAAATCAGCCATGTCTTAATCACATCTACTTTGCTACTGTTCTTTTAAAATATGTCCAATTTGCTTATAAACACTCATAAGCATGTGAAACAATTTTGATACCAAAGACTAAATCTTGTTTCAATGCTTTGTTTTCTTTCAGAGAGGCAGAGCTCAGCCCTACTAGGATGTATACCAGCCGCCCCTGAGCTGAACATGAGCCTCAGGTCACCATGCATCAAGACTATAAAGCCCCTCAGCATTGGGCTGTAGAGCAGTGCAGTTGTTTTCTGGAATTATTATCCAATATGTTTAGGATGTTGAAGTGGGTTTTGTGATCCATAACTAATCATCCAATTTCAGTACTTAACTGTACTAATGCTCTTCTGGCTGTATTGAATCAAATTCATTCAACAATATTCCAACATCTAGTCCAAAACACTCCCTGAAGAGTAGAAGCTGTATCTGCAGAGAATTCTCTACAATACTTTTAAAGGTGAAGACTAAATGAGCATTAGCCTACAAACAACATGTAAACATTAACCAAAACAAACAAAAATAAGACAAATATGGTGGAAAACACCCCCTGAAAATACTATTCTGGAGTAAAACCAATCAGTGTTAATCAAAGCCATCCTTCCCACTGAAGTGTGAGGTTTACATCCCTTCCATTAAAAGTCCCTTCTGTAGATTTAATGGAGAAATGCTGCCATACATCACTGTCTCCTTGACCTGTCACCAAGCTTTAATATCTGGCAGATGAGCAATCTTTAAAAAAAAAAGTGTTAGCACTTTAGTTAAATGAAGCTGTAAAAAGTAGAAGGCATTTTTCATAATACAGGTTGTTGAACTTGTAGCGAAAGAAATCCTCTGAGACCTCCCACTAGG
This sequence comes from Brachypetersius altus, assembly GCA_037974465.1. Classification (NCBI taxonomy): domain Eukaryota; kingdom Metazoa; phylum Chordata; class Actinopteri; order Characiformes; family Alestidae; genus Brachypetersius; species Brachypetersius altus. The sequence continues at coordinate 10,231,824 of JBBPDB010000002.1, forward strand.
AACAGGCGGTATATTCATGAAAGAAAAACTGGAGGAAGAGTGGTGGGAGCATCTGAAAGGAAGACTGAAACTGAAAACATATTAAAGTACATAAAAACGTTGGTCTGATTGCCAGCAAGTCCTACTTACATCAGCAGGTGTGTAAAGCATCGAACAAGGCAAACCATGTCAGAAAAGAGAGTGCGTGATCAGAGAACAAAACTGAATGTTTTACCAAATTGCTTGTCACTGAATGAAAGCACCTGTTTAAAGACACAATATTCTTCCAGACAGGCTGTCGCCGTTGTCAACATGCAGAAGTAGCACCACAATGTGCCAAAAGTTATGGCAAGGCTGTGCTTTGTACTCTGAAACCATCAATTTAAATACGTTTAAACGCCCATTTTGCACGACAGCACATTCATGTGATTTTAAAGCTTGCAGTGACTAAGTCTTGTCAGAAAAACAAACAAAAAAAAGGCGAAAGACTCCTGAGCAAGTCGTTTGGCATGGAAATGGAGTGGAATGGATTAAATCAAATGTTAATCCGAGTCATGCCAGACAGCATGCAGACAGATACTGCACACTTTCAGTACGCTCGCTGGCTCCAGAGCATACAGTGCAATCCTGATGTCATCCATGACCTCATCCTGAAATGGGTGGAGGAGGTCATGGTGTGTTTACAAGATCCAATACAGTGATCTCATGCACATTAGCCACAAGGTTTCATTTAAATGTACTGAAAGGAGTCATTTCCTGTTTCCATGGACATTTACTGTGACATGTTAAAGGTGCGTGTCATGATGTGTCCTCATCAGCCTGAAGCAAACTTCTCACTATGCACACCTCTGTGTCAACATCTTTAACATGGAGGAGAAAGCAAGTGTTGTTCTTTCAAAACAGGTTTTTAATAAGGTGCTGAAAATCACTCAAGTACACAATTTGGAACAAAGATATAGACGAACAACCTGATCCTAAGAAATCCCTTCCTTTAAACATTACACTGAAAAAGAGAACATGTCTCCTAAATGCAGTTCTGTACAGAAACCACAGACTTCATCACAGTGGTGAGAAAGAGGGAACAAAATTGCACAGGTCACAGGTTAATTAAGGCAACATTTCACGACTGGACAACCTTTCTGTACAAAAAAAGAAAGAAAAAAAAAGATAAAAGACATGCAGGCTTGTCCCGAAAGAAAAATAAAGCTGTTCTTATTTCACCTTCCTCTGTGGCACAGCCAAGCAAACAAGGACTAGGCGAAATAGGAAAGGCTCAAAACATTCCCATTGAAACCCTAGGAACTCAAGAGTCCCATTTAATGTTTAATGACTTTACATCAACATAAACTGTAAATATCCATAAGGCCCAATCTATGAAGTCCACCAACACACACACAGACAGACTCAGACTCGGACACACACACAGAGACTGTATCCACTAACTTGGTTTCGCTGAAGATTTTCTGGGGCAAGTCGACATCTCCTCCGTTAGAACGCTTGTCCTTGCTCTCTTTGGAGTTTCTCGTTAATCTGAAGCCCAGAGACCATACATGAAGTCATCCTCCAGTAGACTGTCATAACTATTCTAGCTGGGAAATCCTCTGTGGGCATATTCGAAGATATAAGGGCTCATAGTGGGAAAAGATGCCAGAAGAGGCTAGGCAGCGAGTGGACCTGATCTGTGCAGAATGGTAAAGGACCAACTACACAGGCCAATGTAACCTGCTCTTCTGCTATAATCATGTTTCTAACAAACTCCAAACCACAGAAAATTCCTCTAACAGAAAAGATGTTCGACCTAAATTACACATTCGCAAAAATGCTCCTTCCATTAATAACAAATGTAAAGTAATAGACGTGGGTAGGACACATGCTAGAAATCCCAGCTAGTATTCGCTGTCAGCCACATTAGTCTTTCTGAAGTACAACTCCTTCAACCACAAAACATCTGCTGGTGTATAAACGCTCTTCCATCTAGAAGTTACTAATGCCAATTTTAAAATGGCCTTTCCAAATGCTACAGAACACTATACAACGAAACATATAGTCAGTTAACAGTCTCTAAAATCTGTTAGTGTTTTGATCCCTCAAATAAAAAACCTATGCATAAATTACATGTAAAATTCTTTAAAACAAGCTTGATTTCATAAACTCCAATGCTACAACCACTGAAACTGTGATCATTCCTGAAATGTCTGTACAACTGAAACCTATTTGCATGCGGCTACTGTAAACGGAGCTGTATGGTAAACTGAAAAATGGCACAGCCTTAACCTGCCTCATCCATACATATGAGCATTTTCAGGAATAGAAGCCCCACAACCCAAACAAAGTTCTGAAAGATACCTCAAAGATAGCTCACTTAAGGATTCTTTCAACAGGATTTGTCCCATTACATCCTCAGAATCTACACCTCAGTTTCACTCATATCAGATGATGAAGAAAATGAGGCTAAAATGACTGTTTGCATAATAATAGTAATAAGCGCTGAACAGAAAAATGACAAAAGGATCCATGCCACTTATTCTTGGGCTCCTTCACAAGTAAAGCACAAACCCCCCACCACTACTAACCGGTTTTTATTATGACCATCACTAAAACACCAAGAGGTCCCTTGATGGCACAGCCTGTACTAGACAGCTGAATGAAGTCTACAATATCCTCTATGTAGAACACACAGAAGAGACCAAAGGAAATAATCATGGGATTGTTATCCAAGGAGTCTGGCATTTCATAACCCCGTCACCATTACTAAAAATTTTATTTAATTAAAAATCTATATATCAAAAAGAGATAGATAGTGCGGTACAAATGAAAGATATCTACAGTAGTACCGTTTTAGTGTAGGTCTTGGTTTCTGTTGTTGGATAAAATGCCTTCACCGTCATGTACCTTTAATGACTACAGGTTTTAGAAAAAATGTAGAAAGAAAGACCAGTGACAGAGAGAGAACAGTGCCGCACTTCCCATCTTCTCTGTCTTTTTGTGCAAGTTGGTGCTAGCAGAGCTACAGCACTTTTCCTGGCTCAAAAAGGAGCACAGTGTACACTCAGACTGACACGAGGACGTCCAGATAGAGGCGGTCGTAGGTTTCCCTGAAGAAGAGGATGAGGAGCAGGCTGAAGAGACAGGAGCCTGTCAGACACCAGTTCAGCCAGGAAAGGTCTGAAACAGAGAAGAGAGGGCTAGAGTGAAGCTAAGGAGTTTATAATGTTTCACATTTTCAGAATAACACATTCCAACAGTAAAAAAAAAAAACTAACTGGTAATATAATTACCTCTGTATGCCAAGCTGTTCTTATTACATCACTGACCAACAGCAAAACCATGAATAAAGCTGCAGCTGCATTTACTAAGATAAGAACATGACTGAGACCATGTCCTCTGCCTGCTGAATATTATTGGGTGTTTTCTATTAAACACATAAATGAAAATTTCTCAAGAAAATAGAACCGGAACAGGTATGAGTAAAATAAGCCGTGTCTGCAGAGAACACATGACCTTTAGCACAGGTCACAGAAACACAATGTATGCGAACTTTGCAGCATCTGTTGTGCGCCAGATAGAGCGGTGGGACTAAATATAACACAAAACAGGTCAAACCCATACACCCTCAGGACTGGGGAGGGAAAGCACATCTCTTAATTCAATAGAGGAGTGGATTTCAATTTGACAGCGTCCTGCACCCAGATAACGGGTTGATCAATTGCTCCTGACGAGAGCAGTACAATCGATGGCGGAAGGTGAAATCCATGCTGGGTCAGCTCCTGAGCCCATTTGGAGCAAATGATATGATTTAGCCATGCAACATAGTCAGTAAGTGTGGGTGTGAGAGAGGAAAGACTGTGTGTCTAGAGAGAGGAATCAGAAAAAGAGGAAGAGCGAAGAGGTACATGAGAGTCCACTCCAAAAGCCTGCTCATTAATCAGGCCTCACTAGCTGCTCGGCAGCATTGGGCTGCTGAGGCAGGTTAATGGAGTCGTGTTTATCTGCCCGTTTCATCGTTGCCACACGCCTGCCCTGGCCTCATCAATTTAGAATGGAGAGAAGCAATGTTAGCGGCAGGATGGTCACAATGAATGCTAATGAGAGGGCGCCTCGCCCCCGATCACGCACAGGTAATTCAGTCAGCTGCTCCCAAAAAAAAACCAACCAGCCAACAGCGGCCAACGTTTACTCCTCCAGTAAACTGCTGGGGAAAAAATAATGAAAAAAGCAATGGATTAGTCGTCAAATCCATGGCCTTCACTCTTTTCTCCGTCTCTGTCTACCAATCATGGCTAGCAATTACATCCTACCTGTCAGTTAGAGCTGTAATCAAACTGCAGCCCTTATTGATTATTTCCTAACTTTCCCATATTTATAGCTAGAGTCAAGAGTGCAGAGATGTTCTTAGTGAGGCCCTAATTTAAGCTAACTGCTCTCTCGCCAAAGACTTGAGGGGCTTGGCGTGGGGAACAGGCCGGAACAGCGAATGACAGAGTGAAAATCTCAGACACAGCGCTGAGCGGAAGGAACAGGGGTGTCGACACAAGGGACACGAGTCCTCAGTGTCAGCAACGCTAAACTCCGAGGCAGCGGAGATGTGCCTCTTACTGCCGTAATTATTCTTAATTGTAGCCCTTTCAGTGCCCAGACTGACGGCTTCTTTCAGCTAGGCTTAATGCCTTCTTAGTCCTTTCTGTAGCACTATGGGAGGTTAATGGCTAGCCTAATGGTGAGTCGGTTCAATTGTCTCTTCGTTTGAGGAAATAAATCACAGAACAAAAATACGTTTACATGTTTAATCATGCAGCTGCTGTCCATCATTACGGGAAAAAAATAAAACACATTCAGTGCTACATGCATAAACACACAGCAGAGACCATAATTGACTGAGCTTTGCCATAAACTAGCAACGAGACACTCTCCTGCCACAAAAAGCACAAGCTGACACTGCCGGCATTTTCACAAAAGGTTGACTGATGTCGTCAATTCATTGTTTGTACCTGGTAGAGGAAAGTACCAGAAATAGAAAAGCAAACCAAACTACATTTTTCAGGCAAATCAAATTATCTCAGTGAAACATCAACCCTTTGACGGCACAAAGACGGGCGGTATAATACAAGTACAAGACGACCTTGGTAACCTGGTTTCTTCCTGCAGACACACAAAGGCGTTCAGGGATGTGGCTCTCTGCTTTGTATTCCGCCCACCCTGTTCTGCCAAATGATGAGTGCAGAGCAGATGGATCAAAAGACTGAATCTCTCTTCACCCTCATTCATATTTTCATGTTCACAATGAATGAGCAACACTGGCAACTATATCACTAAAGACTGCTGTAACAGGGAACTTCCAGACCCCTCTCATCTCATATGAAACGAGAAACTAATTATACATTCATTAATATTATCCTTTAAGAAAACTGTAGCTTCAGGATAGTTATTTCAATTCTGGCTAACTCCGTATCATTTAAGAGATAAATAAAAGGAAAAATGTGAACAGATTGAAGCATGAGGAGAGCAGACTGAATATTTTAAATCCAGAGTCTTAAGCACTTCTCATATGTATGAGCAACAAGATAAGAAACATATAAAAATAAATAATTACAAAACAAAACAATGAACAGTGGAATGGAGACTGAGAGACTGAGAAAAGAGGTCTCAAGCTGTTTAGCACATAACTGTCTACATTTTGGACCGATCATCAGGACATTGGGAGTTAATTAGCGAATTAGCCAAGGGAGTCCAAAAGAGTCTGGTTGGTCTCTCTCTCTCTCTCTCTCTCTGTGCATAGAAGAGCCCTCCCTCTTCTCTCATCACCAGTGTGGGTTTCTTTTAGCCAGTGCAGTAGAATTATATCATTCTATTGCTGGTCATTTATGTTGTATTAGCAGCAGATCTAAAAATGTGGTTATTTTATTATACACCCACACCCATTAATGTCGTTTTTAAGCCTTAGTAGCCTTTCTTTTTTCATTGAAGTTTTACAATCTTAAAGAGCCTGTTTTCTAGAACCAGGTTAAGTTACCCAGATGTGCAGCTGGGTCAGAATGTGCTATACATTTTTGCAACTATTACAGGCTCTTGCATTATGTCCTCCACCATTGTAACTATAAATGCCCTTAAAATGAAAAAATCTGCAGATCTGAGATGTGCACCATATTATAATTGGGTGCTTATAAATGAAAATGCTTGGATCCAGAGAGCACATTTTGATGAATCGAAGAGAATACTTTAACAACTGAGGAAAACAGGGAATGGAAGGCTTCAGGAAGAATCTGATGAAACACAGGGAAATCCATGTGCTCATTCAGCGTCAACAACAGGGGCTCAGTCAACAGTAGAAACATTTCAACAGTTTATGCAGCCCTTATAGCCTCTGTGTGCTCAGTCTCAGCCTGGTCACCGATTTGGCCAACTGCAAAAAGGTAGAGGGAGTAACATAGCTTTGTTTGGGAGTGATTACAAAATCAAGACATGAAAAGCTGAGCCATCCTAAGCCTGGTCATCATGTGACAATCTTCCCGGGGGATAATCGACAGGACGATGGAAGAGCTGCCAAAATCTCTCAACACCTCGGCCACGTCCAACACCCCACCTCTTCATACAAATCCAGCAATGCCATCTGATGGTGCTGGCTGATACAGTTTATGGAACATGCTGTGGCATAATTCATCATTTATCATGATGGTGGAACCTCAACATGAATTAACAGTGATTAGACACAGACCCAAACACAGAGGGCTCCCAATGCTAATGTATATGCATGAGCACCTGCCCTCTGTCAAAAGCCTTTAAGAAGCAGAGACAGTGTGCACTATCGCTGCACGCCACATCACTTGTTAGTCAGTGATGAGCCTGTGGCCATTCTGCTTAAGCGATAGGCAAGGACAGAGTGAACCTGGGATATAGCTATCACAGAGTGCTTGTGTAGCCACCTGCTTACCAGGAGGAATCTGTCAGCAAGTGCCTCATCAATATTCAACAGGAAGCTTTTATTTACACAAGAGGATGGTGGAAATCCTGTCAACCTTTCGGCACATTATTCATCATTCCACCTGATTGGCTTTCTCATGTGCATAACCCCATGGTGGAGGATAATCAGCATTCAGAGACGGGACACTGCAGAAACTCCAGGTATTCTGTGGCTGACCAAGACACTGGGCTGAATTAAATCAGAGCCGCTGATTCCATACCTCTCAACTGTGCCCAGACTCCACATGCTCTGTTTTGATAACAAGTCTCAGCAGCATCATACAGGGGTGAAAAAAAAAGTCGCCATATAAGCTGTGACCAAGCATAGCAACAGCCTAGCTGCAACTGCCGATGTCCAGAATAATTATTTAGTCTGCTAGAATATGTTTTCAGCTCTGTTTGCACCTCAAATTGTTGATAAACATGAAATCAATCCAACAATGCTGTCAGCAAACTGTTATAATAAATTCAAGTTCACAATCGAGACCTAAATAATCAGCGAATTGAGCACATAAATCAATTTGTAGTGCTGTAAAACCTCCTGCAGGTGCTAATCACAAAGTTAATTAAAAACATACCCACAGAGCACGGAAATCAGTCTACCTGTGATGTAGAAGGTGAGGAAAAAGAGAAGCAGGCCCGTGAAGAGATTGCTGAGGAAGGTGACCACCCCACAGGTGATGCCCTCTGGAACGGGGTAAACTGTCTCAATGAAAAGCTCAAAGAAGATGGGAACGCTGCTGTTGATGAAGATGCCCACCAGGATACAGGAGGTATACAGCGTAGCTAAGGACAAAGAACAGCCATCATCAGTACGCTCACCCTTCCTTTCTTAGCTCAGCAAAACAAATGGTCTTAGACACACATATGCAGGTTTTCTATGAGTATTCTGTCATAGCATGTTTTTACAAACTGAATTTAGAAAAAAGAAGCTAGCTCACATTCTCCATCAGGTAATATGTGTTACTAAAAGAAGCAGCCAAAGGGTCTATGTGCAGAGCACATGCTTGCCAGGTGGAGGGAGAGCCTGCCAAGACCGAAGGCTCTGTTTGCCAGTATTGCGGGGAGAAAGCAGATAAAGAAGCAGGTGCCAGGCAGGAGATGATGATGGATGAAAATGCCTGAGCTGGCTGATCTGAGGGGCATATGCTTGTTTTGGGGCCTGCTTCAGTGGAACCACAGATCCTGATTCCCTTCACTGAGCTAGACCTAATGAGCTCCTCTGGCTCTGGTGCTTTCAGGCTCCTCACTACAGTTTGCCTACACTGCTGTTTGCCACTGCTACAGCCCTGAAGTCTGCCACCTTCGAGCCCCTGCAAAACACTGAGGCGAAAGGTTATATTTATCCCCAGACTACCTTTAGTGGAAGGGAGGTGAGTGAGCCTGGTCAAGCAGATGAGAGTGAACCAGGTGGCTGCCAGGGAGGCTCCAGCTAGCATCAGCACCAGGATCAGCTTCAGCATTCCCCGGATGGAGTCAGCGAACCTGCAGCACAACAGCAGTAAGGGGTAAAAGAGGAGAAATCATGAATTTAGTGATAGCAAAAGCTCTAAATTACCGCTGAGCTCAAAACTTTTTGTAGGTGTTATTTCTGGTAACAGTGCCAGAGGGGAAAGAAAAAGAAAAAAAGTCTTTTTATTTTTTTCTGTTACTTTCTTTTGAGAAAACTCTAACCGAAGTTGACTGACAATTTCAAATAAAAACGTAAGTGTTTGATCCGAGTCAAACTCTGCCAGCACAGACAAGTTCTCTCTCCACTGCTCCTGCTCACAAATTTCAATCAGTGTCTCATGTAGGTATAAGAGTGTCTCCAAGGCATTTCTCTACAATGAAGAAATCAGAGGTAAGAAAAGCATTCTGCCGAGGCCCTGACTGGTTTCGTTCCATTCAGAGTTGGTTATTAAAACACCAAGCAGTCCTAGTTGTATAAAATGTAGGAACAAAGGTCAGTTTAATTGCAAAATAAAACTTCATGTTTGATGAACTATTGTACAGAGAGTTCTTAATCATTTATATGCTGCTAAATCCTTCATTTAAAAATAAAATATGAAAGCTAAATAAGTGTTGGGACACAATATTTTAAATCCATGTCTAATGTACCCAAATGCCCAGGTGCCCTGGGCTAGAAAGACAGTGCTCAATTATTCGTTAATTTAATCCACCTATTATCTTTCTCAAAACTGGCCCTGCATAGACACAAACAGCATTCTGGAGGGTTTTAACCCTCATGTTTTCTAACAAGCACCACCAACTCATCTAAGCCACCCTTACATTTTTATATATATTCATTACCAAAGGCTATAAACTCAGACTCATTAGATCCTTTCAATTCTTGATTATTATCAGGGTCCAAAATAAACAAATGAATAAATAATCTTTTGAGCTTTTAAGTTTCACACAATGTTATGGGTAGCTGCTGCATTAAAAAAAATAGAAAACTAAAACGCTATCAAGCAATTTCTGGATGAAGTTGCTCAAGGTTGCTGATTACAACTTCATATAAAAACAGCGGCTCTGAAGCCACTAACTCACAGGAGATGTTCATCCTGGAAGCAAATGATGCTGTTGCAGGCATAACAAGCAGAATATTCTTATAAGGCATGGTAGGCAAGGTCAGACTAATCATGCGCTGTGCCACAAATGCATTAAAATTCTCCTCTTGGTTAAAGGAAATGGAAGTTTTAACTTCAGATGGCCATTAATTAAACGCTCCTTGGGTGGGTAATGGACCACTGTTTCATAGAGGATATTGGGTGTATCAAAAACAGCAGTGCGACTCCTTACACAAGCTGTTGTGTGACAATTAAAAGTTGCAGGATTGTTCGTCAGGCGTCCTGGAGTGTCCAACAGGCACGCGCCGCAGCACCACACAGCACCACACACTAATTGAGGCACGGAACCTCTTGTGATTCATCTGTTTGGATGAACTCTGCCGTGTCGGCGAATGAGGACATGTCTTTGAGGAGAACAGGGGCTATTAAAGGTGCCCCTGAAACCAAATCAATTAAAATGTGTGGCCATCACCTCTGGGGCGCAATATTAATGCCGCCATTTTTCTATAGCCAGGACATGGCCCACTGGGTTGCGAAGCAAGAGCCTGTGGCACCTAATAACTCATGTTCATACATGCATTTGCATTATGATTCGCAGCAGAGGAAGAACACTATGGACCTCTGTAACTCACGGGAGCTCGTTAATGGCACGTCGGCCTGCAAACGATCACTAATGGCACCGCAAAGGAACAGGCTGCCAGGAGGAAGTAGTGGGGCATCTGTTGCTTTTCTCTTACGCCTCCCTCATGTGCTCCCAACAGAGCCTCCGGCTGGCCCCCACAGACGCCGTATTGATGCGCACACAGACAGACACACACACAAAGAAGGAGAGCCAATCAGCAGGGCGTCTGGCTTCTTTAATCAGTCTTCCTGGATCCCCATCCAGGCTCCTGTCCATAGTTCATTTGAATAACAAGCCGATCTGGAGCACTTCATTGGGTTCTCGTTTGCCCCACAGTCCTCAAGTGATGCAAGCTCCATCATGTCTCAGCACCAACTTTACTGCTGTCCCAGTTCTAACCACAAATCAATGATTTGACAACTGATTAACAGAAAGTCTTACACACTAATTTTCCTAATTACAACATTTTCAAAATGTTAGCCATTCCCAGAACTGCTGATTGGGACCAACAACAAAACATTTATTCATCAGCTCTAGACAAAAACATTCCTTTTGCCAGCCACACAGTTTGGTGTGTCTGCTCTTGCGCCTCTCTGTCAAATACTTGATTAGTATTATCGGCTACTGCTCATTACAAAGCTGATTTTAATAAGTTAGGAGGGCAAGGGTAAATTAACTGAGGAGTCTGGGAAAATCCAAACTGGCCACACAGAAAAAATGCTGAGCTTTACAAAACGGTGACATTGACAAAATGACAGGAGATTCCCAAGATATGTACAGCATATCAAGTGTTGTTAGATATAAAACCTGAATTACACTGTTACTCTGCTTCTTCCCACCACAATACAACATGTTGGTGCTTACCTTGCCATAGCAACTCCAAACACACAGCCTCCAACTATGGACCAAAATCCTATCCATCCAGCATCAACCTGTTATACAATGAGAAGAAGAGAGACACGGCGAGAGAATGAGAGAAAAAAAAAAATGCCAGCTGCTTTTACACCATGCTCAGATTTCATAATGTACGGGCCTGTAGACATACAAAATTGCCAGCATGAAATATTTTTTTAAACGTGTAAGTTGACTTTTCCCTCTCTTACGTTTTGTTCTGACAGGGACAATCTCCATGTGTATGGGAGGGGGGGGGCGGGGCGAGAGAGGTGGAGAAGGAAAAAAAGACAGGATTATTCATTGCTTGTGATGCAGGAGCATTGCTCATAGCAAACCGTCTGCAGATTGAAGCAGCGTGTCTGCTTTCTGAGAGAGAACACGTCAATCAGGTGAACCGAAAATTGCCAGCCTGCATTCTGTCCATGATACACGTCTAGAGACTGGAGCACTCTGGTTTAAGTCCAGGCAGACGTTATACATCAGACAGGGCAGGGAAGGTCAAACCTGGGGTCAAGCGTGGCAACAGTGAAACAGTACAAGGGACTGCATTTCAGAAAAACATCAAAACAAAGAGACCCTTAAAAATGACTTAATCCGATGTCTGATGGGCAAAACAATTAATTTAAAAATAATGGGTCAAAAAAAAGATTGTGTATTCTGGTAATCTTTGGCACAATGAAACTAAGCAATATGTTATGTTCCATTTTTCCTTCGGCTTAAATCAAAGATGGGTTTGTGAGGAAGACGTTTACAACTGCCATCACATGCTTCTGCTCTATACAGACAGATCATTCATATGTTTGGGCTTTCTCACAAACACAAAATGCCACTTCCAAGTAAGTGTTTACACTAATTAGGCAAACAAACACCCATTTTTAATTGTCATTTGTCTGCCAGGAAGCAATTCCAAGCACTTAATACGGTGGAGAGAAGTTAATTAATGGCTATATGCTAACTGGAAGCAAAAAAGACAAAATTTGTGGCATGTTAAGGCGTTATCAAGTTTTTTTGAAATAACAAACAAATGCGTATGAGAAGCTGAAGTTACAGCCAAGGCTTCAGGCTTTTGGCACATTAGTGTGTTTATGCCCCTTAATACTCTCTTGCTTGAAGCCTGGGGGCAAACAAACATGGCATCAGTGAATGAAACAAGCTCTACCTCACCAACCTACAGCAGTTTCCTTGCAGTTTCATCAGAGAAAAACAGCCCTTTTTTCAACATAAGTAGTGTACACCTCTCTCTCTGCTTTTTGTGGTTCTTTCACTGCCTCTTTTATGCTCACACTGAGCAAACCACCATAAGTAGGAACTGACTTTCCAAGGGCAAAAGAAGTCTTTATAATCAGAGCCTGCAGCCACTCAGCGTAAGCCTAATGGCCAGTCTCCATTAACGGAGCAATTACATGCGACTGATTTGCGCAGTCAGGGAGCTTCCTCTTAAACAATGCTAATTACAGTGATGTAGTCTTGTGCACTTTATTGTACCATCTTGCCTGGTCTCATTCCACTCTAACAGAATAACTTACACCACCACCACGCATACAAAAAAGCAATCTGAGCAAGCCCAGGGGCTAATTACACCAACAGGGCTTAAGTTGGTCGTAATGTTCTGGATGTGTCGTTATAACGGTTACATCAACTGGCTATAGGCTGAATTTTCATTGAGACAGGAGACAGGGAGGTAGAACGTCATGAACCCAAAATACATGATTGTGGTTCAAAAAGTTGCTACATGCATCCCAGCATTTTTTTTATCTGGTACACAAATCTATAATTGTGGTTTTAAGTACACACTATAATGTATAATATTTGATATAAAACATAAACTAAAATTATTGCTGCTTTTTTTTCATTTGCTCATAAATGGGCTAATGAAAATGGGTTGAAGTTGTCAGCAGTATGCATCCATGTAGCAATTCGGCTTTCCTTAGCAACGGTCATCGTTTCATTTCGTTTCACATGGACTATACATGAACTATACTAATGTAACTATCCTAGGTTTAACTCTAGGATAGGGGGCAGTGGTGGTGTAGTGGGTAGGATACTTGCCTCTACACCAAGAGGTTGTGGGTTTGAATCCTACCTTCAGCACACCACCACTGGGTTCCTGAGTAAGTGAAAGTGACCATTTGTCATACGTGAACACAGCACACGGTGTGAACAGCACGAAATTCAACCTCTGCATTTAGCCCATTCACCAAGTGAAGCAGGGGGCAGCCAGGAACATGGCGCCCAGGGAGCAGTGCGCGGGGACGGTACCTTGCTCAGGGTACCTCAGCGGTGCCTAGCCTTAACCACTAGGCCATCCAACTAGGCCAGACCCTTAACCCTAAGTTGCTCCAGGGAGACTGTCCCCTGTAGCTAGGAACTGGAAGTCGCTTTGGATGAAAACGTGTCTGCTAAATGTTTTAGCCATATGAGTAGATCCAACAACATTAATACTGCATAACCAAGAGTCCTAGAGTGCAACATGAACAAGAGTTTTTCATTCTAATCTTTTCTAATTGGTCTCGTCTTACAAAATGAAGATTTGGGGAAGGTTAAGAAAAAGAACAAATGGAAAGTGAACGCACAAACTGAAATCAGACAGTGCCTTAGGGAGCCGCTATTAATAATAGTATTCTCCAAGGGAATCGAAGCTTGAAAGTGAAGACAGATACATTGATGATGATCCTGACAGCTGTGAGAGACACAAGAAGAGGGCATCGTGCCTTTGACTGATTTCGTGTGCAACAACACCTGTGTAATGATAACCTTGAACAGAACTGCCACACAAGGGACAGCAAAACTTCACATATTTTTGGCTCCCTCAGGCCCGGTGTTCAGATCAGCCTTGAGTTCTATATGCCCGTTTTATCTCACCGCCCTGAGGTTTCAGATGCAAATGTGAGGAGGCGGGGAAGAATCAGGGACGCCGAGATGGAGGACTCATCTAATTACATTCGAGGGCTGTTGAACATGGAGCATTTTTGCAAACATGCAAATAAAGCAGTCTCTAGCATGTATGCTTGATTAGGCACTGATGTGGATAGCTTTGGATTGGAAAAAAGACCATAATTAGATCTTTTCAACAACAGATTTGAAGTTCAAAGTCTATTCACACCAACTTGCCGGTTTTTAATGAGACAGTCCAGGAAGGAAAGCAGTTTTTGAAGATTTTGCTGTGGGCACTCAGTTACGGCTGTTGTATTTATGCGTATGCCCTGAGGTTAATTATGAGTCAACATTCATTTTGGACAAGGAAATTACATTTTTTGTATATTTTCCTAGCTCATAATTAAACTGCTCATTGACACAGCAAAGAAAAAAAAAAAGGAGGATAAGATTGATGCCGATCCTCAGGTAATTGCAGTTTAAAAAAAACATTAACCCGCCCACCCCTCAGCTCCTACATACTGATATTGCATATGAAAGTCAATGTGATCTGCTGAAAATAAACAGCCATCAATTTACAAACATCCATTGCTACAACTATAGCTTTCTATCATTATATTTTGTTTAGTGGTGCTTGAAATTATAATGCTTTGCAAAGCCAATCAAAATGTACATTAAAAAGACAAAGCAACGCAACAAAAAACCCCACAGTCTTGCAACCAATTTTGTTAAGTGAAGAAATATGGTTCCTTACCTGGCTGACTTTTACAGGAGTCAGAATCATGTCTAACACACCAGACCATCCAGCCAGTACTCCTGTTGGTACTGAATAGGCAAGCGCTATCATCAGGAACCTCATATTACTGTTAAAACAAGAAGCAGAAAGAAACCGCATATTGAAAAAGATACCATGTTCCTGCAGGTAAGATTCAGAATTACAATCATGTCCACACTTTTCTAAGTATCAGAAGATAAAGCAGCAGAAGTGTCAGAAGATTAAGGTCAAAATCATAAAAGAAAACTAATAAAAGACAATATCCTTTGCCAGATGTCCTCAGATCGGTTTTATTACATTACACAGATCTAAAGAATTAGGTGACTTGACATTTTTTTATATTAGTTATAGTACTGGACCTTTCAGAAAGAAACCACCAGCACAGTTCCTCAGAGAGAATACAGCTATGCTTGTAACTGCTGTACTCTCAAGGAGGGATATGAGGTACACTGCAGAATGTGATCTCACACTCTTTGGGTATCTGATGCAACCTTCATCTATGAATGTGAGGCAGATGACAGCGATGAGGGTATGCTCATACAGTCCCTTAAACACTTTTAAAGCCTCACTACACACAACTCCCCAAAGTTCTATAAGGTCTTCTTTATCGAGTTTAACAGCAAAGTGGGGCAAACGGTGATGTACCTTGTTCCTCACCTTCAGGGAACAGTAGTTACACACATAACCATAAGGTCCCCGTAGCTGATTCACTCAGTATAATACGTGTACTTTGGCACTTGCATTCATCCCACACATAGTGAAACGAGAACAGAGAGAAATTTGAGAATCAGTAACAGCTAGTATTCCATTCTCCTTGAGGAACGTGGTCACATTTTTATAAGTTACTCCAGGTGTAATGCCCAAAATGGCATTAGCAAAACAAACAGATAACGGGTAACATGAACTTAAGGCCTAAGCACAATTCTATGTAGGGCTGGGCGATTTGGCCTAAAATCAAAATCTCGATTAATTGAACATTTTAACTCGATTACGATTAAT
>JBBPDB010000002.1:10254072-10264133 GCA_037974465.1 Brachypetersius altus
AATAATCGACCTGGAAAAATTTGATCGATTATAGGTTCTGAATGTCGATTTCGATTACTTTTCGATTAATCGCCCAGGCCTAATTCTATGCAACCTTTAAACTTGTAAGCTGCATTCATAAAGGGCTTACTGATGGTGTATGAATCAACCTCGTGCTTTGCAGGGGCCAAAAGTGAGGGGCAATTCAATCTTTTATGAAACAATTCCCATGCCCACATCCAGAGACTCAAATGGAGCTTCAATGGTCTTCAAGGATAATAATCTCTCTGGTAGTAGCAGCCCTTGCACTCTGAACGACTGCAATAATATTAGAGAGCTAACCTCTGGCCGCTAAACTCCCAAATAATTGATGTGGAAGGAGTGCTGGGCAGAAGAGCATGGCCCGCTCACCTTCACTTTGTTGGGAGACCACCCCCCGCAATCCTGCTAGAGCAGTGTCCGTCATTACCGCCTTGCAAAATTACAATACATGACTCTACCACCACTATTATTTTCCTTTGGAGATTAGCTTTCACAGATCTATCATCATCAAGTGCTGTTCAAATAAGTAACATACTCAGCAGTCTAACCAGTAAGTTTACATTTCATTCATTTGGCAGGAGGCTTTGGGCAAAATGAAAAAGTGAGTTTTCAACCATATTATAGAGGCAAAAGGGCAAACATAGTATTATACTAAACTATAGTGCAGTGTGCTGTACATGACCAAATAGGAAACTGAATACCAGCCTGAAGTATAGAATGCAGCAAGGTTGAGCACAATGCAACAGAAACTGGTAACGATGCCTGTAAGACAGTCCAAAAACTCCAAAGCACAAACAAAACTTTTTTTCTCAAAATCCCTTCAAAAACAAATAGGTGTTAACATGTAATTAATCAGCTGAAAGCTTGTAGCATGTTTAAAGTCATGTTACACTACAGAATAATAAGCACTGTACTTTTTAAAATGTCTTTGTGGACAAAAGGATTTTTGGTTTAAGCAACACATTTTGTGGCTCAACAAAAGAGAAACTTAACACTAAACACAGAAAATATTCAATGATTCAGATTATTCATGCACCCAAAGTCACCCAAACCAGTTTTGCAGACAAAACACAGAAAGGCAAACATCTGAAGAACTGGGGTCACAACCAAGTCCACAGGAGAGGTGGTTCTCAGGCAAGTGCAATCACATAATGGGAGTTCACAAGGTACAGCTCAGTGTTACCTCAACCTGTATATGTTTACTCAGACTGCAAGGTTCAATAAATAGTAGTAACAATGACACTAATATCTGAGACTGGCTACATATTTCTTTAAATATGTTTGATATTTAAAGAAATCTGCCTGGACAAACTTGGAAACTAACTATATCCAAAAATGAAGGAGACTCTTGTAAACTTAAGGGAAGTGGCGAGGACTTTAATGAACAAGAGATGAAAAGACTGAACACAAAAACAGAACACACACACATACAGAATCTCATCTACAAATCCATTCATACATGCATTAAAAAAGTATCAGACATTCAATCCGATTTTTCTCAACAAATCCTTTCCTTCAGCCATCATTACTGAATACAATATGGCTCTTAAGATTTGACCATTAAAATATGCTTCTAGCACAATTTGAACTAATCCTCATCTGATGCAAAGACCTATGGTTACATTTTGCTTTGTCTATTAGCATTTTTATAAGAATCTCTCCAATCACTGCATTAGAGCAGTAGAACCAAGAGTGTCTAGAAATTTCCCCTACAGAATCAGCCCCTCTCACCTTTGTGCTTCTCTGGCGGCACTCCAATCACTCCTGTCCCAATTACAATCATCAGCCATGCTCACTAGCGCTCTCCCTTAAGGCCTAAATGGAGCCACACAGATTTTCCTGTGTGGGTGAGTTCCTCCATAAACCAAACAAAGCATCTGACAGCCATCATCAGCACTCTCCAAAGACACTTTGTTTATCTCCTTGAAACTGTCGGCTTGGCTTGCTTTTTTTTTTAATGTGCCAAAAGCGTTTTCGCACACTGCATACTGCAGGGGCAGCTGGTGAATTCAAGGCAGAAAAAAGCTAATGCCAAATATTTAAAAACCTGGAAATTAGGACCATAGCTATAAATTATCACCTGTGTCTGTTTGAAGACAGCCGATAGTAGGATGGGTGTTAAGCAAAGCCTACTCCCAGCCTGTCCAGCTGCGGTCTTGGTGAAGTCCTGTGAGGGTCATCGTGAAAGTGTTTTGATAGAGCACCTTTTCTTCTTCCTGCATCTGTGTCATTAACCTTCCACCGGAAGGAAAATCGATACCTGTGCACCTTTTTTTTCACCCAGCAAAAGCTTATTTAGAATACAGTAGGTAAACATGGCAGGCATTTTCCTTGCCTGAGAAATATTTCAGAAGAGCCACTAAGCCAAAAGCATCATCAGCTAAGTGCCATTTGTCCTTGGCAGGCCATGCTGGAAGCCAGAATGCTTCACAAGACAGAGCCATTTTTATCACAAAACTCCATCAGTTTTAATCCCATTCCATCATCACAGTTACCACAGTAATCACACTCTGGAAAATGGTTCAAGGAAAGCCATTATGAAGTGATGGCATTAGAAAGGGACGCCTGCGCAAACAATCAAACTCAAAGCAATTAAAGGAGCAGTATCTCAAACTCTGGAGACATCTAAGCCTAAAGAGCCCTGAAAAAATGAAGAATAAGCACACTCTAATGACTGCTACCCTTAACCTCAGTAAACAGCCTTGATAAACTGCCTCTATGGAAATCTGCCTTCATAAAACTTCACAACAGGCCTTTGCTGCTAGACTCAGATACAGGGGGTCTTCAGGTTACAACAGTCTCGACATACAACGTTTTGAGTTTGCGAAGTTTACTCCCATAAGAACGTAAAAAATTGAGACATGTACTTACGGACTACGTGGGTGGAGTAGTTGGGCTACATGTGGCAGAAGAATATGTGCTGTATGAGTGAGCGAATTGGCGTCCCCTGTGCATTGTACAAGTACAGTATATTTGTCCTTTTCCTTTTACTTTATTCTAGATTATGATTTTACAACTGTGTTAGGATTGGTAAGTGACGTGGGGTAGGGTGTGTTTCAACTTGCACCAATATTCGGGTTACTTTACTGTCATAGGAACGGAACGGTGTTGTAACCCTGGACCTCCTGTACAATAATGATGTGGCCAGAGGAAGGTCTCCACCTATTGGCTGGACCTCAGATAACATTTACAGAATCAACTCGATTGAACCTCCTTGTTGAGATTGCAAACAGTTGTATGGGCTTGGTTGTTCCCCCTCTCCTCTGAGCTTTTCTTCTTCTGAAGAAGTTTGTGTATCTGCGAGTGGCAGTGGGAGTTGGTGGGATAGCTCTGGTGCACCTCAGGGTAGTGAACTGTTGGCAGCTTAAAAGATGGTGTCCCTATGACAGTGCCACTGGATGCTCACTTCTTTCTAGTCCACAGCCTTCAACTCATTCCAATAAAGCTGAAGTGAAAATACCACAAGGATGTCACCTCTGATATGTAAACACTGACTCTCTCTGGCTTTGATAAACAAATTCCAGCAAGAGGGGACTCTGTAGAAAACGGAGCATGCTGTGGTCAGACTGAAGTTCTGAGGATAGCTTCATATACACGAAGATGATCTATTTATTGCACGGAAACAGTGTGCCAACTCAAGACATGATAATTAATCTAGAGGGAAGGGACCACATCTTTGATGTGCATTAACTAACCAGAGCAGATTGAGAGTGGCAAAATGACAAGACTTTATTCAGTAGGGCTCTCTGTCGCTTAAGTCTGAGATCATAAGACAGAGTTCATCTCTTCATTCCCAGATTAGCCAAAAGTAGGAACAAGTATACTGAACCCTGCAAGGTCTCTAAACTAGACACTGCAAAATATTGCACACTATTGCACCACTACATACCTGTATGGCTGATATTATTCGCAAAGTAGATTATTTACACACTGTATAATTATTGCTAACTAAAGTGCTGGAAATGGGCAAATAGATTTGACTGTTCTGCTAGATTTATGGTGGGAGAATTAAATGATGTGAACCACATTACATTATAAATACAAAATAAATAAAGATATCTACCTTTCAGCTCATAATCAGAACCCAATATATACATATGCCGTTATATGGTGGAGCAAGGATACAGCAGTTTTAGAGAAACCATTGATCACTGAGACTTTCCTCTGTTCTGTGTTACACACATTCAGGTTCAAAGGGTGAAATGGGCAACATGAAGATGAAATGTTCAATATAACCCCATTATGCGCTGAATCTCTTTCTCAAAGGCATTTCAAAGCTGTGTTCATACGTGCATCTGTGCAACTGAAGGAAAATCTACATAAGGAGTTGCATCAAAGGGACTCCAATGAGCAGGAAAGCTTGAGGAACCTGAGCCAACACTGAAACGGAGGTCCCTTAAACAGTCTAAGAGCAAAGAAATGAACATTTCTTAATAGAAAAGTTAGGATTTTAAGCGGTTGCAAGAATCTGTAATCACAGTAAACAGACAGCCAGCACTAGGCCTACATACTCGTAGTACATATATAACAGTTAATATTATGCAAAGCTAAAATAAAGTCAAGAGGTATTTCTGAAACTTTTACTTATGCTCACTGAGCTTTCAAATTAGACGGCTGTTGTTCTGCAGGCACTGGCACTGTGTGACGGTGTGTGGTGTGAGCTGGTAGATAACAGTGTACCTCAGTAGCCTGCAGATGCTGCTCCTGTAGCTGAGGCGCTGGCTTGCAGCTGCCACACTGGGTGGCATAGGTGGCCTGGAGGGGAAGTAGAACAGCACGGCCAAAAACAGGACCGCAATCATCCCCAATTCTGTTTACACATAAAGCAACACTGTTAAAAGACTGATAACACTGGCAATTAAGCAAGCTAAAGCCCCCATTCTAATCTCTCAGAAATTGTGAGGCTTAAACTTAATCAGTCTTACTTAATAAGCATCCTCCAATGGCCTATAAGCATAGTGTAGTCTTTCAGATGTTAAATCGTCATTGATAGAGAAAGCTTTCAAGAAACACCATTAACCATCACATGCCTCACATTCATCAGGAGTTGATTTTTCACAAAACTGTCCAATGAAAAAACATCTAATGAGACAAAGAATGTGCTCATTAAACATGGTTAATACAAAGAGTCTGTATAATGAGGCCAGACTTATCAGTGTGATAATATTGTTAAATGTCATCTTGCAATACATCTCCCAATGCATATTTGAAACATTAGATTTGATTTGATCAAAACTGTTCTCTCTTATTCCTTGATTGGTCAAAACACGCAGATAATAGTCTGGAAATCAGGTTCATTCACATATTATGATAACCATTAGCAGACTATTTAAAGTGACCTCTAAAAATATTGAACCTCTTTGTAAACATGAGCTAAACAGACTATGGGGAAATGCATTTGCAATTCGCTGATCTTACACTGAAAAATAAGCTTTTCCTATTTTTGCAGCAGCCGTCCCACGACTCTAACCACGCCCATGCTGAAAACCTTTGAGGTCAACTAAAGAGAAATTAATTATTCACTGAATAATTACACATGACTAAAGGCAAAAATCCTCACATTCAGTGAAAAATCGATCAGGCTAGCTTAGTTAAGCACTGAAACGGCATCTTCATTTATGATTATGAACACATTTTGTCACAGAAAAGCATATTAGAGTAAGAAAAAATTCTGATGTGCTGAAACACAGCCAGTAAAGCTTTAGAGTTAACGTTAAAATATGATGAAGAGTTTAAAAGATACTTTAAAGTATTAATACATGAATCAATATAAATATGTACCATTTTTGTGAACATAATTTAGATGCTTCATGATTAGTCCATTTCCAAACAGCATTTTTGAATTTGTTATAGATACTTTTCTTTTTGAGAGGTCATTTCAAAATATGTGATTTCATTCTACTGCGTCTGGACTTCTAGAGCCAGCAGAAATGTGCTTGTCTTTGGTATTATGTATGAACAAAGTTAGGCCTTACAGGGCTAGATTTCTTTTCTTCCGTTTAAACACTTTAATTTTCTGAGTCAGTTAAGCAGAACAATAGCAGTCATTCTTTAAAGAGAAGTAAAGTCAATTTTTGGTCAGATGTTTGATTTTGGTATTTGGTGTGACATCATGAATCATTTTGCTTGAGATTGATTTCCGAGTAAAGATCACATTTTATGAAAACACTTTTGTACATTTTTGGGGATATGCTCAATAAACAGCAACGTACCTGTATAAAGAACAAACTCTATCTTCTTCCTGATGTGCCCTGGGTCCCAGTGGACGTTGGAGTTCACTATTTCTGTATCATTGGGTGCTGGTACAGCCAGAGGGCCAATCAAAAATGAGCAGGCTGCCCCAAGATAGCCAACCAAAGATGCGACAGCTGTGGCTGTGGCCCTCTGATCTGGAGCAAACCAGGTAGTAGAGAGGAGAGGACCAGCGCTCATCACAGTCGGACCAGCTAAACCGTTAAGAAGCTGGCCGCCATGAATTAGCCTGCAAAATAAAAATATGTTTACAGAACATGCAATTAATTTGATTTCTTAATGCAGGGTCTCTTTTTTTTTAGACATGAAATAATGACTATAATAAAAAAAAAAAAGTTAACTGGAGGTGTAAATGTTTTGGGTTTCTACAGGGACTAGCAGTGACCATTTCAGCAAATAATAAAAATGTCAATTATAAAACAAACTAAATTATGTATATATATATATTTTTTTATTTATTTATTATTATTTTTTTGCCAGGCAGAGAGAAAACTAATCATACCTGGCCATTTATAGCAACAGGTCAAAATAACTGTTGCTGCCTACATAAGGCATGTAGTTGACTGAGGACAAGAGTCAGGCCTTTTCTGCCTGTGTGGTGAAGGCAAAGGGAGTGCATATCCATTGAGAGCCTCCTGATGGCTTAGCTCTGTCTGAGTAAACTGGGCCTTGACCTGTCCCCATTGCACAGTCTCAGCACCAGTGCAGGCAGTACTGCTCTTCTGAAGCCTTTTCCATCTGCTACAGACAACATGCACAATCCGAAACCAGGATTTAGAACATGAGAAGCTCCAGTATCATTACAGTGGAATATAGTAAACCATCCATTGAAACATTAACGAAATCAAATGCATGAGAAGTGTAAACAGTAGAACTGTAAGGATTAAGCCATGTCCTGATTTTAAAAGATCCAATAATTCATTTCATTTCTCAAATATCTATCAGACGCAGGGTGGGTTCAAATTTTAGTCTGGCTTCCACCTCTGTGGTTTGCATGTTGTTGTACTTTAGGTCTTTACCTTGTTACTTAGTTACTTGTGTTATTGGTAGCAAGGTCCACAAGATTACGATGAAAAAAAACCCTGGAGATCACCAGATCAAAACAAGCTCAGGTCAGCTTTGGCAAGAAAAGTTTTATTTCTGAACAAATTTTTAATTAAATGTGCACCAGATTTGAAATCTTATTGCGACTGCAAATGATCAGAAACCATTCCAGCCACACAACAGTGAAACCTCAAACCTCTGGCACATTTGAAGTCACTTAAACTTGCTGGAAGCCCAACAGGTGAAAGAAATCTTTAGCTGCGTCTTACTTTGCAAAACAGATCAATAAAAAAAAAAGCACTGGTCTGCTCAAGAATCTTGTGAAAAAATGTCCTCCATCTCTATTCTTCTGTGCTCTTTTATATTATGCTCTGATATTGCTACTGTGATAGGTTTTAAATCCTGCCTAATATGCTATTCAATTGCAATCCAGCTACTGTGATGCTGGTTCAAGTTAAAGCCCCTTTACCACACTTTCTGAAATGAAACAGGCAAGTGGCTGGGCTTTGTTCTGGAGCTGGATGGAGACTGAGCTTCCACTGAATAAGCAGAATCCCTCCACATTTGCATTAACAGCAGACTTCATTGTGATCTCCCATCACATTGCTCGTAATTGGATCGCCGCTGATTCCAAATCCCAAACCCAAAGCTGATCATTACGACTTCAAGACTGTTGCCAACTACTCTGTAAAAGAATAAGAAAATTATGCTAAATCTCACATAAAGTCCGGTGATCATAACACCAGATTTCACCCACTGGATCGAATCGGGGCCAAAGCGTTCCATTCACCGAGCTAATTCACTCTCGTTCTAATTACTGGAGGCAGAAATTTGCACACGGGTGACCTCGAGCCCAGCTGTGTGATCTGTCTTCAAGATCCACTGGCGTGCAAAGGAAAGTCCAGACACAGCAGTGAAGGCTGAAATAAGGGAAGCGTGAGGGAGTTTGGCAATTTGGGCAGGGAGTGGATGGCAATTTAGAGATTATTAACTTAACAAATATCGATAAGCAGTGGCAGAGGGAATCTCAATACACTCTGATTAAATGGCCCTCTGACAGAATGTGTCCATTACTGCACTTTAATAGCCTGTATGACCGGCACAGCTGACGCAGGTTGATCTCAAATATCACTCCAGGGCCGGGGCAACAAAGGAACTGGCACAGTGTTTCAGACTGACTTCTCTACACCACAATCACAAAGCAGCTTAGTGAACAAAACAGTATGTTCCATCAAACACCCCTATTAGAACAAAGCCAATTATGGCAGTGGAATTTTAATACCGTGAGGTGGACCAAGCTGTTGGTCTGTTTAACAAAGGCTGTGATAACATGATCATGTTTAAATCACTGAGGAAAGGAGAAAAAAAAACATGTCGGACAGAAAGACTACCCAACATGATAGGTTTCTATTTGGCTGCCAGGTGCACAAAGGGTGGTGATGGCTGGTATTTTTCTATGCTCTGATGAAGTTGCAACACTTATGGTGCCAAGGCCGTGCACATGGCAGGGATACAGATGTGCCTGCTGACATCCTAGGGCCAAATAATCAGGAATTCGGCCACAGCACCCAAGCAGCCCCCTTTAATCAGAGGCTCTGCTTGTTATTTGCATATATTTATCCTGTCGATTACAATTGGCTTTGATTTGAGAGCAATCATTGGCATTCTCAATCAGAAGCCATCGCAATAATGGACTTCCTAATGCTTACTTTGCAGGAGACTGTGGTTTAAAACTTTCCTCTAAAAGGAAGAGAGAAAGAGCTGCAAATCCTTCAAGAAAGGAATTAGACGTCTCCGGGAGTCTGTCTCATATATAAATCCATCAGCTACCAAAAAAACCCCCACTCATAAGAAGTCCATGAAAATGGCTTCATCAAACATGATGAGCTTGATCTACATACATCTTTCTTGAAAACATGCTCTTCCATCTGCTAATAAAAGAGACATTCTGTTTCTCAGCTGAGCTAACAGCTGGGATTTTTTGATGAGTGCTCGTCCCGTCAACGATGTCCTTGAACTCTGTTAGTGAACCCTGCAGAAGGGTAACTTATGATTTAACAACAATCCGAATCAATCTTCTTCACCAAAGCTCTTGATGATTCAGTACAGATTTTCATCACTTTTGACACAAGCATAGGGCAGCACCAAGCAAACCTTCTCATTTCTCGAGGCGGAAAATCACTCCGCTAATTCTCAAGGCAAGTGCTGACACCTACTGGTGGAAAAATAGGATTTTTTTTTTCTCTTGGCAGGCAATTTTAATGTGTTCACTTTTATTTTGATTTTAAAAAATGAGAATTAGAGTCTCCAGTAACAAAGTCATAAGACATGGTGAACTATTTCAACACCTCTGTGATATAAGCCAGCATTCTGAATCAATGGCTTAGAAATACAGTTCATAATTTCAGGGGCTTTAAGTTCAATCACACTCACGCTGTACAGAAATGAAAGTATCGGAGCTAGTATTAAGATGCCCTTTCATTATCATACCAATAGAATATTGACAGTGATGCATAATGTAGTCGAGATGAAAATCTGGGGAAAGGGAGTGACCGTCCTAGACTGAGGTGCACACGATATGCACTGTAAAGCACTATATCCTCCTGACTACCAGCAGTAGACCTTTGTAAACCTGAATATCTTCCACCCCCTGCATGCTACTGAACCAACTCCTTTTGTATTCTAAAGAGGACATTTAGGACTTTTAAATGATACCTCATTTGTAGGGGTGGGATTTTGGGAAC
>JBBPDB010000002.1:10271532-10284604 GCA_037974465.1 Brachypetersius altus
GCCAGCTCGCCTACAAGACTATTTTGTGGGCTCGGTGGGTGGCCGTGGACGGCTCACCCCCTCGGAGGGGACTATGTGGTGAGCTGGTGGGCAGGACTGACTCTGTGAGCCTGTTGGGGGTGTTTTGGGGTTCAATTGGGGGTCAATGCCAGTTGGCGGGCAAAGTGTGTGAGGGGTGATGAGCAGCTCATCACCATTCTGGCGGGAAACTAGGGGATGAGTGGGTGGTACTTAGGGGGTTTTGTTAGTTGGGATACAGTCAGCTGAGAGTAAGGTTGTGTGGCTGCTGTATGCTGGATTGTGAGAGAGAAATAAAGTCAGAAGAAATGCAAGATTCCAAGCATCTGGTGCCTTCCTCTGCTTCTCGTCACAGTACATATTGTAATGTCCAAAGTACCCACTGTGTTGAGAAACAACAAAATAAATTTTCACCAAAAGTGTAATGCTTGCAAAAAAGTGGAGCTTATCAAAGTTCGGTTAGACCCCGTCACTGTCGTTCAGTGAGTAGCCTCATTATTAGTGAAATGAGACAATATGACACAGACTGCAGCTGACCCCTACTGGTGGGCGGAATATTCACATGCTTTGTCCTTTTGTTGTCTCTTCCTCAAGAGACAATTGTGAATAAGTCTAAAATCCTGAACACTGAGTTTTCTGTAATGTCAATATGTCTGCTTGACTGACTCTAGACCACTATTCTTACCAATACAATACATCCTCATCTAGGTCTTCATCCATTCACCCCCCTTTCCCATTCTATGCTGGATTAGCTTTGTATTGTATACAGTCCAAATTTTGACCTTTTATTATTTGTCAGTTTTGGGATCAGCTTTCACTTGCACCATACCATCCTTGACTAATTATCGTTCCTTCGTTTTGTTTAGGTGCTGTTTGTTCCAAGACATTGGTGGCACTATGTGGAATCGGTAGACCCAGTAACTGTCAGCGTGAACTCTTGGATTGAGATGGTAAGACAGTAGTAAGGAATAGTATCTATAAAAATGGAGGTGATGTCCTGCACACGCATTATCAGGATTTGAAATTCATATCATTAGGCATTTTGAATAGCTTTACATTCTTTAGTACTTATATCTGTGATTCATCACTCGCAGCACCACTGCGGTGAATGTCAATGCACTTCATGTCTCCACTGGGATGATGAATGTAGGCCTTGAATAAGAACAGCTTCCAGAGAAGATATAAAAGTGAAGATAAGGTAGCCCTGTGCTTGGCTTGAAGGGGTCTTATCTTACATCTTACATTTATGTTTATGTACAAAAAACGGTTCTAATTCACTTTTACATTTTCTGACTTCTTTTTACCCTTTAGAATTAAACAGACAGTGTTACTGCAACCGTGCCTTTAAGTCTGATTATGTATCTAAATGATCTCTGTCCCTGTATTGTTCTTAAAACACCCCTTAATGCTCAATAGGACCGCTATATGTAAAGGTGGGGGTAACATCAACATCTGTTTTGGTAGTTTAATTCCCATTTCTGGACTGAATGGACGTAGGGGTTAATGGTATGGTTTAAAGTTTTATGTCAAAAAAATTTGCGCATTTCAAAAAAGCAAGAAAAAATTCTGTTATATGTGCTCTTTAAGATTCTCAAAGGAGGATGTGTACTGCATAAAGACTCAGAAGCAGTAGCTGAATAATTCATGTTAGTAGTACATTTTCTCTAATGGTAGCAGCTGCAGACACTTCCTGCAGGGTTAAAGGAAAAATCAATTGTATCGACGTCAAAAAACTAAATAATGGTAAATAATGGGCTTGATTAACCTCAATCTCTGTGTTCCAATGCAGGAGGTGGATGATGAAGCCAGAGTAGGAGAGGCTCTCACCAAAACCATCATCAGTGCCCTTAAGACAACTCCAAGCCTCGACAACAGGGACAGTTGGCTAAACCCTACTGAGGTATTCACCTTGCTACACCTCAGACACTTTTGCTATTTACCCTATCTACCCTAGAGAAAACATGGATGAACAAATAGCTTTTAGCACAGAGCTGGTAATATAATAAGTCCAAATATATTTGAAAATCACAAGAACCATGTAGACTTTTCACTAGGCTTAATTTGAAGCCTTCCATTCATTTACTGTTTCTAAAATTGAGTATTAATAGGAAGTTTGTCTGCAGTTACAATCTCTACTTTTTAAGGAAGGTTTTACATTAGATTTTGGAACATTGGTGTGGGGGTCTGTTTGCAGCATTAATGAGGTCAGGAAGTGATGGATTATTAGTTTTGGATCACAAGCGCCACCCCACACCATTCCAAAGGGATTCAATGGAACGATAAGGGCTTTAGACCCCTATATCCCAATGCACAAGTTGTGCATGTGCAGTTGAATGCCTGTGTCAGCAGTGAGTGCAAAGCAGAAGAGTTGTCTGTATGCCGTTGGATATATTGTGGATCTCCCACAATATCGGTACATTTTTTCTGTCTTTTAATTAGTCTTTTTTGATCACTCTGCAAAGGGTGCTTC
Organism: Brachypetersius altus; assembly: GCA_037974465.1. Taxonomy (NCBI): domain Eukaryota; kingdom Metazoa; phylum Chordata; class Actinopteri; order Characiformes; family Alestidae; genus Brachypetersius; species Brachypetersius altus. The sequence goes on from JBBPDB010000002.1 coordinate 10,274,021, forward strand.
TGTCCCGATGATTGATTTTTGTTTTCAGTAGTACTGGCCTTGTTCTCAGTCTGCACACATGGCTGAAAAAGAGGAATCTGCCTGTTGGATCAGGCCCAGGTTTGGACAATAGCCATAAGATTAGGAATGCAGTGCATGACAGCTTTGAGGACAGTGCCTCACATTGCACTACAAACTGCATAGACTGTCTTGTTTTTCTAGGGTAAAAATTTACACCAACCTTGAATGATGAATGGAAATCGAACTGAAAACTTCTATATTTTATAATTGGACACCGCTTGTGTTGACCACAGTGTTTTTGTTTTAAAGGAGGGAATCTCTTCACATGATGAAAACATGCAATACTTGAATCTGGCAGTAAAGGCCTGTATGGATAAAAGGGGTGCCCAAGCTGAAGACTGCGCCAGCGCCGCTTCTTTGAAACGGAACTCTGCAGGATGTTTGAAGACGACAGCCACCGTCTCTGTTCCTTCGTTCTCAGTTCCGTTCGGACCTCACCTCATTCCAGTCACGTGTGATGCAGACGGGTTTCAGGAACAAACAACTGCAAACCTCAAAGAGACTTCCTCGTCCAAAGACGATGCCCACTTTTCCAATAAAAAACGAATAAAGCCTCAGGCTACAGATAGACATAAGAAAGAAGAGGCTAGCAGGATATCAGGAGGGCCAGACGAAGATGGAGGAGGTGGTGATCAATGCAGCCGTATATCCACCAATGATGTGCTGGACTGCTTGCTGCATCCTGATGTCATCACCCTGGTTACACGACTGATATTGGACAGACAACAGCAGCTAAACACAAAATAAAACGTACACAGTAAAACGTAGTTCTATTTTATTTTTGAAAAATATTTGAATTGTGTAGTTTGTTGAAATCTTAGACAGTTCCACTGATATACTCATTTTCTCTGGCATCCATATTGTTAGAAAGGCAAGCACTTGGAGCTCTGTTCAAGCATTGTGAAACATGCAAGCGAAGCAGCTCCATTGTGGTGGCATGGCCTATTGGGAACTAGAAATAAATAAATTGACTGAAAAAAATAAAGCAAACCAAATCTGAGGAAATTGCTACATTTTATTTATACATTTTTAATGCAGACACAACACAGCAGAGTCCAGCATTAACTGATCCACATGAGTTTACGAGTTGAAAATAAGCATCAGAAGCGGATTTGTGTCAGGCACATTAAACTGGTCAGTCTCTTTATATTTCTCCCTTCACATTGTCACAAAAATACTCAACTTTGTAAATACTTACATTGTAAAAATTATCTGAAAAAAATGTACAAACAACAATCTGAAATGACAGCAGTCTTGTGCTGATATGTCAAATATAAATGCATCCATAAAAATTATGCAAGTCTAGAAAATGTTCTTCAAAACATTATTTTTTGTTCTGTTGCTTAAGCTGGAGTGTGTGACTCCTGAGTAACAGAGATCAACTCAGGATTATCACAGCCCTTGAACGGCAGAAGGCAGTTACCAAGAAAAGTCCAGTGAACATTGTTTCCCTGTCTGCTTTGATTAGCTTTGCTTTGATTTAGTGCATACAGATATCTTGAAAGGTGCCATGAGTGGTTTTGCTACATCTTGGTGCCATTTGGGATATCATTCATGTTCATGCTCTCTTTTTCCTTGTCATTCTTTAAGTCATCCATGTTGCATTCATTTGTTTCATCTTTAAAGAGTTTGTCGAGCTGGTCAGGGTCCACGTAGGTGTAGAAATGAGCCATGATGGAGAAAATAATGCTGACAGCAACCAGCAAACCAGCAAAGAGCACAAACTCTGTCCACTGTAGAGGACAAAACATTCAGAGTTAGAATTCTATTTACATCCAGGCAACTGATTTGTCCTTTACCACAAAGCTGTTTCCTCAACCGGCTTTTCAGATGCGCACAGCAGATTTCTTTACTTTGCTATTATTCATCTCAAACTAGGTGTCATAAATGTAATTTATTCAATTTTATTCATATAACACTTTGTACAACTGATATTGTCACTAAGCAGCTTCATGGAATTTGGATCTGAGCCCATACAGAGTAAGCCAAAGGCAACAGAGGCGAGGAAAAACTGAAAGAAACCTTGGAGAAACCAAGACTCAAAAGGGGAACCCATCCTCCTCTGGTTGACACCAGATCATGAGAAAGAAAGAAGTGAATACACTATAGAGATGACTAATAATTAAAAGGTAAAAATTTACAAAAAGATTAAATAATATTAAAAAAAACACCTGTTGCATCACTTACCTGTTCCAGCCCAGCTCCTTCTGCCACAATCAGCACAATGACATTTCCAAAAGCTACAGTCAGCAGCCATCCTGCCTGCAGCACAGACTTCATACTGGCTGGGGCCTGAGAGCAGGAACACTGGCATTAGCAACTGAAGGTAAAGGGACTTAAACACTGAAGCCTGCTTGGCTGACCTACCTGTGAGTATGAGAACTCCAGACCAGTGATGGAGAACATGACCTCTCCTGCTGTAAGAAGGACATACTGAGGAATCTGCCAGGCAATGTGAAAATGATTGGGTTCCACATCCACCATCTTGTGAGATGTTAGGTTATCTGCGTTCTGTATAAAAAAGCAGGCAGGTGTTAACCCCTTGCATTACTTTGTGCATCTGCTTTGTTTAGTCTGGATCATCTTTGCTCCTTGTTAGAAAAAGCCAAATTAATCCATTTTTGCAGTGTTTCTAACTAACTAAAAATTACAATTTAGACCACTAAGCTGCAATCTCATTTTTTTAATCCAAGGCCCCCTTTGTGGATAGTGACACTGTAAAACCAGTGCAGTGCTGAATGCAGTTTCTAGTAACATGTAACTTTGTGAGGTGACAGCCATTTCTATCCTTTAACTTCTAAACCAGGGCTCATGGAGGGCCAGAGTCCAGCGGTTATGTTAATTCCCTGCTCAAACACAATCACTAAAACCTACTAATTAACTGATCATTTGTGTTTGAGGAGTGAAATCACTAAGCTGTGCTGGACCCTGGCCTTTCAGGACTGGAATCGATGAGTCCTTTTCTAAACACTTCTGCCAAAGCTTGTGGTTAAGATAGATCTTTGGTATAAAAGTTTCTTTGAAAACATTAACAGAAAACTTGTACTTGAAAATCTAAACCTAATGACCTTATTGTACCCATTGGTTTCGCAGTGGAACATTAACCCCACACTGGGAGCGCTGAGTGATATTATTTACCCCGCCGAGGATGAATGTGTAGTAAGCGCCGAAGTCAAGCAGTCCCAGATCAATGTGATAATTTTTTGACGTGTCAGATATGCACTCAACGTGCATGTATCTGCAAAGAAAAAGAACAGTGCGAGTCAAGTCAGCAAGAAGTGATATTGGTTAATGAAGCAGCCCCCAGAGCCTTGATCCAGCTTTCAAGAAAGTATGAACAAACTCATAACTTGTAGCCCAGTTGCACCCCCTTGTGCACAAAGACAGAATCTGTCCTGATTTAGTGAATGTTAGCTGAGCAAGGTTATTAGGTCATATGTAATTAAGTGCGAATCTTAGTGGGGAAAAGTACTTACTGTCCTCTTTCAATTTCTAAGCCCGAATAAACTCCGTATGAGCCTGCTACTTGGACGCCTTCGCCTAGGCTTATGTTCATAGTGTCTGTGCGGGTATTAATAAATCTGAAAAAATGGGGAAAAATAAGTTAAACATTTCTGCAGTGCTGTGCAAGGAATAACAATTCAAGTCATGTTAAAGGCTGAGTGATAACTGCACTACGTCTTAATTTTACTACAGAAAAAAGGCATTTGGGAGGACCTCACCTCACGAATGCCTTTCCGGTGTCAGATTTCGTGATGTTGTCTTCCACCTGTATGTGAGTGACAACAAAATGTTAAAACAGGACACAGTAATGACAATGTAAGATAAAATATGAGAGCTCTTCGTCGAAATAAGAAATGAAGATGGTGTTTTTCATGTCATTTCCAGATCTCTGAGGACATACTGTTGGCATGACAACTCGCCTGTTGGCATGTGATCCCACCATATATGATGAGACTGTAAGCTTTGTGCTCAGTGAGGTTAAGCTGACATTTCTGAATCCCTCCATTGTGTGTGACATCGATTGTGGTGAGGTAGTTGGCCTCTTCAAGTGGAAGACGTGTGTATCCTGAAGGATCCTGATGACACAAAGAATGCTTGAAGTGAAATATCCCACTTTTAAAGACGATTTTTCCCTTTTCAAAATCGCTGCGTTGTTCAGTGGTTAGGTTATAAAACAGGTATACACAGACCCTTACAAAACTCTTCACAGTGGTGCCAGACATCCAAGGTCTTTAACAGTTATTTATAGTTTATGAATAAAATAGCCTCATTTGAGAAGATATCATTTGATCCCTGGTTATAGTAAGTTTTTCTATAAGGAACAATTTCACAATTAAATCTAAAGAAACAGGAAAAATCTGACATGATGTTTGTGTTGCCGTTGCTTTGTATTTTGTTCTCTGTTTGTGTGGCTGGTTCTTGTTTTACAGATGCAGACTTTGGAGTAATTAACCAGCGACAGCAGTCTTCCTCTGGACCTTCAACCTCCTCAACCTTTTTTTTTTTTCTCTTTTATTCTCTCTTTCTTCCTTTTCTCCCCCACACTTTATTTTCTGTACCCCTGTCTTATTTGCCTTAATTTAATCTAAATAATTAAATAAATAAAAAAATTTCAGATTACAAGAGGGGCATACACTTTCAAGCCCCACTTGGCAAAGCAAAGGTGTCTGGCACACCAAGGCACCCAGCTTCGTGATCTGTTTGCTAAGATGCCAGACACGACAAGTAAAAAAAAAAAAATCTGACATTACACAGCCTAAAATTACTGCTAAACTAAAATTTCACATACAGGCCCTTACTTTATCAGAAAAAAAGAGAAATGAGAAAATAATGATTAAACCCATTTATAGTAAATGTACACAATAAGAGAAAAAAACCTGACTTTGACTCACTTCATATGATTTTATTGGATCGGGGAAGACGGTGTATCCTGGAATTTGCACAGATATGTCTCCATCGGCAAGGTTTAGAACTTGTAAAATGCTTTCTTTGGCTGGTGGAACCTCCACGACAGTTTTCTGTGGCAGAAAACACAATGCACTTTTGGTCCTGTCGATCTTAAAAGCAGACCTTTATTTTGATGTTACAATATGTGTGGTGTAATTGAAGAATTCGGCAGGTATACGTACAATGACATTGATTTCCACTAAGGTTGCAGCACAGAAAGCAAGCGCAGCAAGAATCATTCCTGTTGCCATCTTTCTCAGAGGTCTGAAAGTGCAAGAGGGAGATGACATTTCACCTCATTGTAGGAATAAACTTATACAGAAGACACATTCATAGCTGCAATCTAGATTAAACAACACATCTAACACTCATTTGTGTCGATCAAGACTCATCTAAACATTGGTAAGATGGTGTTAGTGGCTTTCAAGATAGCACAAACAAATCATAGGCACAAGTCATGATTAAGTGGTCACGGAAAATGAATGATTGAATGGATTTTAATGAAACACCAAAAATGGATGTAATTTGAATAATGTAATTTTTCTTTCAAATGCAGCCCAGAAGGCTTCATTTATCCAAGACTGTGATAAAAATGTGCCCATAGAGCATATTCTCCAACAGTTAAGCTACTGAAAAAGCTCCATCTAACTGTGTACTTTCTGAAGAATTGCTGAACAAACTGAAAGACTGCAATAACTCTATAAATATCCATAATATCTGTAAAATTGCATTATTAGATGCATACAATCTAAAGCATGCCCAGCAGTGCACCAGTTTTGGTATTTAGTGTATGCATGTTCAAAGTGTTCAAAGTACAGATAAAATGAATAAAAAATATTTAACAAAATGGAAAACTGTTGCAAAGAAGTGTCTACCCAGGTAAGGTAAACTGGTTAGTCCAAACAGAATTGGATTTTACAGTGTGTGTGTGTGTGTGTGTGTGTGTGTGTGTATATGTGTGTGGTGCGTGTGAGTGTGTGCTTCCATAAACACTAACAATGTTTTTAGCCCAAACATGATAATGAATAACTAATTTAGAACAGCACATAAAACCTCTAGATTATATGCATGCTGATACATGTTGAGGGTGAAGGACATTATGGAGTGTGCTGATTGGCTCTGTAAGCACCTCATACTTTACAGAACACGTTATATAACCAGTGACACTGAAGAAGAAGTGACACTAGACAAGTTTTCTGCACTTCGAAAGCTGTTAAAACTTTATTGCGTTTCACATTCCACAAGGACATGGAACTCCTGGCTGCACTTACGTGAGCTTGATCCGACAGAGGCCAACGAGAGGGTACACACCCATGTCGAAGATAGGGATGAACACCAGAATCAGCAAAGCGTTCAACATCTTAACAACGAGAACACGCACACACATATACACAGGGCTCAATAAACAGCATGATCTGAAAATCATAAAAATATATTGCGTATGAAATAGATGACAGTCAATTTTGTTGCTTAAGTTTCTGATAATTTCTTAGTAACATCTACCATAAAAGTGAGATATCACTAAGCTATAATTGTGCAACAATACAAGGGATGATTTCCACATATGAGCAAGTCTAGATCATACCTGCATTTGATCAGGCTTTACCACAAACCCTCCACCCTGTAAAACACAAAAGTTTCAATTATTTCAATTATTGTCCAGAGTGGTAAAAAGCCTGTAATTCATTGGTTCTCAAACGGGAGACCGCAGGTCCTTCGAAAAATTCTCAAAGTTTGTTAGTTTGTTAAATCTGCTTTTGGCCATATCTAAGTTGTACTAGTTCCAAAATGATAAATATAACGTAAACAATTATTATGCATGCCAACTATTCACAATTCACAGGCATCCAGTACCCACTTAATAAGTTACACATGGGGAGCGATAGTTATGGGAAAAGCTTGCAAAACGTTCAAGGTTCTGCTGTGTCCGTGGCAGGGGCTGCTGTGGCACGAAGGGGACCATAAACCAAAAAGTCTGAACATACTATTGTCTGTTGAATAGTGCAAATGCAATGTTTAATAGTACGTTTGTCTTCACTTCTTAAAAAAGCATGCCCCCACCAAAATCTCTTCTTTCTTCCTACCAGGTGCGGGTACATGACAGTCCCTTGTTTGCACTATTGCTACTGACTAACCTGGAGCATGACTCTGCATCCCTTGTCATTCCATCATTCAGATGGTGTCACACTTTTGTGGTGGTTGAGATGATTGCATTTTATGGTTTTCATACAGAAGAAAAGACTGAGCCTCTACAGTAAATGCAATCATTCATTCATTCCTGGATTTGGTTTGAACAAAAATAGCCTCAATAGTGGAATATGACATCATTATTTAGAGTCATTTAATAACATGTCATGTTGTTGCACAAAAAACCACAACAGGACATAATGGCATGACAGTTTTCTGACTGTCTTCTTAGGACTACGTAAATGCTTATGTCACGACTGAATGAATGTCCTCCTTCCAGGCAAAGAATATCGGATTACCACAGTATTCTAAACTTGTCTAAGGGGAAGTGTAACTGACTTACAAAGTCCATGTTCATCCTGGTGGCCTGGAGAGTCCAGCGAGAGCCCTGTCACAAAACACAATTGAGAATTGGTTATTTTTGTTTTCTGAATGTCCTCTATAATTTAGTCATGTCCTATTCAACCCACATTCTAAGACTTGGGGGGGACAGGGAGGCCCATCCTGCTCCCCAGAGAGAGCGAAGCCAGTTCTCCTGCTCTTTTGGACGGGGCCAGGGTTTAGACATTTGTGCCTCTCAGGACATGCACTTTCATTATTTCATTATTAGGAAATGCACAATGATGTGCCATTAACAGCCAATTACACTAATTTCTTTAGAATGTGTTGTACTGCTGATATCAGTCTACTGTGAAAGCTGGCCCCTTGAACATTTTTCAAAAAACAAAAAAAAAAAGGTGTGCACACCAAAATAAAAATAAATGGAATGTGTACAATGGTGGGATGTAATTCAGGAAAGAAATTATTACCTGTTGATCAAAGAGAGCCCAAAACATAGGTAATGGAACGTAGAGAACGAGCACCCTCAACACCATTTTGATCTCCTGAATGAGGCGTTTCTGGAGAAAAGAATGCATTGTAACATTAAAGTTCACTGCATTTATAACGCATTATCTCACTGAAGTTCATGCAGTCATGATTCAGAAGTTGCTTTATTCGTACCGAATACTTCTCCTCCGCCCAGTCTAGCCAGTGCTCCCGCTTTGAACTGTTCTTGGGACTCCTCCACCGATTGCCTATAGCAAACTGAACAATTCAAAGGACAGTGATCAACTGAACTTGCAAGCGCTTTTATTGTTTTGAAATACATTGTTTCATCCACCAAGCCTTAAAATGGAATAAAACAGTTTCTTACGCCAATACAGTTGCAGACATTCAAAAGGACGTTTCCCTGAGGTGGAGTCTTTCTATAAAGTCCACTGCCAGCAATGAAAACCACTAGACAAAGAAAAGCAATGTTACTAATTTAACGAACTGAATCCCAGTGTTAGTCAGGGACCCTTAAAATGTTTATTTGGCCAAAAAATCATTACTATAGCTACACATCTAGACTATTACTCAGGATGAGTTGACACCAAGAGTATACCCAGTGGTTGTGCAATCCTTGGCTATTGCAGTGATAGAATGTTGACCGACCAACATTTTTAAATGATACAAAATCAACACTGTGCTGCACTACAGAATACAGCATTACATGACGAATAACACATTAAACTCCTATAGGCTGGAATGCCCCTTTAATTCAAAAGAATGGGCACTTATTTACACCTACTCTAAAGATTTACCTGAAAGACAACGCGTCAACAATTCACACCTTCACACCATTGCTATACTGAAAGGTTAAATACAGCTTACAATTGCCCTTTTGGTCAAAATGAGGTCACTTACGAGAAAGGTCAGTAAAATCAGACGCTATTTCATGGCACATAGTTCCGCTAAACTCATTACAAAAAGTACCACATAGGTTTCCTTTAGAATACCATAGAAGAACCAGGTTTGATTTCCAAAACTTTGATCATTTATCATTTTTGTGTGAATGTAATAGAAAGGTTTCTTAAGAGACCCCTTAAATACAACCACTGCATTATGTTAAGGTTTACCTCATTTACCTTTGTGTTAACTGCAACTTACAACAGCCTGTGTACCTAATAAGGATCTGCACAGTGTATATATCCTGATTTCAGTGAGAAAACCACAGCACGGTTCATTAACTTCATTGAAAAAGATTTGGCTCAAGGGCTTTAGCCATTCTAAAGGCAACTCATGATATAGACAAATGCAAAAAACCTTGAAGTACCTCCGAATTGCTCTTTATATTCATACCCAGGCTGCCTAGGCTTTATGAGATAGTTGTTTTAAAGTAGTTTACCTGAGAAATGAGGACACTGTCCTTATAATCCATCCATAGTGCTGAGTGAGGCTAAATCTCACTCCTCCTGATCTGTTTGGGTTTTACGGTTCACAGACTGTCCAAACATATTTACTTTTCAAAGTCAGACGCCATGGGCTGGCTATGGAGGTGGCCGAGCACAATGTGACACTTGTGTTAAACTGTTTTCCATCAGTGGTGCTGCTCTCAGAAACTGTATGACTTCGATATGAACCAGGCACTTACCCAGAGCGATGACCATTAAAGCTGCAGGGACCCCAAACGCCAGAGCGTAGCAATCACCCCCAAAACACTGAACATCACCTGTGCAGAAAGCGTGCATTCAGCCCAGGGTCTATGCTAACTGCAGGTATGTTAAGCTGTAGCTATACATTAGAAAGACAAACTTTTATCACAGTTTTAAAGAATAATTAAAGCTTTCCCACAGTATATATGTGTATGATAATGCTATTAACCTCTGAGAATGGGTGTGATGATGGTGGACAGCACACTCCCAGCATTGATTGACATATAGAAGATAGAGAAGAACTTTCTTCTTTCTTCAGTCTGGGAAAAAAAATGTACTGATTATGAACAAAGTAGGAAAGCCTATTTTTTGCAGTTACATTTATGGCACTTGAACAGAGGAACTGACTCAGACTGACTTTCTATATATAATTTGCCTTTTCAGAAGCAATGCAGTAACCCTATGATGTTTCTAGTTAAGTATGAATACACATGACTGTTACTGTCATCATGACTGCAGTATTAACACAACATCATTTTCTCACATGTTCTTCCTCAAACTGATCTCCACCAAAGGCAGCGACACAAGGCTTGATTCCTCCTGTCCCAAATGCAATCAGGATCAGGCCAAACATTGACAGGCCTCTGTAACAAAACAAGATATGTCATCAGCCACCAACACAACACTCATATGATATGTCAGGGAAATACATACATATATTCCTTTGTAATCACATATTGTAAGAGGAAATCGGTATATTCAGTTAACTCTTTCTAGTTAAACTCATATTAAGGGTGATTATGATTAAGGTTGCAGAGCGACATGATTAAATCAAGGTTGCTATTTTACGTAAACACTATGTTTTCAAGCTAAAGAGTTCAGATTAGGTGTTTTGTTTAGACCAGAAAGCACTTCTTCAGGGTCGTCACCA
>JBBPDB010000002.1:10284704-10312467 GCA_037974465.1 Brachypetersius altus
CCAGTGGTTGTTTTGCTGAAGGTAGGATTCAAACCCATGACCTCTTGGTCTGGAGGCAAGTATTCTACCCACTGAGCTACCTCCACCCCTAGACCAGTCAGAGTACCCATACTGACCCATGTTCACTGCTGAAAGTTCCTACAGTGTGCATATTGTTGTAGACCAAGTACAGTACATCCCTTCATGGCTTCGTAAATACCAGCAGCTTCTTTCAGCAGGAAAATGTGTTCTGTCACGCTGCAAAAGTTGTTCAGGGACAATTTGAGGAACATGACACAAAGTCTAAGGTATTGAATTGGCTTTTGAATCTCAATTCAATCAAGCATCTGCAGGATGTGCTGGAGCATTTGCAGGACCTGCCCAGACCATGGATGCGCCACCTCACAGTTCAGGTGGCTTAAAGGGACTGTCGCTAACGTCTTGGTGCCAGATATCACAGCACACTATGTCTGAGATATATGGGGTGGGGGGTGGGGGGTTTGTACAGCCTACTATGGCAGCACATTGCAGGGTCATATACAGAGACAGACAACCATTCACACTCACACCTAGGGGCAATTTAGTGTGCTCAATCTACCTATCCCCAATTCACTGTTTTTGGTGGCGGGAGGACACCCAGACGGTCACGGCGGGAACATGCAAACTCCACGTAGAAAGACCCTGTGCCCAAACCCGGGACTTGAACCCAGGACCTTCTTGCTGTGAGCGCAAGAAGCGCTAACCCCTGTGCCATTGTGCCGCCCTGCCATTTTATACATTTAAGGAAAAAGTTTCCAGCACACCTTTTTTTTAGCATAATACAGCACAGGGAAATCTGAGAGCAGATACATTTTAAAGCTGATTGTTGTACCTTCGAATGCAAACTTGTAGAGTTCCCCAGCTACGTCATGCACCATCACACCGTTGCCTTTTGTTGTCCTAAGCCAAGCCACCTTCCCTATGAAGTCAGTCACCACCTCATTGATGGCGTTAGTGTAAGAGGACACATGTTTAGGCTTCAGCATGCGAGGGTTCAAGATGCTTCTGATGCGCTGCCATTCTGCTCCTATTCTACAGCCCAGCAGAGAACAAAACTTACGTTAGAGAAACAGAAACAACTTTTATCATCAGCATCAAATCCAGTCAACAGGTGGTAGTATTTAAAATATATCAAGTAATATATTATTATACATTTTAGGGCTATTTTAAATGACAGACAGGCAGGCAGGTGACCGTCAACAAGAGTGAACTAAAACAATATTAACTTTTTTTTAAGAGTGAACAATTTTGTACTGTTTGCTTTTGCTGTATCCTGGGTAGCTTTGGCACTGTTTTAAATGTCTGGCTTACACAAAATAATATTTTAAATAAATTAAAATACTTTTATTATCAACTGCTCTTTGAAAAGTTGCAGTACTCTGAAATTACTTATGGCTAAGATCTGAATGAACAGGGTTTCCAAAGAACTGAAAGAGTCATGGCTGGGAATATTTATTTTGGCATTTCTATAATTACAGCTGAACTGTACACTGCACGGTGGTCAAATGAAAGATCTGCTGTTATCTTTCTGTTGGAATGAAAAGGGCCAGAGCATGCTCACTCTGTGAGAGGGCCGTAGGATTGCTTGCGGAGCTCCCGGTAGGTCCTCCAGTGGGGCATGTCCGTGCGAATTGGGTGTCGACCCTCCTGTCTCAGGACCTGCTCTATCAGCTCTGCACTGGCCACGTTCACAATCACCATTGGCCCATACTTTGACTTCCACAGCGGCCCGTAGATTTTCATATGATCAATCTTCACGGAATGAAAAGAATAAATACAGGTGAAGCCACTGTAGTAGTGAAGCAAGATTCCGACGCAGATTAAGCCTAACACCAGTCCTGGTCACAATTGAAAACTATAATCTAGGCTGAAGTTCAAGTCTCATTAAATAGCACATTAAAACAAATAAAAGAATACTTATAAAACCAGTACTAAAAAATGAAAAACGTTTAAAAGATGGCAGAGGAGAATATTGCAGTTTTTAACAGATTTTTAAAGCTGACTTCAGCTGGTGCAGTTTAAGCTTAACGGGGGTCTGTGAAACTACCCTTACATGTCCAAAAGTATTCAGACACCCCGTCTAATGGGTGAATTCAGTTACTTTAAGGAGCTACTACTTCTGACACACACAAACTTGTATTATCACATATGACTAGTGCTAGAGGAGTATGAAGCCCCACTTTGTTGATATCAAGAGATGAAATCATGCACTCTGGAGCGATCCATCCAGCAGCTCTGGGATGAACTGGAAGCAAGGGCAGATCGTGTTCACAGCAGCTATTACTGCTATCATTACTGTTTGGCACTCCAGAAACTGCCTTTTGCATGCACAAAAAGTGATAGCCACTCGATGGAAAAGAATATGTGCGTAAAAGTCACTCGTATCTCAGTGTTGCATGGTGTGAACTGTGAACAAAACTGGAACTCTGTACCTGCATCTGGTGAGTTATCTGAAAGTAACCTTTCCCGAACAGCCAGTACAAAGATGTGAGGAAGCTGGGTCCGCCCAGGTCCTCCATGCTCTTGAGTTTAGCTCCAGCCACGGCTGTGGAGGAAGACGCGCCCCGTCTCTCCTCCAGAGCAGCCGGGGCGCATCTGAGACCAATCTGCTGTTCTGGCCTCCAGAGCTGCAGCCCACGTCTTAAAAGAGACCTGCAGAACATTTCCAACGCTAGGTCGAGCTCTGCTCCTCTCTCTGTGCTGCGTCCGCTCGCAATGGCCTCCTGTTTATATCTGCAACTGAACCGAGTGCAGCTGCTCGACCTGCTCCTGCAAGTTCAAAGGTTCAGCACACGAGTGCAGAGCCTCCTGTCGCCACACTCCAGACGAACGTGTTTTCTCCTCAGTCTTCAGTTTTTTTTAAAGAACTGGGTGGGGTTGGGGGCTCTTGTTAGAACAAGCAGGTGCCTCAATATTTTATCTGGACGATAAGATACGCTATGTTACGATATACCTTTCTGAACATACCGTAAATATTGTCTGAACTTAATCACTTATACCTATGTCATGAAGAGAGGGTAGTTTCTTTTACTGTACTCTTCCTATGCACTTAAGAAGAGGTGATTTTAGAATCATGCTGCAAAATCAAAGTCAAAGTGAACTTTGTCAACTCAACCATATACAAACACTGTATACAAAGAGACAAAATGTTAAAGCTCAGACACAGTGGAATAGGTGGAAAGAGGAGCATTTGAATTTTGTAAATATTACACAAGGATTTAAAGATGAAAATATTTTTGAAGACAGACCAAACCATGTCAAACACAAGAAAACATGATGCAGCTTGTTGTATTAAAACCTTATAGTTGATTGTTGAGTTGTTGTTAACTGGGTAAATTGCTTCGCTATGATATTATGAATGAGAGTAAAAAATTGAGTGGTCATTCCCTCAGGCATCGCTGAATGTCGATTGACGGTTGGTGGTCCAAAAACTGTTGCTGAGTGAACAAAATGAAACCGCAAGAGTAAACATAGGCAAATGTAAACATACCAAATTTCAAAATTTATTGAGAGATTGAAATGTGTATTCAAGAAATTTGACGTGTTTAAATATGGGAGTGATGCAGAATGTCAAATTTTGTATAGCTTGAACCTTTATGTCACGGGATAATATTTAAGTGCTAGATTTTTGCACTAAAGTCACTACACCATAAATCAAGCACAAGGTCAGGCCATGGGTCTCCTAGAGGCCAACTTGCCTTATAACTTAAATACTTTTTTGGTAAAATTCAATGCTTGTCAAGCTGTTGTTCCAAAAGAGCTTTGTGCCTGCCCCCAGTAACATACCCACCAAACCACACACATCTCATGTAAGAGCCACATGGGGCTACAATTCAAATTTAACATCAATTGGATTCTACCCATAATATCATTGATAAAATTGGTTAAATGATAATGGTGACACTATGATCACAATGCACAGTTGTTTCAAATGTATTTTTAAAAGCTGGCTCTGATGGTTTTTTTCACAATAAAGACATCGATACTAAAAATGATTTTTGCTAGACCACCCACCCCTTATTTGAAAGTTGTATGCTGTTGATACAGAGAGAGCTGATGATGAGTGTAGACTACAGGCTCAAAAAATGCAGGTGGGAAGGAAAGACCCCAGTCATATTTGATACAATGGAGCTCAAGTTCCTACTCATGTCACATCACTTGATGAATGAAATCAGAGAATACCGTTTCATTTTTACTAGTATATTCTTTTCAAGCAGTGATGCTACCTGTTCATGAAAACAGGACAATGGAGAATAAAAGCTAAGGTTTTACACACAACTTTAATGTTCAATTTTTATAGTAACTTTCATCACACAGGTTCTAATAAATAAAGCCTCTTTCACTTGGAACTGCTGATGTAGAAATCTTTACACACCTTTGCAGTCATCATTGCTCATCAGCACATGAGAATAATCAACACATGGACACACAGACTTACAAGCAAGACAATGATTAGCATACTATACACCAGGACTTTCATTCCAGTCTATAAATATGAGTTGCTCTGTATTGGTTACTTATCTCTAATCAAAAGCACCTCTTATGGACAGGTTAAAGCACCAGAGGAGGCTCAAGCAACTTTCACAGAATATTTTATGATTAAGACTGACATATTCAAGTATTGCAGGCTTTAGGTTGGCAAAACTTGCAGATACATTTGGTTGCTGGACTTCTGATCAAGGCTGTAATGTAATAATTCAATAGTGTATCGATTTCAAGTAACACACTGATGTGCCGTAAGACCACACGTGATATGTTGGGGCTAAACCATCAGCCTCAGAAAAAAAAAATGAAGAAAAAACATCTAGATGATCACATGGAAATCCTCCCTAAAAACTCAAGTGTTTTTCTTCCATGACTATGGCAACAGTGCATTCTTTCCTGAGCATGCTCAGTGGAAGCAACTGTGAACTAAGAGAGCCCTATACAACTAGGATCTACACAATAGCATTTAAGAAAATAAATAATTAATTAATTTAAGTTTCAAAAATATGGAAATCCCACAATTTTTTTACCTGTCGGCCACACTGTTGACCAAAAGCAGACAGAAATGAATGGTATTTGGAAAAATGGAAGAAAAAAAAAAAAAACATAATTGAAGGTGGAGGTTGATTAAAATTTCAATATCAGAAAGACTTGACTGAGCGGTTCCTGATGACGTCGTCCTCTTCCATCCCAGGTTCAGGACAGGCTGTGTGTTCCAAGGCCCTATGTGCTCAGTCATCGTCACTCTCGCTGCCGGATTCACTCAGCTGGAGATCATTTTCTGCATGAAAATACAGAAATTCAAATGAAGCAATGGGTCACTCTACTGACCTACTCATTACTTAAAGCAACTGAGCGAACAGGAACAACTCACTGAGTGTGTTCATGATGCGCCCGCCTTCCTCCTCCATGCGCTCTTGAGAGGTGAGAATGGGCATACTGTTGGTGGGGGTGGGCCCAGCATGGGCTCCACCTGATGAAGGTCGAGTTTCATCCTCCGAGTCGCTGCTGCTTGAGCTTTCCTCACTGCTAGATGATGAGGAACTGCGTGAGTCTGAGGAGCTGTCGCCACTGCTCATCTGATCCATTACCCGCGCCTCAGCCATCAGCTCTGGAAAACATATGCAAACGTGTTGGAGCACGCCACTGAAAGAGAGCTCCACACACAAGCTGGTACCTGCTGTTCTACAAACATTGGCAGAGTCTGCTTTCTTCTTTTTTGCTTATATTCAAGCAGACTGATTTATAGGCACCTTAAAGGGTTGCAGAATTGTAGTATGCAAAAGTCATAAAAAAAATTAAGCCTTTAATTTGTATGCTTTAAATACACCATTTTCTGACGCAAATAAAGTATTTTTGTGACATATATCCACTCTACAGCAATTAAGTCTGTCAGCCCAGCACAACCAAACAGAAAGGACATAACTGATATCAGGTAAAACTACAATTGCAAAACAGCCTAATTATGGTGAAAGCCTGGACAATAGCCACATAACAAGGCCAAATAAAAGCTCCCCCTTCCAGAGGATCTTGAGTTTGTGAGATAAGACACATCCATGAGGTGCTTCACTTCCAAAAATGAAAGACTTTTTAAAGCAAAACTTCAGTGGCTATATGGGATATGGGCCCATTAAATAAAGAGAGGCAATATGAAGAGAATTACAATCATAAGATTTTATATATGATATGTTACCTCTCTCAATGTCATCCATTGGGGATGCAGGAGACATCTTCTCTTTAGGAGGGGAACTCTTGGAGTTGGCCGGAGCCTTCCCTCCGCCACCACTCTTCATTTGCTGACTAAGCCTATTAGTCTGTTGCTCCAGAAGAGAATGGACCTTACTGCTGCCCTCCGCCCTTTGTGTGGCCAGAGGGAGAAACACACAGAGACATTCATTTAGGCTTCAGTCTGATTACTGAGAGTCAACATTTTATCACAGCAGGACCAGCTGTTTGTGTAAGAAACACCAACCTTGTCTTTTTGACTGCAATGTTACTATTAAGCTTCTCCAGACGATACTCTCCTGTGTCATGGTTGACAATGAGAATACACTCCTTCATATAAGGTCTTTTGGACCCTTTAAACACTGTGACTGGAGCGGTAGATCCGTGTGGGTTTTTAAAAAAAAAAAAAGGGGGGGGGGGTGGCTCATTCACTAAATTCATTCTTTGGTTGGATTTCATCATGATGACAATTTGCATTCTTTGAAACAGCAAGTATAAGGAATGACTTGACGTGCCTTACATTAATATGTAAAGGCACATTTATTAGTATTAAAGTACACTATTTGCGTCTGTGTGTGTTTTATAGTGACCTAACCTAATTCTATGGCCACACGTAACTATATCTCTCCATATACTCTTCAGTCACAGCACCAAACAGATGGGCTGCGGGGGGCTTACCTCCAAGTTAGGCAATGTTATCGTGACTTGTTCCCCCTTGCCCACTTCTAGCTCTCCCTCACATGTAGTGTCTATAGAGGCGGGTTTGAAGTCATCTGTACACACAAATCAATGCACAAAAAATTCAACCGGTCTGTTAGTTGCAAGTGAATATTTACAGTGGACATAGAAAAGAATCACCCCTTTAAATTACTCACATTTTGTTGTACTGCAGCCAAAATTGAAGAGACACAAAAAATTACGAGTATCTACTCAGCACAGCTTATAAGATATAATAGCAACAGTCTAGGAAACAGAACAATCACCTCCTCTGTTAGTACTCTTGTGCTTTAACCACTGCCATGATCCTGTTGGAATACTTCTATTCCAACGTAACACATTTAGACTGTGCCATATTTGCTTATTCCTGATTACAGAGATGTTGAAGCTCAGTCACACTGGATGGTAACTGTTGGTGGCCTGCAATCTCCAAATCATTCCACAGATTTTGAAAATGTCATGAAAGTATGTTCACCTTTTTCTCCTTCAGCCACGGTTTGATCAAGTTTGCTGTGTGCTTTGGGTCACTGTCAACTCAACCACTGTCAAGTGACTGTGGTCATTTGACCACAACGCCTTTTTCCACCTGGCCTCAGAATTGTGACAGAGAGTTTTAGCAAAGCACTATTAAAACTTAATGTTGCATTGAGCAGTAGCTTCTCTCCCAAACAGGCCACGCTTGTGCAGCACTTGCAATGTATAGTTAACTGGTTGCTTTTAGATGCACTATCAAGAACTGTTAAAATATAGAAGAAAGAGTCAGTTAAAATATAGAACATTTTTAAGTTTCAATTTTGGACTTCAGCAGTTTTTGGCTCCCTACTTTCACATTTAAGTGAGAAACATTATGACCAATTTTCTCACCCAAGTATTACTTTTGTGTACTTTTTTTCACCTGTTATTAAAGGCAGTTGTGAAACCCTAGATTTTGATGTGTTGTGGGCTAATCTTTTACTGGGACTGTTACACCAACAGGGACTTCAAAGACTTTGCATTCAAATACATAGAATTTAAAACAGAGTTGGTCCTCCCTTTCCAGATTTAACAGCTTCCATTATTCATGGAAGGCTTTGTAAGAATTTGTGCCCATTCATTCTGTAGAGCATTTATGAGGTCAAGCACTGATGTTGGACAAGAAGGCCTGGCTAGCAATCTCTGTTCCAGTTTACCCAAAGGTGCTGGATGCTGTTGAGTTCAGGACTCTGTTCAGGGCAAGTCAAGTTCTTCCACACCGAACTCATCCAGTCATGTATTTATGGAGCTTGCTTTGTGCACTAGAACAATGGTTAAACCTTTTCAGCATTAGGGCCCACCAATCTTTCACAGCATGTTACCAGGGGTCACATTTGATGTTATCAAATAACAAATCGCAGACCAATGGCCTGTTTTAATTTTAGATTCACGGCCCAAATAAAAGCCTTTGCGGCCCAGTGGTTGGAAAGACTCCGGCACTAAGGAACAGTCATAATGGAATAGAAAAGGGCCTCCCCTAAACTGTGAAAGAATGGTGTTGATTGCCCTTCACTGAAGGTAAGGAAACTACCCCCAACCCTGGGGAAAAAAGGTCCCAATACTTTTGCCCATACTGTATTTAGATTTAAATCTAACTATATTATAATAAGTTCAAGGACATGAACAAAATATGTAAAGAAGGTATAAATGAGAATAATATGTAACCTGACCCTTGAATTATGTATATACCTAATAAACCAATTTTTGGACGTGGGACACACAGACTTGTACAAAAGAAAAATAAAACATACAATGTATGGAATTGTATGTGACTTCAAAATTGGAAGCATGGCGTCCAAAATGCTAAAGCATTAAGATTAAGTTCTTCACTGGAAGTAAGAGGCTTAGCCCAAACGCCGGAAAACAGGTATGTC
The DNA here is from genome assembly GCA_037974465.1 of Brachypetersius altus. NCBI lineage: Eukaryota > Metazoa > Chordata > Actinopteri > Characiformes > Alestidae > Brachypetersius > Brachypetersius altus. Next base: position 10,293,536 of record JBBPDB010000002.1, read on the forward strand.
CCAATATCTTCGTCTACATTAGTGCTTTTGGATGCAAATCTAAACTGCCGTTTGAGGCTCCACCAGCAGAGGACGTTTCACACTGAAGTGAACCTGAAGTGAGTGATTCACTTTTGACAGCTTTTCATTTTTACAATAAAAACGCCCAAATCGAAAGCCCACAATATCTACAGTAACCTCATTTTAAAGACAGACGATATCTCGACGATTAAACCGATTTTCTGATCTTCAACATTTAGGTAAAAATGTCAAGTAATGGGAGATCTACTCGTCACTAGTCTTTGCTGCCTCATCAAGTGCCTGTAATTTATTTTTTCTTTAGAAAAAAAACCCCTAAAATTAACGAATAAATGTCTTAAACGAACAGAAAATTCAAGAAAAAACGTGTCTGGCTTAGTTGTTAAAGTTCTTAAAGACACTAACAGAGGTTCTTTTAAAAATAACGGCCGACAGAAGAAAATGCCACTTACATCGCACCGTATGGAAGGCACTTTTTGGCTGTTTCTCAAAAGTTTCACCTAATACGAGAACATGTTCTTGATTGTCAAAGTTGGAGAACGTGGTTCCATTCATTCTAATAAGTTTCTCTCATCAGTCGTCCAGCGATTTCTAACTTTCCACCGTCTTTCCACACCATCTACAACCAACACCAACTCCAGCACTAGCCAGATCAGAGACCTGCAGACTGACAAAATACAAAATAAAAGTCCTCACACACCAGGACACAAATTAAGACTAAATAAAGTAGAGAATACGTTTAGCATCCGCCCCGAAAAACACCTGTAAATAGTATATCTAAAGAGAGGGAGAGACATTTCTCCTGTGCTTGTCACAGCAGAAACCGCTGTCTTCTAAAAGTCTTCTACTTTAGTACTTTAGTTAAACACAGAAGGTGCCCCTTATAAATGTGTTATAAGTAACAAAATTTATGATGTATTATCATAATTATTAGTATTGAGGGTTAAATTAACAAATTGATATATGCCAAACAGAAGCCCTTTGAGTTTTATGCAGTCTAGGACCTTAAATATACCCACAATATTTATTTTTTTTTTTTACCTGGCATACATTTTGCTGCTCAGTCACATTCTGAAGCAAAAAAATTCACACACGCCAACACAAGGGAATCTATCTTTATTATAGTTTCCCATACCAAGTAAAGGATATTAACAAAATATATAAAGAAGGTGTAAATGAGAATAATATGTAACCTGACACTTGACTAATACCTTATAAACTAATCATGATTTGTGGAGAGGGGATAAACAGCCTTGTAAAAAAAAAAGGGGGAAAAAACAAGAAAAAATCTGTATGGAAAGACCAAAGGTTAGTCAAAGTGTCTGTTCCACTTTTTCCACTTTCAAATACTTACAACATGACATACAAACAATATGACAAATTGATATGAAGTGTGGAGTGCTCTAAATAAAAAACACGTTCACCACAAATGGCATCCAAGTATGTTTTAATATTCAGAGCACGGCGTTACATTTCTAGAGCCACAAGGGTATGAGACTAGACATGGCCTTTGCATATAATATCAGCCCTAATAAGGAAGTGATCACTTTTCTTAAGCATATCATTCGCAAGGAAGGTCTTAATGTGGGCATAAATGTAAACTACATAGCTAACAAAATATCTGGATATCAAAGAGCACCACAGTCCATAAATCATACTTTCATAGGGCTCTAACTGGAAGTGCTCCAGTAGTGAAAAATCCAATAATAGGAGGATTGATAGGCCTTGATTCATACAAAACACCCGTCCTGTATGTGAACCTACAACACCGTTGAGAAAGAAAGCGCTGGTGGTTGACAGGATTAAAAAACCTACAAGAGGCACTTTGAAATAAAAGTCTTGCTAATTGCAAAAAAATAACACCAGTAGAGACAGGTACTGGTTATCATACTTCTAATTATGTTTAATATACAGACTATTTGTCACTATGAAGTGCATTACTGTCTTCAATATTGTCACCTGTCTGTAATATTTTAGGCTAAACAATCAGCATCTTCAGCTAGTATGAACTCTTGACAGGGAAGCACTGGCTGCCATACACCGTGGGCATTGGGGGTAAAAACATCTCTTTCAAAATATTCACATTTTGTTGCTTTGCACTCTGAAATGAAAATACACACAGAAATTGTCCAGCTGCATTTATTTAGTGCAGCTTATAACCAAATGAAAGATACAATTGCAACAGTTCACAAAAAAAAAGCCCAAACCACTTATAGAAGAAAGAGAACATCCCGTGTCAATGCTTTGGCAGGTTTTCCTCAAGAATGAGTTTTTAATTAGACTTTACTGTGTCCTTAGGGATTGATAAAGTCTTAGATTTTTTAAAAACATCTCCTGACTTGTGCCTGTCCACATCTTTATCCCTGAGATCTGTGCCTTGCCACTCATTATTGAATGATTGCTTTCACTTGCACTACCAAGCCCTGGAATGCACCAGGAATACCTGTTTTTATGCCAAACAAAGCAAAACAGTTACAGTTGGTCACAGGTGGAAACCACTTAGCTTGGTGTGCAGTGGAGGTGGTGATTAATTACAACTGATTCCTATTTTTAATATTTTTAGGAGGGGGATCCCTTGTCCATCTCAGTTATTGTTTTTTCCCTAAACTGTTGCTATTGTATCTTTCGCTTTGAGGATATACATGACACTGAGTAAACGCAGTAGGGAATTGTTTTTTTTTTTGTTGTCGTTTCAGACTGCAAACCAACTACATGTGGATACTGTGAAGGGATGGTTCTTTTTATACACACTGTACCATCTAGATTTGTGGTTGATATTAAATAATGCAATATTCAATGTCCTGTTCTGTCTGCCTGTGATCAGCATCCATCTCTCAAAAACCATCCAATTGGTGGACTACTCTAGGTCAGTTTGAAGGATCATGTTGTTGCTATGCTACAACTTGAGGACATAGTGTGTGACCATTTTTTTAAAAGTGTGATGAAATCATGACACAACAATGTCGATATCAAAAAATACTCCCCCATGGTCATATGACCATGGTTTACAGGAATTTTGTGAGTGAGTGTGTGGAGGTGCAATGTATACCGCATACATCTGGTTTCCTTTCTTCTTTTCAGTGTTAAGGAACTGAGCTAGTAAAAACAGAGGACACTGCACAGTGCAGAAACAAAGTTGAGTGCCCAATGTGTGGAGCTGGCGTTTATTTCAGCTTTCGAACAGCTTTTTGAAGGCAGCGCAGATCTCCTGGATCATGTCGGAGGTGGTGGTGGCTCGACCATGTCTATCGAAGGCTTGCCTGTTACACTGTCTGGTCAGTGAGGTAGCGGCAAATGCAGCCACCAGTGTAGGACTCATACTGACAAGCAAGAGAAGCAAAATATTTATGGAAAAAACAACTAAAATGTAAGTTCAGATAAATGCATTTGTGTGTCCTGTCCTAAAAGCTGACTAAATTGGACACCTTACCCTTTGGTTGCATCTGGGGATGAGCTGAATGCCCAATGGGCAAAGACACCTAGAGAGCCAGAGAGCAGGTCTCCCTGGCCCCCGCATCGGCGTCCACTCCCCTCCTGACTACAGGTTATCACTGGAGGAAGAGAGAGTCCAAAGAAACAAGCTAGCACATATTTTAAAATATTTAAAAAGGTTGTACAACAGGCATGTTTAAGTTGACTGACCCCTGTTGCCATCAGTGATGATATCCTCCTCTCCCTTCAAAACCAGGGTCACATTGCCCATTGCAATGCTCAGTTGCTGGGCACTCCCCTTGAGGTCTGTACTGTCCAAAGGCTCATGGTGCTAAAATCAAAAAGGTGCAACACAGTCAATCTATGAAGGGTGTTGTGCTTTATTGAATTGTTAGGTCATATATGGTGGTAGTACACTGCTTAAATAACAAACAACTGTAATTAAACACTTAATAATAACTTGTACCACATTACACAGTCATGACAAAATAACACAAATCACTCAGTTCTCACCATGGCCTCATACAAACGACTAAATTCCATAAAGTTGGGTGTTAAAATGCCCCTCTGATAAAACTGGATGAGTGATGGCTCCTTGGCTACTAGCCAAAGTCCATCCTGTAGAGAACACACATTTCAAAAGAAAGATCTTTGTTTATATGTGAATGTTATTTATTGAGTTTATAATTTAACTGAAGAATGTGTTACTTACTGCATCAATAATGATGGGAATTCCTCTGGATTTGGACTTTTCAATGACTTCCTACAAAGAAGTTACAGCATCTATGTATAGCATGTTTCATAGTTATAGAAGAGCAAACTAACACAATCAAGCTGTGAGGAAATCTCCGCTTACTTTGGCAGTCCTGAGGATCGCATCTTCCCTCCCTAAGCCTGGACCCACAACTAGACTATGTAGCCTGGGCAGCCATTTTTCAATCTCCTCTACAGCATTGGGACTGTCTCTGGAGGTTCCAAAATCACAGAGAAGACTCTTACAATTCACAAATAGACAAACAAAATCATCACTGATAACTAGCAAGTGGATATAAATAATAATAACAAAATCAAAATCAACAATCAAAATAAATATATCTTAATGACTACTCACAGTACAGGATGAACTATGAGCTCAGGACTATAAGACTTGATCACAGTGGCAGCATCTTTGGTGCAGAACACATGAGACAGGTCTGCGCCCTGAAAAAGAGGCAGAATGCACACATGAAGTCATCTATAGCCTACATTTCTTTCATGCACATCTTCACATACACAGAACTAATTACTTACAACTTTTAACGCAGAAATGGCAGCAAAGTATGGCGCTCCAGTGTACCTAACAAAGCAGATATAAAAATTGAATCAAACAATGAAAGGGCAGACATACATTTGTGGTTGGTACTGTTGTAGCTTTAACTTACTCTTGACATCCTCCAATGACTCCTATGCGACCATCTTGACCCTTGTGCTTTTTGGACGTTAGTGGGGGAATGGTATTTTTAACCAAAGGGAAAACATTGTCCATACTTCTGTGTGCTGCCCTTCCAAGCGAGAATGACCGCTCTATGACTGAAGAGAGGAACACAGTAGTGAGCTGATGCTGTGATGGAAGAGACTTATAAGTTGTTACTGGTTCAAAAAGATATACATTTACTGAATGTTGTCTAAGTAACTATGGTGGATTCACCTAACAACCAAAGAACATGTGTGTGCCATTACTGATTTGTTGGTCATTCTAAAACACAGACAATTGCAAAGACAATTTACTTAAACTACTTAGATTAAAAAAAAAAAACCAAAACGTTCTCTATAATCACTAAGGGTTAGGGTTCTTCTAAACTCAAGAAAAAAGACATAGCACCATGTTCTAGGCTGATGTTAGCAAGGATGGTGTAACCTTGTATCTATATATGCCCTAAAAAAACCACCCTATTCAGTCGAACATTATTCTAGGTCAGTAGTGAATGCCATCTTCAGTCTTCAGCAGACCTGGAGCAGTTTGCTGGCTGCTGTTGGCATACTCAGCCTCGGAAGCTTGATTGGTATTGTTGCCAAAGAAAGGACGAGAAGGAGGATGAATAGAATGGCCAGTCTGTGAGTTACGTGTGGGCTGGGAAGCAGGTGATGGTGTTGTCATGGGTTTGGTAAGACCAGCAAACATCTGGCCCAGCATCTGCAACATATGCAACTCTCTAGTGTGTTCTGTCTCCCGGCGGAGGTCTTCTGCTTGAAGCCGCTGCTCCTCGAGTCTATAGAAATTCTCTTCGGCTTCCAAACTCTGTTCGAGAAACTTCTCCATCAGTTTTTCCAGCGACAGATTCGTGAAGCGCTTCTTGAACCGTTTTGCTCTGCTTGCTGAGGAGGAGGCCACGCTGGCGGTCTGCAAGCTGCTCTGTTTTGCTGGAATATCTGTGTTGGACAGAAACAAAACATATGGAAAGAGGATGTGTGCCATAATGTATGGTACAGCAATGTATTTTGAGAATGACAGAGCTACATATTTATGATGGGATGAGGAGCACTTACTGCTGCTACCAACTGTCACAGGGATGGGGTAGGATGGATACTCGATCTTGACAGGATATTCAACATTGGAACATTCTCCGGTACCATCCATGTCTGAATCCTGGGGCTGGTCTATACTCTCTCCATCTTCTTCAGTGCCGTCCATGGTCTCCTCTCCTTCCACAGCAACACCGTCGATATCCTGGGAGTCTAGGGTGACCGAGGATCTGCTGCTCAGTATCCTCTCCATTTCCTCATAGAACTTAAAGATCCTGTGGTACTGGCTGTTCTTCTTTGAGGCCTTTTTGGCTTGAAAGTACTGCCTTTTGAGGCTCTTGACTCGGACTCTGCACTGGTCCGGGGTGCGATCATAACCCATGTCCCCCAGGCGACCTGCTACGTCTCTGTAAACGTGACTGTTTCGAAAGTTTCCGTCGAGTGCAGTCTGGACGTCATGCTCCCCCCAGATATTCAGCAGTGCTCTCGTCTCTGCGTCCGACCAGTGGAAACCTCGCGTCGGATTCACTAACATGATGCTCAAAAAATTACGGTCTCAACACGAAATTTGCACCGAGACACACTCATGCATCGACAGCTCGCTGGGCTAGCATTCAAACCAGTCACCGAGCCTAGCTAACGTTAGCTAACTGGCTAGCTTTCCTCAAGTATGCCATAGCTTTTAGTGGCGATTGCAACAAAACAGAGCCCTTTTTGAGTATCCTATCTCTTTGTCAGAGCAGAGTGCATTCAGAATTCCTAACAAAAGGTTGCTGGCTTGCATTACAGTGTGGATTAACCAAAAAACCGCTTTCTGCAAAGCTGCTTAAAAAACTTCCTCTCAGTGGCGCTCCGTAGCAACAACACGTGCGTCACGCGCATCCTGTGTACTACGTCACGCCTACGACTCTGTACAACAATCTTGTAGCACAAAAACACAATAACAGAGACATTAAGCCACAAACAAGCAAAACGACCGTAATCTTTTACTTTAAAGCTGTTTTCCACGAATCCTTCATTGATGACTGAGTATGACATCCAATTAAGCACTCATTCTGGGCCACCTGCAGCCATGGAAGTTACACAAACAGACTCCTGTAGTCTCTAACATCATAGCTACTCTTACTGCAAGGATCCAGGCTCCCACACAGCCAGAGAAAGCGGTTACAGTTTAAGATCTGCTGTAAATCCAGTGGATTTACCTTTATCGTACAGGAGGGTTACTGTGACAGAGAGGGCTACAGTTATGGCGCAGAGGAGCAACTTTGCTTCCATGCATTCCAGTCTTGCAAGCCCTTTCAGATCGTCAGCACGCCACTCTGGCCTTACCAGTGCACCGACTGTGTAGGGACTCAGCGAGAAAGCAGACCGCACGTGTTAACAGCAGTGGTGGCATCAGGTTGAGTGTTGGGAGAGCTGGGAGAGGAGCACCGCTTCACTGGAGAGCTCCGGCTTCAGAAAGCACCGGGGCCAGCCAATCAGACGTCGAGGAGACACATACGTCACAGAGGAAAGGGGTTCTGTTCTAGTCTCATGGACTTTCTGTGCGGGTCAGACTCGCTCCCTTCATACAACACGCGCTCAAACAGTTGCTATGATAAGATAATGGTTGAACGTTTCGACCCACTTCAGAGAAGTAAACAAAGATAAGACGGAGGTGGTTGTTCTTGTTCAGTCTCAATTCCTCCTCACATAAACTCCAACAAAAAACTACCTCTACTAACTCTTAACTGTACCTCCATATAAACATCAACAAAAAACTGCCTCCTCAAACTAAGAGGTTGAGTTTTGTGAGGATGAACAGTCAGTGGAGGTAATTTTATTGGAGTTTGAGTGAGGAGGTAGAGTTAAGAGTCAGTATAGGTAGTTTTTGTGCGAGTCTGTGTGAGAAGGAGATGTAATTCTACTGACCCTATGTTTAATTATCTCCATAGCGACTCTCTTTCTTTCCATTTGGAGTCTTGGTTCGTCCTGAGGTTTCTTCCTCCATCTTTAGGGAATTGTTTTTCCTCGTCTCTTGCTCACTGGGGACTTGGAATCTGTAAAGCTGCTTCGTGACATCGGTTAAATAAAGCAATAAATAAAAACATAAATGAAATTGAACTGAATTAAATAAGTGGCTGCCGCCTAGTTAAACATGCCCATATTCCACAAGGCACCGCCTTCCTAGCAGGATTTCCTGCGTCGTCAGCTTCAGAGTTGAACTTCACCGAGGCACATCAACACAAAGACGGGAAGTTTGGAGGGTTTGCGTTTTTTTCTGCAAGCTGATCTTCTAGTGAAGGCAGTGAGAAGTAAATAATAATAAAAGTAACTAACAAACAAGACAACAATGTTTCGTGATACACATACAAGACAGGGGCCTCCCTGCTCCGTGTTGTTTTGTCCCGTGTCAAGGATGTTTCAATGGGATTTAATGGTCAAGCTCGCCCCTTGAGGAGGAACCAGTGCAGTGTGCTGAAAAGTGTGCACCGATCTACGAAGATGAAGAAACCCGACGTGAAAGTTGTCATTCTGGGCGACATGAATGTTGGTAAAACATCTCTGCTCCACAGGTACACAGAGAGGAAATTCAAAGACACCGTCAGTACAGTCGGAGGAGCTTTCTTTTTAAAACAGTGGGGACCATATAATATCTCCATATGGGACACTGCAGGTAGGACCATAACATGTCTTCATATCTCAGTTACAAAGACGTGTCACCAATTTCAGCATTTTCTATAAGAAATATATCAAGGTCTTTTAGAATCATTCACAAAATTGCATGCCTGCTTTTACAATTTCTGTTACTCTAATGATCTAAAATAGGTCTGTTAATAGTAACAAAAGTAGGCTAGGCAGTTTGGGTTCAATGAAGCACATATCTTTCTTAAAGAAATAGCATACTATCAAGCCATGCATCATTTTAAGACCGGGAACTTGTTAGAGCTGTTAGAAAACGTTTGCATTTTGTTACATTAATTATGATGCATTGCAGAGCAGGTATTTAACAGGTGAAATTAAAGTCAAATAGGAACTTAATAAAAAGTGACGCAATAGTGGCTTGGTGAACATGCCTCTGAAACCATTTATTTATTTTTATTTTATTTTTTTACCCCTTAGAAATTAACAAAAGATACCACTCTGCAATGCACTTTTAAAGTGAAGCTAGTGTGTCATGACCATTGTCTCCACACAATGAAAAGGGTGATGGTATGAAACCACAACAATCCCTCAACTCTGCTGACCTACAGAACCTAAGCCATTTTTCTGTAAACACCACTGCTGTTTGGAATGTGTTGCCTATTTAATGATTTAGAAAACCCAGCAACACTGGCTAAGTCTCGTTACTAATTAAAAACCACACCTGACACTTGGGCTTCACACTTATTTCCGCCGCTGGTTATTCTGCTAGTGAGTCATGGTGTGAATAAAATCATTTGGTGACCATGTGTGTCTCTGATAATTGGACTTTGCACAATCTGGCATACACTTTTATCCAGAGTGACTATACAGTTTAATCATGTTACAAAGACCAATGGATATAGTGTACTTGTGCAGGTAAGGAGAACCCCAGCCAGTAACTGCAAAGATACAAATGAAGATACATTTGACAACCTTTCTTTTTTTTCATGAATGTTTCATGATCCTGAAGTGCAGAACCAGTTTTAGTTCATCTCCATGACACTAAAAAATGTAGAGCATTGTGTGCTTGTGGCCTCACATGAAAACTTGCAGCCTTGTGCCCTCTTTTGTGGTAATCATTGAACCATGCAGTAATGGAGACAAATACACTGGAGGTCAAACAGACATCTAACATATTTCTAAAGTATCATTAAGTGTCCAGACTCTCTGGTATGGCAACTCTCTGGTGTAGCAACTCTCCACATCTAACCACATCTAAAATCAGAAGCAAACATGTGTTCCTATGAGGTATCTAGTGACAAATCATAGGGTCTTCCAGTTCTGTGTTATAAAGTATTATAAAGCAGACCATTCCAGTGTGAAGGTGAACATGAGTCATGAAACCTTATGATAAAGGCCTTACTCTCACATACATGGCCTTCACAGGTTTTTCTGATGAGCTCAGTGTTTGGATTATCCGTTTTGGAAGCATTCCAACCAGATCTTGGTCAAAAATTATTTTTCTCTTTTCACGGGACTGACCTCATTCTGCAAGGCAGTGCTGTTTCTTTGCTGATGAAAGCATGTATGTAGTGAGACTTTTTTTCAGGCCAAAGGTCATGTGCTTTTCAAGTGCCTAGTAAATAGATGACTGTGCAGTAACTATTGGTTTCTCATTCTTTTTACTGTATGGGGTCATAGCAGGGGTTATGAGGGGTGACTGGGTGTGGATGCTTTTGATCTGACCTCAGTTCTTATCTCCTTTGAGTACATTCATTTTAGAGGCAAGATTAGCTTCTCACTAGTCAGCATCCGTTTCTATCATCTAACACACTCATTTCCTTCTTTTTGCTTTTCTGTTGATTTTCAACAAACCATTACTGACCCTTAAAACATGTACACATTTAATTCAGACACACATCCTGATTGTTTATTAATGTACAAATACAAACGAGGCTCATGAGTAGCATTTTGCTCATGAGACTGTAGTAATAATACACTCGGCACATATTTGTTGAATGAGGAACAAAGCTCACTCTCACATCCTCAAACAGGCAGGAATGGCCACAAACACTGAGAGCTATTGAAGTAAGGCTTGAGGGCTGAAAGCCACTGCATATTTCTACAACAACAGGCCCTGGTGTTTCATTTCTTACCGTCTTCAAATGTCCTGTTAAATCTATGTGTCCTTTTCTCACTAATCGCACTACTATCTTCTATTATATTGATCTGTTTCCCTACACCAATCCCGTAGTCCACATAAACTGCACAGTTATGCGTTCACCTACACCTGTGCTGGATGGTATTCATAAAACTCAGTAGAAGAGGTTAAAATAATTACAGAAGTTGATGAAGAATTATTGGCCTTTTTCTCAGACTCAGATGCTAAATAGCTAGGAATGGGCAATATGGTGATATTTATTGTTATTGTGAAAAATGATGTCACAACACAGGGATGAGAAGCAAGTATTCAGATATAGTTATTGGAGGGCAATATGGCCAAAAATATCAATACATTTTACATTTTTCTGACCACTTATAACTAATGAGCCAGTGCTGCCAAAAAAAACGATGATAACCAAATACTATGCAAAGGCTGTTTGTAACAAAACATGTAGTCTGTTCCAGTAGCCTTCCGATGTTTGAAGGGTGGTGTAAGTAGCTGAGGTGGGTGCGGGGCTCAGCACGGACACCCCAGCAATATTTGTGGAAACGCAGTTGAGCATGTTTGCACACCTCATTTTAAACATTGGTGGAAGGAAAGGATTGACTCGCTAATGGCTCTATAAAGTTTCAGCCAGTGCATTTTTAGTGTTACTACGAGGTGGGATGTGCTCTGTGAATGCCCACAGTAAATAAAATGGTCTACGTCTAACCGCCACAAACCCCCAGAGTGGGGAGGAGCAACTAGAGACCAGTGCAGCGTTCATACACCAGTCAGTGTTGATGTAAACATACAAGCCCTTACCTCATCATTTGCTTTCCATGCTGAATGGTAGCATTAATCTGTGTAGATGTTTCCGGATATGTCTCTGCAGCACCAAGATCGTGCATTTTCTTGTTTAAGCATATTGAGACATAATGTGCAATAATAGAACACAATAAAAAAGACATATTGGCATATTCCAGTGAAAAGATCTTCATATCTGCACAGTGCTTTTTTGGCTTCATCCTAACAAATGCACAGTTCTGTGGATGCACCGTTTTTGTCCTCTTGCTTTTCATCAATGGTCATATTCTGACCAATAGACCATTTACGGCATTTAGCTGACACTCTTATCCAGAGCGACGTACATCAGTGCTTAAGAAGTCCACAACTGTTTCTTACCTGAAAAACAGCTTAAATCCATGTCAACTATTTAACCAAGATACTGCAGTCAGAGCATCTATACAACAACTGTCACATAATAACTAGCCAAGACCAGTGTTGAATACCAAATGTTGTATTTGAAACACTTGAAACAAAAATAGTTTGGTCAGAGGTGGTCTTTTTGAGTGGAGTTGATAAATAAGGTGGCAGGGTGCTCCTATATTTACACCCTAGTATTTTCCAAATGGATCACTATATCCAATAGATTTTTAAGTTTGCATTAAAAAAGCTAACTTGTTTGTGCTTCCTGAGAAATGATACTCTACCCCCTCCCCATGTGTTCAGTGTCCTAAGTTAATCGCTAAACACTAAAACATGCAAGTGGTGAGCCACTGGAGTACAGGTCTGGAGGAGGGAAACACTGCTCTAAACAGAATTCTATTCACATTTATAGACCGTGATTCTTATGTGTCCATATCTTTTATAGGTCGAGAGCAGTTCCATGGCCTTGGCTCCATGTACTGTCGCGGAGCAGCCGCGGTCATCCTGATCTATGATGTCACAAACTGGCAAAGCTATGTGGAGCTGGAGAACCGCTTCCTTTCCCTAACTGACACTGCCAACACTGACTGCATCTTTGCCATAGTAGGCAACAAAGTCGACCTGACTGACATGCACGCTCCTGCCACAGACGCCGGACAGGAGGTCCGTCCTGAAGCTGAAGTGCCACCTGAATCCCCACCTCCCACTTTTTCCCTGCAGGGCAAACAGGTGAATAGGGAGGATGCCATGGCTCTGTATGGACGTATTCTACGTTACAAAGGCCTGGAGGAGAAGGCATGTCTGCCTGCTGAGAGAATGTGCTTCGAGACTAGTGCAAAAACAGGGTACGGTGTAGATGGGTTGTTTGAGGCTGTGTTTGACATGGTGCTGCCAGCCATTCTGAAGAAGAGAAATGATGTGGAAAGCTCCACCGTGGACCTGGCAGCAACCAGGACAGATAAGAAGAGTAAAGCTGGCTGCTGTAGCTAAGAGTGACACTTATCGACCAAGTAATGTGAATTAATTTTACTGCCAAATAAAAAAAGGCAACGGAAAGTTGCTTTGACTTGCTGCGGTAAGCACTTTGAAGAATGATTTAGAGCAAGTGAACCATGTTTCTGTAATCACAGTACATTCATTTTTTAAAGATACTGTTGTGCGCAGTTGTTCACAGTGAAAATAAGTTTGGTTCACATTTTGGGTGTTAAATAGTAGTTTGGACGGTAAACTAAAAGAAACGGCACTTAATGGGCCATTCAGCAATATTTTGATTGATCACACCTGTGTTACTTCTGTTATTTTATATGACAAATACACCATATAATTCTTCATTAAGGGGGTTAATTTTTTTCTTTAATTTCTTTTTAAGAGACACTCTTTACCATTCTTCGACAAGGAATGTTTTCAGAATGTACGTTTCCTGAAGGGGAAAACAAATTGTACAACTTATAGCTCTATTATCCTGCACATAATCATAATGTTAATAATTTTGACTTACATTTATACTTGATATGCCTTATTCTGTGCTACATGTTGTGACCTAATGCATTTATAATTATATTTTTTAAGACATAAAGAGATTAAAAGACTTTTGTGTATCTTTGCCCACCCCAGCCTGCAAAAAACAAAAAAGCAATAACAAATCCTGAAGATGACCTGCAAACAAATGACCCACACCGTGAAAAATAACAAACAGAAGTATTTATTTGGCTGTTACTCAATTATGCTGACATTCACAATCATTCAGAACATGAAAAAGTTATTTCCACATAATGACAATATCAAAAAAACCTTGGATAATGGAAAAGTTACTAGTATACACTGAACAAAAAAGTATTTTCTGGTAATTTCATTTTAACAGTCCCTTGATTTTTGATTTTATTGTACATGTTCATGGTTGTGAGAACACATTAATATCAGGTAAGGCACGCAGTAGGTTTGACCGAGCAAAGTACAGTGTGGTGAAGAACACTGTTTGATTTGGTCTGTAAATCATTTAAAAACACACTTGAAGGTATACCCACAAGAGATCTTCTGTCTGAAAGTGTAATTTCTGAAATCAGTGCAATCTGTGTAATTTCGAGAACACAATGAAAACAAATAAGCCATCGCTTGTCGTTTAAGACAACACTTAATATTCTGAACTGCCCTTTCTAAATTAATTCGAATAGTGGTCTACAAATGAGCTGTGTAACCACGGTGCGTAAATGCATAGTGCTCAGCAACTGCCGAAGAAGTGTAGTGTAAATTGTGGACAAACATAATGTATTTTAAGTGCAGAAAATTAAATACAATTTCTATGCAATACCGTAAAACAAACAAAATGTACAGCTGAAGAACAGTGTTAGTGAATTGGGAGAGTTAGTTTTTTCCTGATGAGAAAGCAGATTTAAAATGTTACACTGCTACTGAGCATTACAAAAAGCTGCAGCGTAATTCATTTTACAAAAGGATGATGTCATTGTCAATGCAGTAGTTAAGCATTCTGAGGCGTCCTAATACTTTGCTGTGGCATCAGCACATGAAGTGACACAAAAGCATATAAGGGAAACAGTGCATTAATATGGTTGTCTTTGGTTCTGCTGTATGTTCTTGGTAATGTCAATTACACATCAAGATAATAAGTGAGGTAATAAGTTAAGAAGGAAGGCACCATTTCAAATGTAACAAAAGTCAATAGCCACAAACACCAATGATATCTATGCTTTTGATGCATCTTATGACTTTTTATGCTCAACACATTTACATGTCTTCAGTCCTTAGACACATAGTGAAGAGGATGACATAAGACACTGAGAGCTGTTCATGTCAATGTAAATGTAGGTTGTACATATTTTATGGGGTTTGGTGTAGTTACCAAAAAGCTTTATGATATTTCAAGTTTATGGGGCAACCCTGATTGTACTGTCAACCTCCTAGTTACCATGATTTTATCTGTGTGTGAATCATAGAGCTCAATTTTGTTGTCTTCTTCTTTGATCCTCATGTGAACTTTGGTTCATATGATTCAGGTCACAGGTTCTTCATGCAGACCTGGCAACGACTGATGCGCGAAAGGTGCTGCCCGGCTTTTAGAGTCTCGGACTCGGGGGAAGTCTGGAAAGACTGGTCGATGGATGTGAGCCAGAAACTGTTCTTGTTAGCGAAGTAGTGACAGGTGCCCTTGGCCCCATTACACTCGATGAAGGGAGTTGTGCGGAAGTCCTCAAGACATGATCCTGGAGACACCAGAGACTGACCGCCTCCCTCGTCTCCAGCCGCCGTGTGCTGCACATGAAAGACAGTTTGGACTCAATTTTTTGAAAGGTAGTGAATTAATTCATTAACAGGATATCATCCATCTTGAATAACACAAAAATGCTGCACATCCTTGGCCTTGGCATCCACTTATTTTGTAAGCTACATTCACGTCTCATCTACAACCAGTTTGGCAGTTATGACTGAATATATTAGTGGTGAAAAGAAAAAGCTCACCATGAGAAACGAGTAGCCAATCCAGAGGCTTCTCCAGCCTAGAGGGCACTGTGGGATAGTTATGTCTTGACTGTGCACAGCTATGGCCACAGATGGAGCTTCACACACCGAGCAGCGGCTTATGTATGGTTTGATTTCAGCCTCCTCCACAGGCATCATGGGAATGGGGGCAGTTGTGGCAAGCCAATACGATTTGTCATTGCGGCTAGCATAGTAGCATAAGTCACCAGGATTGCAATACAGGAACGGCATTGTGTTGAAACGACGCAAACAGGAGCCTGCTAAACCTGGATAAGATAATAGATCAATGTTTTAAAACAATTTTTTTTGCAGTCATTAGACAATTTGTTTATTGAACTGACAAACATGAGGCCAAGAGTGCTGACCAGGAGAAGGCGGATTTAGTGGATTTTCCTGCTGATCTTTTGCCATTCTGCTAAAGCCTACTTTACTCACCCAGGTCTTGATTATGAGCCTTCTCTTGGCCTTCAAAGTAGAGCAGACTGTAGCCGTCCCACAGCTTTGACATTCCCACTGGGCACATGGGGGTCTGTTCAGACTGACTGTGTTTCACCAGCAGGTAACCAACGCTGACACTTCGCCCAGGCATACCAGTATGACCTGGAATACCAGGATGCCCACGGGTTCCTGGAAAAGCAGACACATTAGAAAATGAATTAGAAAATGTATGTATATATATATTTAGGCCAGTAAATTCAGGGCTACCTGTAATGATCTAGCATAACAAGCAGGTGAGAATATTGTCCAAACTTTCATCTAAAATTCAGACTAGGGACATTGAGGGCACATACTGTGGCCCATCAAAGCAATTAAGTATTTTTCTCATTCAACTTTCCTTTATTTACTAACACAGTCCAAAGTCTTGTAATCCTCCCACATTCACCAAAACATGCCTTATCCTTATACACTTACCTTCGAGGCCCTGGAGGCCTTGGTGGCCTATTGGTCCACCCTCTCCACGTAGACCTGGGTTTCCTGGAATTCCAGAGAGGCCTGGCATCCCCTTCAGTCCGTTTGGTCCGGTTAACCCTAAGACAGGAAGTTTCACTGTTAACTTATGCTCCGATACAGTCCAAAAACAGAAGTGTTGAATTTGGTGCCCTAATCAATCCCTTTTTTTTTACCTTGATCTCCAGGGGGTCCAGAGGGCCCTGACTCCCCTTTCAGACCATTTGGTCCACGGATACCATATGGACCAGGTGGCCCTCTCTCTCCTGGCATTTTCACAGGAACTGGTGGCTGCCCCTTCGCACCAGGGGCACCAGGAAAGCCTGAAAGAGATGAGATGTAGAGATTAGACAGAGATTAAACTGATTAGACTACACAAGAAAACCTTTGGGATGTCAGATGTTCTGTGAAAGGAAATATATGCAGGCAGAAGTAACAAAGGAAAAAGGGATTGTATGAAGAGGGCAACAAACAAAATGATCCACAAACACAGAGCAGGGGGATTTACAAACAGTACAATTATTTACCTGGTAGTCCAGTGTCTCCTTTTGGACCAAAAGGGCCTCTGTCACCTTGGAATCCAGCCCTTCCTGGTAATCCCATCATTCCTTGAGTTCCTTTTACACCTGCAAACCAGGTTTGTTGTAAAAATGTTTTACTTTCTCAAAGGCAATGCGCAAATTAGCATAAAGACTAAATAGCCTTTTACTTGAATTGTACTGAAGCCTAGGACCCAGAAGTGGTTAGATGAATAAAACTTTAAATCTATTACTATACCCAGTTTAAAACAATATATTGTATTATTTAATTCATTGTTTCAATTCAGTGAAATTGTACTATAGTCAACAAATCTTTGAACAAAATTGTTTGTGAAGTGCCTGCATTAACACTCCAGCACAGTACACAGTATGAACAATGTATTTAACCCATTCAACAGTGAAGTTGTGAGCAGCCAGCGACAGCGTCTGGGGAACAGTGTATGGGGACAGTACCTTGCTCATGGTACCTCAGTGGTGTCACTAACAGTCCTGGGATTTGGACCAACGACCTTCTTATTATAGGGGCAACTCCCTAACCACTAGACCACTGGTCACCCCAAAATAGCTAATGAGCTAGCTAAGCTAACTATTGCAAATATGTAAATGTAAAGTTTCCATTGGTTATAAATGAGCAGCATGAATTGTTTTCTGTATATAACCCATTCACCCGAGTGGGGTAGTGGGCAGCCAGTGATGCAGCGCTCAGGCAGCAGTGTGTTCATTCTTTCACAGAGATAAAAACATCAATGTAAGACCTTGCTTTCATACACATAAAGCTGAATCACACCAATTGGGGATGGTACCTTGCTCAAGGGTACCTCAGTGGTACCACTAGCAGTCCAGGGAATCAAACCCATGTCCCTCTGATCACAGAGACAACTCCCTAACTACAGGCCATCAGCTGCCCAGAGCTGAAGAGTTGAAGTTTCTGAATCAATGTAATGTTTTGTAGGTTACAGAATTTGAGAATCTTGGTCCAGCTGGTACAGAATGAACAGGTTATTTTGAAGATTAATTCTGTTCAGATCTGGCTCGCAGGAGCAAGAAAAAAACATGTTGGAAGCACACAAGCAAATGGAATCTTTGTTGTGTCCTCCTTCTTGTGGCATAAAAAGCAAGAAGGCTAAATTGTTTAATTCAGGTCCAAATATTTTAGGAAAAAAGCCAACAAATGATGCACTGCCTATTCCTATCTTTTAATTAACTTTTAATTCTCTCAATGTATTCATATTTGATAATTTGGTATCTAATTTATGTTTTTACCTTTTCTTCCAGAAATTCCAGATTGTCCAGGAGCTCCTATATCTCCACTCTCACCGTGAAGCCCTTTAGGTCCTGTGAACCCAACATCCCCCTGTGTACCCCGATCTCCTTTTGGTCCAAATGGAGATGGAAAACCTGGTAGACCAGGGGCTCCAGGAAAACCTGAAGAAGCACAAAGTCAGTAAAACTGGTGACGACATCCCACTAAACTGTGCCACACTAGCATTTTTTTGTGGTATTGCTATATACAGTACAGCTGAATTGCTAAAAATTTTTTCCTGTAAAATGTGGTGAAGTGCACATTTTGCTTTACCTGGAAGACCCTTCAGACCATAAGGTCCTAGGTCCCCTCGCCCACCCTGTCTACCAGGGATTCCAGGTGATCCTTGAAGTCCTTCAACACCTGGTGGACCTTGTTGGCCCTGATTGCCTAAAGAAAATAGGGAACACAAAATATTCATGGGTTCATTTAAAACATCAATGTAAGACCTCGCTTTACTTATTTGGGGCAATACTCATAAAGCTGAATCACACCAATTGTAACAGTTTAAGTCATATGAAACCCATGTAACAACAGATATTTACAGTGGAGGAAATAATAATTTGACCCCTCGCTGATTTCGTAAGTTTGTCCAATGACAAAGAAGTCTCAGAACAGTATCATTTTAACGGTAGGTTTATTTTAACAGTGACAGAGCACAACAAAAGGAAAATTGAAAAAATAACTTTAAATAAAAGATAGAAACTGATTTGCATTTCATTGAGGGAAATAAGTATTT
>JBBPDB010000002.1:10312567-10361753 GCA_037974465.1 Brachypetersius altus
ACAGACACATTGTAAATTTATATTTATACACTTTTATACATATGTCAATCTCTGTAGATAACATCCTGTAAATCCATGTCCATATCTATTGCATATTTATGATTACTGTAGCAACCTGTAAAACTGTTCATCTACTTGTAATTCCAACTTTTTCATCTACTCATTAATCTACTTCTTCCTGATCATAGTTAATACAAACTGTACATTATGTTCATATCATTGTACATCCATCTGTAAATATCATCCAGTTTCTTCTTGTACATATAACCTTATGTGCACTTATAACTTATACCTTCATCCTGTAATTGCTGCTTATTGCACTTCTGGTTAGACCTAAACTGCATTTCGTTGCCTTGTACTTGTACATGTGTATTGACAATAAAGTTGAATCTAATCTAATCTAATTAGTTCATTGTTAGCATAAGTGCGGCTAACGCAAGTATCAGAATAAAGTTTCTTTATTAACTATTTAATGCTCCTGTAGCGTTTAAAACAGAACACAATAGCGTACTATTTTTACATACCAGAGGCTTTTAAATGATCTGTGTAGCCAAAATATGTGTGTTAGACCGGGTCATGTGGTACCGGTCTGCGGGCTGCACAGAAAAAAAACCCATGGATGTTACCCATGTTATGTTGTTGGCTTGTTGTTACGAAAATGCTGTTAATAAAGCTGTGAGTACACACTGGATTTACGTTTATTATTATATTTTAAAGATACCGCATTATTATATTTTTAAAATATCCCCATTTTTATGCATATCATTTATTTGTATAAATACATTATTTATACAAATATAATTATGTAATTATGTATTATATGTATAAATACAAGGCCGGGCCGTGAAAATAGTTTCTGATATTAAACCGGTCCGTGACGAAATAAAGGTTGGGGACCGCTGGTGTATTGCACACTTACAGTGGATCCAGGCATTCCTTCAAATCCACTAACTCCTGGGAGTCCTGTATCTCCTGGCATCCCCTTTTGTCCAGGTAGTCCCAGAGCTCCGGGAGTTCCGTGTAGACCCTTTTCACTACTGGGCTCTCCTGGTAATCCATGGTACCCCTCTTGTCCTGGAGTTCCTGGGAAGCCTTTCTGACCTGCAGACCAGGATAAGGAAATGAATAAATATTCTTTATGTTTCCATTCATTAACAGACACACAGTGAGGTGGAGCAAGTGTTCACTTCTGTTATTTTATATCCTTTCAGTGCATTTATTTTTTTCAAATTTACACACTGTATTTCAAATTTGTACTAGAAGGTATGTATTCACAAGCATATACAAAACAAGACTAGGTAAGCTTAGTTTCAATGTAGTGCATTTATTCTGTCATGCAAGTGAAGCAGAATGGAACAGGATATATACTGCGATATATATTGGGATAGGATATATTTTGATGTGTTGATTTCAAGTTATCATTTTATAAAATAATATTAATATGTAATATTAGCTAGAATGACTTTAGAATCACCACACTGTTTATAATATTGCTACTATAACTCATAATAATGATACATCCATTAACTGCTCTGGATCATTAATCAATGAGGGTGGGTATGCTCGAATCTATCCCAGCAGTCATAGAGTGGCAAACACAGACCCATCGCACACACATTGCCATTTTGCTTAAGAGTGAACAAGAGATTTGTTTTCTTTTAATTATTCAAGTTCTATAAACACTGCATCATTTCTCTTATTTTGATGTTTTGTCATTTCCGTTAAAATTATCTTTCAATTGAGTCCATTTTTATTGTTCACCCACCCCAAGAGCTTACTCAGTTAATAATAACTAGACTACTTGATTACTCATATGATCAATAAGCAACTACTAGTTATATTATATTAAATGTATAATAACCCATGAACTCTCCAAGTATTTTTAATCAAAAAGTGTTTTTATTAAAATTGTTTTGATCCAAATAAAATAATTGACATGCTTAATTACAATACAGTGTGTGATATAAATAGCACATATTTAAAAAAACAGGTTGAATAAACTTTGTGCTTGCGCCTCCTAGGTGTAGGAGTAACATACACTGCACGGCACTTACCTCGGGGCCCAGTGAAACCTGGATCTCCATATATACCATGGTCACCTTTGGTACCCTTCATGAAGCTTTTTAATTTTTCCATTTTTATAGTTGGAGGCTCACCCGGAGGGCCAATAAGCCCTGCATCACCTTGAGAAAGAGAAAAACCACAAGTGGATCTCCAAACATCTAAAACCAAACCATTTAGAAACTGAGAGCTACTTCACGGGTACTGAGGCTTACGAAGGGCTCCTAGTTTGATACACTAGAACAGAGTTTACTTAAACTTACCAAAACTTCATGTATAATAAACATGTTTTAAATGGGTTTTTTTTTGGATATTTTCATTTTCAAATCTATATAAATGCAAATGTGATTAAAGAAGAATAGCAACAGGATATAATTAAATGATAGATGTTTTTAAGTCCACAGGCTACTGATGTGGTCCTTGGGGGCACCACGTTGGGGACCCCTGTTCTAAAGTATTACTGTAGAAAACCATAATTTGGAAAACAAAATGTCTAACCTTTATCTCCCTGATGGCCAACAAGTCCTTTTAAACCAGCTCTGCCTGGGACACCTGTCTCTCCTATCTCTCCAGTTAAACCCTTCAAACCAGGGTCTCCAGGCATCCCTTCGAAACCTGACATGCCCTCTGGGCCTCTGACACCTGCAAATGAAGATTAGTAACAATATCAACACAGTTTTCATCATTTACATCTGTATGCAGGCTGGGTTCAGATGTTGTGTCAATAAAGAGAACTGCAAGTGATGTCCTGCAGCTTTACACAACATAGCTGCAACAAAATGGCAGGGCCAAAGCAATGCTCTGATTATGATTTTCAGAACAGAGCCCAAGTGTGGAGACTGAGAGAGCAGCCGGAATTAACTGTGAGCAGTAATCTTTCCATTGGAATCTGATACTGTAGTCTCCACAACAATACATTCTTTCATTTTGTTATTTTGTCATATATTAAGTGCAATGCTTAATGTGAACCCCAGTGATGATACCTCTCCGTAGAGCTAGAGGAATCTAAATAAACAATATGCATTTACAGTAATGTCATGGTGCTATGTTGCACAATAGACTTGTTTAAACGTTTTGCTATTGGTGAAGTGATGTCCAAGTGCAGACCTTTAAACCCAGTAAGACCAGTACGACCAATACGACCAGGTTCTCCTGGATCTCCTTGAAGCCCAGCATCTCCTAGCCCAGCATCACCTCCTGTGTCTCCCTTAATACCCTTCGGTCCCAGAGGCCCTAAGGTGCCGCTGTCTCCTCGCTCACCAGTTCGTCCCGTGGGACCTATGGATGAACAGCAGAGGTAAATCAGGCTCGCATCTATGAATATCCTCCCCCCATCAGTACACAAAATAAACTTCTTTACCAGCACTCACCTGCAGGGTTCAGTTATATAAAGTTTCTCTCTCTTTTATAGCTTGCAATATGTCAGACTGTGTCCTAAATCACATCAATAAGTCTGTGATACTCTAATGAAGAGCTGGAGACAGTTTGTGGACGTGTAAAGTTTTGGGTATTTATGGAAGATTTGGGTGAATTGTTTGTGATCAGTATTTGCCTCATCCCTGCGGGTCTATACTAAAGATTATTTGGACTCCAAACATGTACTGGCTAATCAGCTGCATCTGGGTAAGTGGAAAATTGTGAAAATTTGAAACTATTCTTTTCACTATTATTTTAAACAGCACAAGCTTTAAAAATGTTCAGAAAAATATACAGATAAATAAAAAAATCAATCAATCTAAAATAAAAAATAAAAATAAAATAATCTAAAATACACAAAAATAAATACTGAATAAAACACTGTAGATACATTGTAGATATTTCATCCTTTTGAAGAAGACTTGCCCCACTATGTAGTGTTTTTGTACAAAAACACACCACAAAACAAAAAAAAAAAGAAAATCTGCCCTAATCTTGAATGTAATGACTCTCTATGTCATGGTCTGGTCTGGTTCTGGTTTTGGTTTGGTTTTGGGGCTTTTATTTTGGGATTTTGTTCATGCTTTGTTTCTTGTTTCATGTTTCCAGGTGTCCTGTGTTTAGTTCAAGTGATTATGTTTGGTGATTGGTTTTCCGTCTGTGTCCTGTATGTATTTAAGTTCAGTCCATATGGACCATGGGCATCGGTCCATCGCCTCACATCTGGTTTGTAAACGTATCGGCCCCCGTGCCAGGTTTCGTTTATGTTCAGTTCTGTTTGACTTAAATAAAGAAACCACATTCATGGATGCCTGCCTGCCTTGTGCGTCTCTTCCAGGAGGTAGTTTTAGGTATTGCCAGGTATCTGTAGGTTAAGAATCTGCCGCTACTAGATCCATGTTTTGATCTAATTGTCAACATAAAAATGCACTCTGCACAGCTAAGCATACCATTAAAGAGTTTAACATAGAATTCTTTTTTTTTATGTTCAGTGTTTTAAAAAACTTATGATGGAGATGTAAGATGTCATGAAATATGAGCCCCAATCCAAGCCTGCAGCATTAGTTAAATATACTTTATCCAGATTTATTGCTGAATTGCACGCACTTCCATTACATATATTACCTTGTTGTCCGATGACTCCTGTAGGGCCGGGGTTTCCTGCTAGACCAGGCACCCCAGGGTAGCCGAATAGTCCTGTTGGTCCAGGCTTTCCTAACTCCCCTTGTAAGCCTAGTGGACCCTCGGCACCCTTCTTTCCAATCATCCCTGGCATTCCCTCCATTCCTGAAGAAAATCACATTTGCAATTAGCTATTAGAAGTTAGGAGTATTACTATCACTTTATACACGTTAAATTAAACTAATTTGTTAAATATAGAATGAATTACAAAGTTCCATAACAAATTACTTTTCCATACAACAGGTTCGACAGGTCTGCACTATCAAGTTATTTCACTGTTTGGCAAATGGCTTTCTTTCTTTCTTTTTTTTTTTTGCAAAATATTGCTATACACAGCATCAACTTTCATTCCATTCAAATTGTAATAAAAGCTCTCCACTTCCGAGTAAAACCTCTAATGTAGCATGGATTGAATAAGTTAGAAATGCAAACACTATAGAATATAGTTAGGTCAGCTTTTGAAAGAAAAGATTAGACACAAAAGCAGGTTTTTAGTTTTGTTGAACCAAGAAAATGTCTCACCTGTGTATCCAATTGTGCCACGATCTCCAGGAACACCTCTGTCACCTTGCTGTCCTGGTAAACCTGTGTCTCCTGTGGGTCCAGGAGAAGCTCCTAAAGCCTCACCATCAGGACCCTTAAGCCCTGAATCCCCATCTAGTCCTGGCTTACCAGCAGGACCAACAGTCCCCTCTTGACCTTTAGAGCCAGGTGTACCTAACTCTCCACGAACTCCAGTGAAACCTAAGAGGTAAACAATAAGATCACTGCAAGACAGAACACAGTGAACACAGTCTGAATCCTGGAAAGTTTTGAAAAGGAAAATTACATAAATATATTAAACTTGTACACTGTACTGTAGTAACAGAAAAAAACATCAAAATGAGTGTAAAAAGTGTAAGTAAGCATACTGGGCCAGCTCCCTCACTCATAAGCCGCGTTACTGTGTACTCCGCATATTCCCCTGCTGCGCGCAACCAAATTAGTTATAGGAGTGAGCATCGTGAACGTGACACGTCACATGTTTGTGTGGTGAGCTGAGAACCCCCCAATACAAAGAAAATCAACTCACCCATTGGCCCAGGTGGCCCTCCTCTGCCCTGGTCTCCTTGTTCTCCTTTATTTCCTTCTGCTCCAACATATCCTGCAACCCCTTTAGGACCAGGTACACCTGGAGTACAGAGATACTGTCAGCTTGTCCTAAATATAGCCATAAGCATTGAAACCTCATTGAGGAAAAACGTTAACATATATACTATATGGCAAAAGTATGTGGGCACCCCTCCGAATTACCAGCTTATGTGTTTTAAAACCAAAATTCACTCAACACATTACATCCATAAATATGCTGTATTCTATTACCTAGGATTCCTGTCATTCCACGAGGTCCAGGGGATCCTCTCTCACCTGGGGGTCCTGGTACTGCCTCACACTCTCCTGTGCCAACAACAAAGCCAAGAGCTAAGTACTGTCAAGGATATCAACTTGGTGACAAAGGACAACAGATGCCATGGTAGATCTGGCGATTGCCTGCTTTGCAAAAACAACAATAAAGCACCAAAAATATTGACACATTTGATCATGCCTAAATCAGAGTTGACCCATTGCCCTAGCGTGAAGCAAAAGTATTTGTGTCTGTCAATAAAAATCAAATAAGGAAAGAGGTTAATAATGCCCATTAACCGTGACTGTGAACAAAAGAGTGAAGGAAAGGCAAAGAAGCACAAAGAAAGACGAGGAAGAGAGTTCTTAAGAGAGAGTTTGTCTTGTCACCATTGCCGCTCCCTGCTGTATCCCATTGGCCTCCATCTGCGCTTGGACTACATCCTCCTTTAAATGGTGAGCAAGATATGATGATGAAACAAAAATATAGCAGACAGAGAGAAACTAAAGGAGGATGAATTAGCAGCTGAAATGACTTTTCTTAACAGAATAATACTGGCAAATAATTGTAATGTTCTACAGGAAATGTACATTCACCAGGAACTTCAAACTGAAGAACCATGCCAAATGAGCAGCAAATCAATGCTAAAGACTTGCCATAAGTATATGACATTTGACTGAAGTAAACTGTAGCAAAGAAACAGGAAAAAAAAAATATATATAGGTTTTTTGTTTGCATTTAAGACAATACATTTCCAACCAAATTCACATTTTATGGACACATAAAATAACAAGTAATGTAACAGAGAAGAACTTTAAATTGAATGAATAAATGAGAATAAGAGAGAATCAGAAAAGAAGAACAGAAAAGATAGTAAATACCTGGAATACCAGGTAGACCTGGATTTCCATCAAAACCAAACAGGCCTGGATCACCAGGATACCCCCTTGAACCCTTGACTGCTCCGACCACAGGGCCCGGTTCGCCTGCAGGTCCTGTAAGCCCTTGTAAACCTGGCCTTCCCTGTAAGCCCTTCTGTCCAGGCTCACCAATAGGACCAACTCCCTGCAATGAACACAGCAAAGCAAATACTGTAAAGAACTTAAAATGACAAACTTAATCAGCTCATAAGCTAATAATTGATAATATAATTGAGTGTTTTTTCTACATTTTTTGTTTGCTTTATAAGCTAGTGCACATATTGCAAGACAGTCTTTTATTCATAGATACATATTATCTTTATGAGCTAGATATTGATATAACATATGAAACATGCAAGCAGTAATGCAACACCCTATTTTTAGCTTGCACATTCACTCATGCATGCATTGTTACTAGTAACTTGTACTAGCATTTTCACACTTAGATGGATACCACACTGGATCTGTCTTAGACAATGTAAATGTTTAGAATTGTTATCATGCCTGATTTAGATGCGTCAACCACATCTTTTATGTAAAATTAATAATTCTTGTCTAACTTTGAACTCTCACTAAACACTCTGGCCTTGTGGGTTGTTATGATATCTCATGGAGTTGCTATGTGACTGATTTGATGTTTCAGGTGGTTGCTAGTATGGTGTCTTACTTGGTTATTAGGTGGTCATTTCAGTTATGGTATAACATAACTGATGGTATTGTGATAGAGTTGCTATGCATTTCTAGGCATATTATGTAATATCTTAGTGTTTACTAAGGTATTATTATGTCAGTGGATATAGTATATATACTATTGGAGGTGGTTGTTAAGGTGTTGTTAGGTAGTTGCTTTGTTATGTCTAGTGGGTTTCTTTGTGTTGTTCAGGGGACTGTTGTTGGCTCTGTGGTTGATATTGCAACAATTAGTGTTCAAGCGTCAAGTTTTGTTAACTACACTTTAGAAACTACATCTTTCATTATAATGCTATTCCCTAATACAATGTGTTTTTTCACAAGTTAGAACTTACAGGGGGGCCAGGGAGTCCAGGGGCGCCATTTATCCCACTAGGCCCAGTCCTGCCAGTCACCCCTGTCTCACCTGGTCTGCCTGGGTCTCCTCGATCTCCAGGTGATCCTGTAAAAAACACATGCACACACACACACACACACACACACACACACAAACCTTTAGACTTATCTTCCTTTCCTTTGTGTTCTAAGTACTAATGTTGGACAAAAAGGGCACCTCTCTCGGTCACCTCCCTGGATTCTCCCTTAATTCCTTTAGGTCCAGGCAACCCTGCATGACCAGGAATTCCCTGTAGAAAAAGAAAAGTGTATATATATATATATATATATATAGATTTAATACTTAAATGTTTTCGATCAGCTGACATAGCTTATAAAATCCATCTAACATCAGCGAATAGATAGTTACTAACAGGCTGTCCAGAGTTTCCTTTAGGTCCTCGGTCACCTGGGTCACCTTGTTGACCCAATTCTCCAACCATACCAGAGTCACCAGGCTGGCCTTCCAATCCCTGAGGTCCAGGAGAGGATGAATCACATTCACACGGACCATGGTCACCTTATAAGATCACACAGACACAGTCCCATAGAGTAAAGATGAAAAGATACAGCACACATTTCTATAGAGAAGTCCATTAAAAAAAGGTTTCAATGCTAATAATAATAATAATGAAGGCAGACGAACCGTTGATCTGACAGAAAGAAACTTCACATCAAATCACATGCAGTGAACTTTCAGTAAACCTTAACACATTAACAACGACAGAATGAACTAAAAAAGCAGGAGCTGAGATGAACCAGATTTTGTTGGTCGTACCTTTCGGCCCTTTGGCTCCTGCATTTCCAGGACGCCCACGTGGTCCTTCAGGGCCTCTGGCATGCACCCGCCCTGTAGCCAAAAGATCAAGGGCACAAATGTCTGTATAGTCATCATGGTATGTAGACCTACCCTCTATTTCAAGGGTGATTAATTTCATCTTAACATACCAATAAATACCTGTTCATAGTTATATTCCTGTATCTCTCTCTTGCACAGGGTATACTTTATCTCTGTCTCATTCATTCAGTCATTCATGATATTTAATTTCTGAAGTAGTACATTTACAGGAGCCCCCATATGCAACAATCTGTGATGCACTGTGTGTTCTAACACTTACAGAATCAGGATGAACCTGTTCAGCAGTTATCTGTGAAATCAGACAGGTGGGCTAACCTTCACTCCCTACAACCATCAGGGATTGTTGGGAAGTTCACCAGCCGCTCTTTCTTGGGCCAATTTTGCTAACCACTAACTACTGAATCCTCCATCACAAGCCATTTAGGAACATCACAAGCCATCGTCTAGAGATCACAGTTTTAGCTTTATCAAAGTCATTCATCTTTTCAACTGTCCTCTTCTTCTGCTTCCAAGAACTGACTGTTATATCCATCTTAACAAATACCGTGGCAACAATATAATAAATGTTATTCACTTCACTTTAAACGCATGTATACTGTATGTGTTGTTGGAGTCCATGTGAGTTAAGAGTAGTCCAGACATGAGCAATAAGATGATCAACCCAAACTGTCCACAGCATCAGACAGACTACTACCTCTACCATCTATACAAAAAAGGCAGAGCTATAAAGTCTTTCTAATGAAGTGATCATTACATACATATGAGAACAAATGTTGAGGAAAAGGGAAATATTTTTTCAATAATTCACTCACATGATCCCTTGGGTCCAGGTGGCCCAGGTGGTCCTGGTCGCCCATCAAAGCCACGAGAACCAGGGACTGTGGCTGGTATACCAGGTTCCCCAGCTTCTCCTTTCCTTCCCATGAAACCCTTCTGTCCAAAAGAGCCAAATAGATCTAAACAACAGAATGTGTAAATTAATGTCAATCAAGTGGCAAGAATGGCAAGAACCTGACAGAACAAACTGAAATTGCCCCTTTGAACAATGATCATCTAATAAACAAATAATCATAACTTCATTTAGTTTGTGCTTCTTAAATAGTAACGAGCGCTTGGTGGATCACTGGATGGCTGGTTGTTTCAACAATACTATTCCTGCTCATATATGCAAACCAGTTGGTGCAACATGTTGCAAATGTTGGAACTGATACAATAAAAGAATTATAAAGTCAAAGCATTGCACACTTTTGAGAGTTTTGAGTCTTACTCACATATTGGTCAAAACTCCAAACTGCATGAAGATATTTCTATTAGTCAGCCCTTGTTATATATATTCCCTGTTCACTGTCATTTATCTCTTTGTCTCAGTACTAAGATTTAAACACGAGCTGCACAAACTCATTATCATGAAGCCAATAAAAGTCTTGAGGTAATTTCAATCAATAAAGTTTTCTGACTCTGATAACCAAGTTACCACATCACCTTGTCTAAACTAGGGTTCATTTTGCGAATACCTATTTGCTGGTCCAAGGCATCGGGCCCTGAGGGACCTGGTAGTCCTTTGGGGCCTGGAGGACCTACAAGTCCTGGTGAGCCACTTTCCCCTCGAGGACCTGGAAGACCAACTTCAGAAAATAAAAAGGGAAAAGAAAAAATCATGAAAACAGTGCACAGGGTTAAATGAGAGAAAAAAGGAAGGCATTTGTGTGACACCACATAAAGTTTGCACTTGGCCAAACAGCATGACAGAAATAATCAGATATTGTCTAATAATATAGAGAGAAAGACTGAAATATTCTTTTCTTAACAGAATTTGATGAACCTTTACTCTTTAAAGGCTAAACATAAAAATGGGAGATCCAGTACCTCCATGACTGCTGGATGGATAGATCAGCTCTCCTGGTTCTCCTGGCTCCCCCTATTGAAACATATACACACAGCAACAATCTGTTTAACATGCTGTGCACCCAGGAGACAATGAAGGGTCAGCCATCACTAAGCTCCAAATCATTGAAAAGAAAGTCAAATTCATAAAGCCATGTAAGTCATTTAGTTAAAACACACACCTTTCGCCCAGGCTGTGCTGGAAAACCTGGCAGCCCAGTGTCACCCTGAGTGGACCAGAGAGAGAGAGAGAGAGAAAGAGAGCCAAATGGAATATACATTGCGCATTTTACTCAAGGCAAGGCACTAGAGAGCTTTGGTCACATTCTGCACTTGCACACCATATCAAGCATCTCTGAAATGCTTGTTTTTGTAGAATCTTACTATGTGCATAATTAATTCAATGTCTTATAATAGGGCAGTTTGAAGGACAATTCTGAAGATTATTTTAGTCATAATATTTTTGGAATACTGAACCCTAAAACCCAGCTTCTGGAACACACTTGTTCTTGAAAACTTGATTCTGCTAAACTTTGCACTAAAAGAATATTTTTAAAATAATAACTGGGCACTGAACTTTGAAATGTTTATTCCACAATGGAATAAACATTTCATCTTCCTTTATATACACAAATGCCCTTATTTACATAACTACATAAATGTGCAGATGCTGATATGGTCTCATTTGCAAATATGAATGCATACTAGTTTTCAGCATGCAAAGATGGACTGTGATATCTGTTCACTTGTAATGTTTCACCTTTATGATACACTTAAGTATTATTCTAGAAAATTGATACTTTAGCAACATATTACTAAAACTGAATACTTCATTTCTAGGTGAAATAAACTACTTTTTTCACTATACATTATTAGATTATACCATTACATTATACCATTTAAAATGTTTTGTTAAAACAATTTAATCAAACCACCAAAAAGAATGCAACCACCTACTAGCCAACGCATTCCTAAAATAAAACTATATTTATATAGCTCTGCTCATGACAGGTCACATACCTTCACTCCTGGCCACCCATGTCTTCCTGGGTATCCCTTTAAGTAATGACATATTTTAGTTATAATTTTGCTGGAAATTAAAGGAAAAGTGAATATTTTGGATGAAAATAATCTGTAAAAAAAGTAAAAATATTATTAATGTATACCCGAGACCCTTGCATGCCCATGACGCCTCTCTCTCCTTTGGTGAACTCATTGGAATCCTGGGTAAAAAAAAAGACAGATGAATAATGTAAAAAATCCAAAAAATAAAACAACATTTTTATAAGATTAGAAATAAACTGAGGGAAAAATAGAATGTCGGTTCAGCAGTAAAAGAAGTGCTTCTAAATCAGTTAACTGAGATTTTTTGGGAGATTCTCTTTACTGTTGCAGGTTTGTTTAAAGCACTTATCGGTAATAGTACTATATACACTTTCAAAATTTTCACTTTTTTAATTTATTGGTAGGTGCAGCATCAAATATTACGGCACTCTATGTTTGAAGGAAAATTACTTTACATTGTTGCTGTTTATAAATGTGCATAAAAATCAGTGAAAATTTTTTATTATAAAAAGTGTGTCTCTGTCTTGCCTCTGGCTTTCCTGGTGTCAGGAGTACTGAACCTGGGCTCCCCTGACACTGATTGGTTTCACCTGTAGCTTTTCATTCCCTCCTTATTTAAGCCCAACACGGCCAAGAACGAACTGTCTGTTCACCGCACCATGATAATGTATGAGAATAGGTTTGTCATATGGGTTATGATTGGACAACCCTGCAAACCTCTGCAAAAACTGTTAGAATTTTTGTGATGTTTATTCTGTAAAGTCCATTCACTTAAGCATCAATCTGATCTGACTAGTTCCTACTATTGTTCCTGGACAATAAAGAGATTATAATTTTGATTTTGTTTCCTCAGTAGGCTCTGTCTCTACAAAATGTGTTAAAGAATGCTATCATTTGTACCAGCATATTTATTTTGAATGTTTTGGTTATTATTTATTATTTAAGAAGGAATGACTGAGTAAATGAGCGACGGAGTGATTCTACAGTGACTACTAGGGGGGAAAGATTTAAAGCAGAACTAGATTACGTAAAGTGATCTTTTGGTTGATAAACCACAAAAGTGACTTACCCATTGTCCTGCTTCACCTTTCATGCCTTTCTCGCCTTTTACGCCCTGGTGAGAAAAACAGATGAGGGAGTTCTGTTAGCTTTCTAGGCCTTTCTAGGCACAAAACCATTTTTCAGAATAATTTGATGTTAAAGTTCTTTATAAGGGCCCTCTTATTTTCCCAAATGATGCCCTAAACTGACCGGAGAAGGTTTAGTGTGTGGTCCTGTTGTGTTCCCTTTAGGGCCTGGGTCTCCAGTTTCTCCCTGTAGTTAAAAACGAGAGACACAGCTCATTTAGTCCCACAAACTTCCAGTACATATTTCCTTCAATATCGTTATCCAAAGCTATTAGCCCAAAAAGCTGATGTATAAAATGGGAAACATTGCATTACCCTGTCTCCTTTTTCCCCCCTCAGGACAATAGGGTCTTTACCCTGCATGAAAAACATCATACATTCAGTACACCCTTTCAAACACAGCAACAAAAGTTTCACGTCTAAAATATGTGAATATCTAAAAGTAGAAAAATATCCTCAGGTTTGTTCTGCTAGCTTACCGGTGGTCCTGCAGGTCCCTGATCACCTGGCGGACCCTATAATGGAAATATGAGATGTAAACGAGAGAGGATGCGAGTGATGTGAAAAAAAGATGACTGTATCTGCAAGTCAATAAGAACTACTGACCCGAGGACCTTCAGGACCTGGTCGACCTTGATAACCTGACTTTCCGGGAGGACCCTCAGTAAGGAGAAAACAAAACAGTATTTAAAACAAATGTGTTGAAAGTAACCTTAAATATATTTGAAAAATGTGTAATGCTCTTTGCACTTACAATAAATCCTGGGAATCCTCTTTGTCCTTGTTCTCCCTATCAAAAGACACAAAAAAACACATTTGCTTGATTCAAGAATATAGTACGTGGATAAAGTTCATTGTAAAGTTCAAGCATTAAGCGCGTCTGGTATGCCATTTTCCAGCAACACCAGAGTTTCTTCTTTTAACATTAGAAAGCCTTAGAGGGTCATTTTAGTGAGATCATGTTATTTACATTTACATTTAGGGCATTTAGCTGACGCTCTTATCCAGAGCGACGTACATCAGTGCTTAAGAATTCCACAACTGTTTCTTACCTGACAACTAGAAGCACTTTATGGATTAATTCATAGATGACTATCAAAACATTTCTTATAATAAATATATTTATGCATGCATGTGTATATAAATATATGTAATATGTATTCCATGATGTGATAGAAAAAAGCATTAAAAACGACCTAATTGTTATGGAATTCTGAATTTCTCTGAATGCCGTCACAGAATCATGTATTCATATTGTTAAGTTAATGCTGTCACATATACGTGTCACCCTGATCCTTTGTTTCTTTTGAAAGTCATCACAGGATCATATCATGTTAGACCTGCTGAGTATTGTCCTATGAATGTTGTGATAAGACAACAGACTTCTATAAGTTGTCTTATGACAATGCATGTTCATTTCATAATTTCTTTTGAAATTTGTTAGCAGAACACTACATAATATCTTCTGAATTTCTTTTCTGTAAACTATGTCTTCATATAGTTTTCACTATGTACATCCAACAAAACAATGTATGTCCTTTACTTAATGCCATCTGAATGCTAAATTAGGACCATGTACATCTGTACAATATCATCTGAACTTCACAATAAGATCATGTATGTCCATGTCTTTAGCAGTTTTGAGATCATTATTGATCTGTGACATTTACTGGATTTGCCCCTGTTTTCATGGGTTTTTTTTAATTAAAATTTTTTTTTTAATTCTTCTGGCTCCCCGTGCATGGCCGTAGGGCTCTCTCTTACTCTCTCTCTGTCTCTCTCGCTCTCTCTTACTCTCTCTGTCTGTCTGTCTGTCTCTCTCTGTCTCTCTCTCTTACTCTCTCTGTATCTCTCTCTCTCGCGAGCGCGCTCTCTCTATATCTGTCTCTCTCTCTAGTTCGTGACTTATCCCGAGCGCGCGTCTCTCTCTCTCTCTCTCTCTCTCTCTCTCTCTCCCTTTCTGTCTCTCTGTCTCTCTCTCTCGTTTGTGATTTTTCCGGAGCGCGTGTGTCTCTCTCTCTCTCTGTATCTCTCTCTCTGTCTCTCTCTAGTTTGTGACTTTTCCAGAGCTGCGACTCTCTCTCTCTCTCTCTCTCTCTCTCTCTCTCTGTGTCTCTCTCTCTGGTTCGTGACTTTTCCAGAGCGTCTGCCTCTGTGTGTGTGTGTGTGTGTGTGTATTTCTCTCTCGCGCACGCTCTCTCTCTTTGTTTCTCTCTCTCTCGTTCGTGATTTTTCCGGAGCGAGTGTCTCTCTCTCTCTCTCTGTATCTCTCTCTCTGTCTCTCTCTAGTTTGTGACTTTTCCAGAGCATGAGTCTCTCTCTCTCTCTCTCTCTCTCTCTCCCTGTCTGTCTCTCTCTCTCTCTCTCTGTCTCTCTCTCACTCTGTCTCTGTATCTCTCTTGCTCTCTCTCGTTTTGAAGCACACGGATCGTCTCTCTCTCGTTTTGTCTTACTCTCTCTCTCTCTCTCTTTCATTCGTGACTTTTCCGTATTTAAGCCTCGCGTTTATCTTTACATTTTCGTTAAGGGTAATGTATTAAACCGTTTAAAATGAAATGAAAGTGTTCTGTGAGCACATCTGGGGGCATATTTAGGGTTTACACTATTAAGATTAAAATTTAAGGCATTTTTTGACCAAAACACAACAATGCTTTTTTTTCATTATACGCGGGTGCTCCTGTAACGTAACCCCCGCGAATAACGGGGGCTTACTGTACCTCAAAAGGCTGTTAGTGGCTATTTTGACTGTATACATTTTACTGTTTCTTCTCCAAAAGTTTTCACCAGAGTAAGTTCCTAATAAGTTTTATTAGAAAATTACTCATCTCATCTGATTTACCTCACAAAATATCTATAAAGAATCAGAAGATAACTTGCAAAATACAACACAGAACAGAACAGAAAGGT
The DNA here is from genome assembly GCA_037974465.1 of Brachypetersius altus. Taxonomy (NCBI): domain Eukaryota; kingdom Metazoa; phylum Chordata; class Actinopteri; order Characiformes; family Alestidae; genus Brachypetersius; species Brachypetersius altus. The sequence goes on from JBBPDB010000002.1 coordinate 10,328,438, forward strand.
ATGGCATGGAATAGAATGAAATAGAATACAACAGAGAAGAATATAGCAAAACAGTAGCAATGCAGTAGAACAGATCAGATGATACTGGCAGTGGCATACACACTCATCACATTTGGAATAAAGCTTTAGGCTGCTGAAAATGTATAAAGAACAGGGTACTTTCTCTGGAATAAGATGAGATGCAAACCCTTGAATAGTGACTAGGAGAAAGTGAGCTGAAGATGGAAGCCTCAACTGTGGAAGGTGAAACATTTTTCTGCCACAATGTAGTGTTATTTTCTTACATAATCTGTTCTACAGTCTATCCAATTTAGCAATATAATTCCATATTTATAGATTGTACGCAGTCTAGTGCTAGCCCTTTCACTTATTATGTTAGTTATGTTAATAAATGTGTCATTCAAACATTTCATAACAGAGCAATACAGGTTATACAGAACCAGCTCAGTTGTGCACTCTGTGATTGTTGCCCCCACTATGTGCACCATGCAGTCCTATTCCTCTAATGTTAATCTACACTGTCTCTGTTTCTGATCCTCTCTTACCTGAAATCTCTTCATGTAAACTGAGATCTCCAGGGGATCCCCCTTCTCACCCTTCCATCCTGGCTGACCCTACAGAAAGAGGGACAAGAGACAGACTGCATTTATCACAGGAACAGAAGACAATGGGCACAGAATAAAAGGAAAGCAGTTGTCTTAAAGACAACATTCTCTGCTTCTTCCTTCTTAAAAACATTTTTGCAATAAACATTTCACATACAGGAATTCCTTGAAAACCGTTGTTTCCTGGCCAGCCTGGCGTACCAACTTCTCCCCGTGTTCCATTACAGCCATCTGCGCCGGGCTTGCCTCGAGGACCTCCTTGCCCTGGGTGACCCTGTGTGTAGAGAGAGGAGGAGAATCAGTCACGCGAGTAACATCAAGAGTACGTCTTCACTCGTTGCATATCCACACTATTATACAACCCTTTAAAAAATCATGCCACCCTATTCGTCTACTGTTAATCACTGTCTCACAAAGATAATTGTCTCCGCTCCACTCTCCATGAACGCTGAGATCTCCAGGGGAGAAGAAAGATGTCCAAAAATGATTTAAAAATAGCAAATGTTTTGGTTTCCATTTCAGAGATATACAATGTATTTGAAACCGAGTGAGCGCGCATGTGAAAATTAATAGTGTAAAAAACTTTATTAATAACTACACTCTCTGATGGCTCTGAGGGTTTACACCTCACCACGCCATATTTGTCTGATAAAATGTAAACACTGTAATTGAAACTCCTATTCTATTCATTTTCACATTATATAAACTATGTAGTAATTTGATTGATTAAAAACTCGAACATAAAGTTTCAACATGAATGCCACTAGTGCATACTGTCCAAATATAAAACAGACTATTTCTTAAATGAGCCATTCAGATCACCAATTGTCAACAAAAAACACCTGTATAATTCTAATGTATTAAAAGAGGTTAGAAAATTATCATGTAAAAAAAATTGACTATTTTTGGTCCAAATGTCTTAGGTGGGTTTAAAAGGGGGTATTGTATCCAGGACGTTAGAAACCTCTGTCAAAAAGTGTGCACGTGATCTTTTGTCAAAACAACTCATTTAAAGTTAATGAATAGTGTCAGACTTTGCAAATATTTTTCATATATTATAAATTCTTCTTTCACGACATATAGATATTGATATTATAGCTGTGGAGGTGTGAAAGTGGGTCAATTAAATTATACTTTTTATGTCTGGAAGAGGACAGTGTGCATATCCAGGGGCAAGTCCTAAGTCTGTCCTGGGATTTTAAGTCATACCCTTCCAGTTGCTGGCTCACCTAGAATACCAGCCACATACTGAACAAAGTTATATATGAGGCTGTTCGTGTATCCTTGCACACTTAATGGATGATAAAGATGATAGGATATGCATTTGAAGTCTGTGCAAGAAGAAATACCACTTACTGGAATACCATCAGCTCCACCAAATCCTGGAACTCCAGTCATTCCCTGCAGAAAACGTAGAAAATGCCATTGAAACATTTGACAGACATGTGTAGCTAATATTTTAAACTACATGATAGCTAAAGACAAAGTAGGCTAAAGTAACAAACCACAGATCCTTTCGGGCCTGTGACGCCTCCTCTGCCCTGGTCACCCTTTTCTCCTTTAGGACCATAAAGGCCAGGTTCGCCTAGACGTCCTGGGGGCCCTGTAGGACCCTGAGGTCCAAGAGGGCCTGGTGGACCCTGCAGATCAGATAAAGAGCCATATTCTTTTACACTGTCTGTGTGTGTGTGTGTGTGTGTGTGTGTGTGTGTGTGTGTGTGTGTGTTCATGTGCTCAACAATGAGTGAATACAAAATGTCATAACAGAATCCATAAACATGCAGAAGGACATCTTATAAATCATGACATAAAATCCTTTGGCAATATTGGTGCATGAAAAAGGACTTACCTCGTGGACAAAACAGAGCAGTTAAAATGGTCTATAATACTATATGAACCATATTACAACACCACAAAAATGCAATGCTCTTCACTTTATTTAGAACTGTTATTTATTATACTGACTCTTCTCCCCTTCTGATGAAAATATATTTATAAATGTAAATATTTAACCACTAGATGGCAGTATCTTCAAATGAATTTGTATTAATACTCCAAGTTGCCATCTGGTGGTTCCAAGACAACACTGCACTGTTCAAATAACTGTGGTATGCTCACTGTCTCCACGTGCTGGTTCATCTCAGAAACATCAGGAATGGACAAGTCCTACTTACATGAACATATCCCAAACCTGACCCTCCTGCTTACAGTTCATGGCATATGACTCTTTATGAAGTTGCACTTGCAGGTAGGTAGAGACAATAATTGTCTAATTTATTCGAAGCTACAGATTTGCTTATTGCATTGTTCTGTCATTACTAAGGAAATAAAATTTTTGAACTCCCTGTCTCCTCTACCCCACACAAACAGTGATTTTTTAGTACATTGCAAAATGTGCTCATTAGAAAAATGCCCCAAAGTCTTACATTTAGTGAATAACCTCAAATAGTAATTAATTTAATAGCAAGGTGGAGCTAATGTTTGTATGCTGTTTTCTTCACCCTGGCAAGCATTCTTTTCCATCCAACTTGAAGTCATATTGATATGAATGCATTAAAAGGCCTTCTTTTACACACACACACACACACACACACACACACACACACTCAAGCCTGAGTGGGGTGTGCATGTGTTGGGACTTGCACTGTGATGTGTGCTGGAGCTGATGTAGCCCACTCCTCTGATAGACAGCAGTGATAGTCAGAGCTTCTGATATCTCAAATATGCACTTCAAACCGGCAAGCTGCCCTAATCTTTTCCTACCAGATTATGTACACACGCACAGGCAGATCAGAGCTCCTGTTAGGGCTGGTGGAAGGAACAGCTGAGGGGTTAAGGCTCGGTGTCATGGAAGAAAAAAGGTGATGGAGAAAGGCTGCTGCACACGATGCTCACCTATCAGCAAGCTGCTGCACAGTTAACGGTCATGATTACATGATGAGTCCTAATGCTGTATTTGAGGGAAACCTCAAACAGAAATGTCAAACATTCTGCTGTGTGGTGGGGCAGACCTCCTTATATCTCAGTTACATGCTTCAAACCCTGCCTGCCCTGAGCTGTTTTGTAAAACAGATGAGAACTGAGTGATCTCAAGAAAAGAGTCTCATAGTACTTTTTCCACTGTGGAGTAATGTAGTAATTGTGATTGCACTTTTTATCTGCATTTCTATTTGCCAAATCACCCTTGCTGAAAAAATTTTCTTGCCAGGGTACCAAAAGTACTATAATATTGGTGGAGCTAGGACAGTACAGAGCAGGGATGCCCTAATCTAACACCTGGAAGAGCTAAGATCCAACTCACCTGGCTCTAATATTTAGATTAGGGGTTGTAGCTTGAGAAAATAGGGCACTCTTGGTGCAGTTTAGTCAAACTCAAATCCAATTGCCACAAAAACTCCTCAGAACTCCTCCTACTTTAATGGGCACTGATATGCAATATACCCTGAGTAAGGTACAGAGAGCTCTAAAGTGAATTACAGTTCCAGTGGTACCCTACTGTCTAATGGAAAGCTGAAACTTTATACTTCTAAAAGGAAATCAAACTACTATATTGTGTGTACTATGCTTTAGATAGTCCAACATTACTTTATTTTAATATAATCTAAATGTTGTAGTTTTATGTGATTAAGAATGTCAATTTCCTTTGATTGTAGGTTTACTGTCAAAACTCTTTATTGCACAATACAAACATCATAGTTTGTAATGACAGTTCCCTTGCGGCATCTTGTGCAATATGACATGAAAAAAACCCACAAGACCACTGTACTTTTTATTATAAAGCATTAGGAGCCTTGCCCATAGACTCTTATTGGTATGGTGTGCTTTCCCAGAAAGGAAGGAAACCTGGCTCGGTCACATGGAATGGAGTAGCATCACCCTCTCATACTCAAGACGTGCTGTAGCTGTCACTGTCGTATCTCAGAGCAGATTCCTTGCAGAGGTTTGAACACAGGCCAGATAGCAGCATGACGCAGGAGCCATAAAGCCCTCATCACTCTTCATGAAGAGCATGGGGGAGGCCTGCTGAAATTCCAGGGGTCAAACATGTTAAAGTAAGCATCTTAGGGGCATGGCTTGGTGCTGTTCATCCATAACAGTGGAAGCTTCATTACCCTATCTTCAGTATTCTCTTCATCTCTTTAGCTACTACAGCTTGACTGTTTCTTTGGAAAAGTAAGAGACAGAAAGAGAGAGATCGGTGAATTGAGAGGTCATTCACATCACAAGTAAAATTAATTGGGGAAAAAATGGCCATAGGAGGTCATGTAAGACATCAAGTATCTGATTCTGACTGTGACTGAAATCTGAATGTATATGATGGAAGTTTTTTTGAATGTCACTTAAGGTTTCTGGGTGGGACTTAACCTTGAGAAATTTGGTTCTGCATCAGTCTTTGCACACAGGCAGTAGCTTATTGTCCATGCGGAATGCGTGCACTGAACTGCAACATCTGTACTGTGATGGTTTAGGATGAATAAATGTACCATTATACCTCGGTAGACTACATTTATCATGATACGTGCTGAAAAAACTGATGCAGTATTAAAGCTTAGAAATGTTAGCAGTCAAGCGCAGTGATGGATAACTAAGTCTCTGGCAGGGAAGTATTTTGCCCCTCAAGGGACTCTCACCAGGAGGTCTGGATACTTTCCTAAAATACAGCAGCTGCTCTTCATGGGGCCACACAACCACAAAACAACCATAAACAGTTCCAAAAACAGAAGTGTGCTCCCAAGAAAAAGGGACACAATAAAACAACGTTATCCTGACTCGAGATCAGGGAAATATTTTCTCTAGCAAAATTAGTCACGCTATTTAATGCCATTTGGTAACAGCATGCAATTGCTGTCTTACTGGAAAATTGAGTGTTGTACATGAAATGTGCCTTGTATGTATGTTCAACAAAGAAACAGTGCTTCATGCAACAGCAGTGTAAAAGATGCAAAGCATGTGCACTGTACCTGTCCCTCATTTTTCTTCAAACCCATAGCAAAAGCTGGGTGGCTAACAAAGGGTTAACCCATTCTTACTTAATGCCTTGTTGGTGAGATACTTGTTCTCATCAACTCATTAAAATGGAATGTTAGATGCAGTTTAACACTTTCTCTCTAAGAGCTTATTGTTTATTTGTTCAATCAGACTAACAATATAATATGACAGAAGTACAAAGTATATGCCTATGCCTGTATGTTTAAATACTTGTATGTTTAAAACAGTAGTTTGTAACACAGGCATAATAATCTGCACAATTTAGTCTTTGAGCGATCACATTCTTTAGACACAGAAATAAATACGAAAAACTTCTTGTTAGTGACCTTTTTGGTCTCAGAATTAAATCTTCAGTTTCCAAAAACGAGACAACAATACAAACATAGAACATGACATTAGTTCAGAGTGAAAACAAAAAGACAAATGCAGCAGTGACAGCTTGAGAGGTGAGAACTAGGGAGGTAGCCGCTGTTAAAATGTCACTGAGGACACTGAAGGTTGAGACAGGTGCAGTCTCAGCAGTCACACCTGTCCTTTCGCTCACACACAATTTGAGTTTGCTCCTCAGTTTCAGTAAAGACTCTGGAGAACTAGTGAATCACGGCACAGGGTTAATCATCGGAAACTTGAAGAAAGTACAGGCAGGGATGTTATGGCTTCCTTGTTTTTGCTCATAGAGAAACTCTGTGACTATCTGATAACACGCTTTAACTGTTTATATGGGCAACTAGATTATATGTCGCTTGCTATTATGAGTATATACATTTGAATGGAAATAGGGCCATTTCTGCTCCGTGAGAAAATGGTTTGTCTGTTTTGAGGTGACTTTTATCTTCAACACAGGACACATCTTTCTCTTATCCTCTTCATTTCAAGGATGTATGACTATAAATGATGTGCATATGCGTGTGCGGGTCTGTTTGTACCTGACTGAGATGAAATCTATGCTTTGGTTCTAATGCCATCAGTGGTGTGTTTCATTTGTAAATGATGCTCAGACTTGATACTGGATGTACTTGATGTACTGATAAGTGACTTTTCATCAAGAGCGCCAGCAATGGACTTTGTCATTTTGAAGCTGTATTTGACTGAGAGTTGTTAATGTGTCTGACAGCACTAAAATATTTATCAATAGAATGTAAGGATATATATATATATGAGGTCAAAATGTCATGTTAATACAACTGCACTTTGGTGAACGCTCTACTGCAAGTTCTCTCCTGTTTCCTGTAATGACAGACAGCTAGACAGATTGATGGCTGAAGCTGACCCAAATCTTTGGTTGACAAAACACTCCACCACTTTTTTAAACCCTGGAAGAGTGTCACTAGAAGCAGACTGAAGGGACAACTCTCTAGGGGGTGCCACAATGCAGGTTTTTAGCTCTGTTTCTCTAAACCCCCTAACTCTACTGCTGCCGCCTTTAGCTAAATGAGATCTGTGTAGCGCACAGCCACTGTGTTAACAGCACTGGAAGCAAATAAAACAAATATTTACTGTGCTCCAGTTAAAAAGGAATGTAAAAATGGTTTACGAAGTGAAAACAAATGAACAGAGCTTAGTATGCAAACTAAACATTTATCTACGACAATCCATGTTTTGTGTAGAGGCCTGTAGAAGTATATGGATCTAATAGTGTAAAAAACCCAATTCATAAACTCTTAAATGTGCCTACACCGATAATTGGGTTATTTCTAGGAAAAGGCCAACTGACTACACTGACAAAACATCTTTACATTATGTGAAGATTCTTTAAACATTTCAAAACGAAACATCTCATTTCTCATTTCATAAACCTGGAATCATCCATTGAAAGGGTCGTATATGAAATGAAAGTGTTTCTTGCTCCAAAAATCCTTTTTTTACTTGTAGATTTATGAGTCTACTTGTGACTTCAAACTGAAAAATGAACAATGCCCTCTTATTCTGTGTATGGAAGAGAGTCTTGCAAGACCAGTGGCCCACTGCCCTTTCTGTGCTGTGTTTTCCTACGGCCCGGATCAGTCCCTCAGACAAAGTGACCTACTTTTTAGTCCATCAGCTGCAGCAGACCTCTGCACCTCCTCCCAGAAAAGACAGGGTGAAAAAGAAAACAATAGTTTAGGGAGAAGTTAAAGGATTTACAATCATGCCTTCACTGATCATGACATAAAATACAAAAGAGCCAGGGGAGGGGGGAGGATGACAAATGGCTCCTGAGTGTGAGAACACTTAAAAGTCAATATTGTTCCATTTGAGCAGGGAAGGTGTGTGTCGGTGTGTTGCGACTGAGGGAGAGACAGAGTGGATGAGTGAGAAAACATCTGGGGGCCTTTAAACAGCAAACATGGGCAGTTCAACACAGAGCACACTAATGCCTATATATGACTTCGGCAGAGATTCGCTCAAAGCCTGAACTATGTGTTCACACTGCAGGTAAATGTGGCCTGACTTTCTTCCTCTTAAAAGAGGAAAAACACTAGTGACATTGTATTTGATAATGTATTTGATAATGCCACATATCTGATATGTGGAAAAGAGTTATCTGTTCAAAACACACAGTTTTTACAATCCAAGGCATCATGATTCCACAAATGTGGGAACAGACCCTGTACCACACTCTTGACTATGGCTATTTTTATTTTAGAGGACAAGTGAGAAAATCACAAGCAGACGGTATAAACAAATAGTCATGGTAGTGTATAACAAAAGAAATCATAGTTTTCCAAACTGAAAAGATATTCTAAAAAACAAGCAAATGAAGCAAAAGAGCTTCACATACATGTCCTTTAAACTGATATAAATATATACTGTATATTCATTTTAGACACTGAATTTTCCCTTTTCAAGCATTTTTCTTAATAGAAGGCAAATGAAAGGAAAGCCTTTACGAGTAAAAAAGTAGCACAGATATGTGAGTTGTAAAAGTGTATTTCTTCCTTTTTCGTCATCTTTGCATTGTGTGGCACTGACAATAAACTGTACTCTCACACATTTCAGTAAACAAGCTGTGTGTTGAACTGGATGAGAAAGGAGACAGGTGCATACCTCTCACCTGCGCTCGGGTCAGCTCTAAATTCCTGGCAGTGCTGTTCACCACACACAAATACACTCGGATGAAGAGGTCTCCGCTCCAAGATGTATCAATCACAGTTTCTGGGTCTTGGAGGAGCGAGTGAGTGTGTTTGAGCACGTGTGGGCAAACTCCAAAAACAAAGTCTGGCAGTGACACTCCCCAACATACCATGTTCTTTTTAGATACTCTTTAGATACTTTTCTTTTCTAAATCAAATGATTTGGTCAGCAATGTACATAGAGACTTTCTACTAACTTGCTGTGAAAGGAACTATCAGCCAGTCAGCTGTGGCAGTAGCTAAGGAATGAAGAACAGAATGGAAGCTCTTCTCAAGATAATCATATATAAAGTACTGCAGATGATAATAGTATGAAGAATGGTTTGGTAGCTCTACTCATGATAATAATATATGAAGTACTCAAGATAATAATAGTATGGAGAATGGTATGGTAGCTCTTTTCAAAATAATAATACTCTTAAAAAAGGAAGCCAAAAAGATTCATTGGAGTTATGTTATAAAAAAACACCTTCGCCTCTCCTCTCTGTAGAGCTTTACCATAGAACACTTTTTATAAAAGTATTCTGCAAAGTCCATTTTAAAGAAAGCATGGGTTAATGTTCTTTATGTTATTCATATATTTTTGTGATTAGAACATGTTGCACTAGTCCAAAATACAGAAAAGGTCTTTGTGCCATTCATTATTTGCTCTCTCTCTCTCTCTCTCTCTCTCTCTCACACACACACACACACACATGAATTATAGTGAGAAGTGAGAGGCCTTTCATTATACATCAACACAAGTCAGAGAAAGGGAAAACTATAAAGAAAGAGTGGATGTGGAGAAAGGACTGTTGAAAATGGTGACATGTGGATAAAGAATGTTTACTTCCTGTGGAGTCGGGAAGATTGCAAAGAAACGGGCGACCCCAATCACGAGTAAAGGAAGGGAGTGGGCTTATGTACGGCACTTAACACCTCTAGAAAAATGCAAGCCAAGAGCCTGAAGTGAATGTGTATGTCTGTGAGGAGGAAATAGGTGATTAGTCAAGACCAGATTGGTGATAGGCCATAAGCCTTCTGCGTATTTCACCAGGTGAAGGCCAAAGTTTCTCAGGCCTCTCCATTTCCGAGCAGCGCACTCACAATCACTGGCCATTTCCAGTTCCCCTAACTCTCTTCGTCAGGCTCCCCCCAGCCTTTCCCCACCACATAAAATCTCCTTTTTCACATCTCACTCCCTTCACCTAATCTGGCTTCTCCTTCAATCACGTTCTCCCTTTTTTCTCCCAATTTTATTACCTGTTGGTCTCTATTCACAACAGCCCAATTCTTCAACTGAATGAACTCTGTATTGACTTTCCCTGTTCCATTAACATTTAGTCTTGCTTTCTTAGTCTCTCCTTTTTCCCCCAGTTAACCCCAGTGTAAAAGGCAAGGTTAAGCCCTATGTCACCCTATTCACTGTGTGTAACCGGAAACAAACATTTCCTTTCACCTCTTTCCATTACATCATTCACCAGGAATGTATGCCAAAAAAAAGGAAGAAACAAAAAAAACAGAAGTGGCAAGTAGGCCAGTGAAGTCTCAAGCTTTGATCAGGCCTAAAAATTCAGCCCAGCAAAATCTAAATCTGAACTAAACCTGAACCATGCAAAACTAATCCGTGCATGAATAACTAAGTACCATCTGGTTCAAACCAATATTTCAAGTTCTTGTCAAGCTCCAGGAAGAAAGTACGGGAGTGGAGTGGACTGACATGGTATCGCTACAGAGTTTCCATCTCTTATCCTTTCATCTGGACCAGCTGTTACTCCTACAATGAACACTTGTATTTCTGGGCTATACATGTTGCGTATGGTGGGGAGACATCAGAGATTGTATTTCACACCAGATATACACTGTACCAAAGTACAGACATTGCAGTTGGACATCAGGATATTGTTCACAGAGATACTCACACACACACACACACACACACACACAGAGATGTGTCTGTGCTGAAAGAATGGTTACTCTACAGTAATGACCTCAGCCTTCTAATCACAAGCACCAGCAAGGCAACAAAGATTGGAAGTAGCAAACCATCAATAATGATGTAAAAGGAATGAAATTAGAATGGTTGCAATAAGCATATAGAAAGAATAATGAATTTTAAATAGATCATGTGTAAATTTTGCAACGTGCAGCTATGTTTAAACTTGCTCAACATACAGTTGCAGGTTTTTAGATACACAGATTGTATGTAAATGCAAAATCCAACATATAATTGAGGTTTGATACAGAAAAAACAAAACATTGTTTTACAAATTTCCAAAATAATATATATTTTTGTAAATTATATTGTCTTATAGCTGCCATAGTAAAAAAAAATATCCGTAATAATATTTGCTTGTCTTGATTTCCCATTGTCCTCTATCTGCTGCTATTGAGAGGAGTAGCTTACACAGCACCGGGGTCCGGAGCTACTGTAGTGATCTCAGGGAGGCATTTAAGCTTCAAACAGTAGCTTTAATCAGACAACCCGCCTCAGGAAGCAGGAAGCAGTTCAGAACGTCAGGAAGCTCAAGGGAACGCCTGACCTTGAGTGCCACTGCAGGTCATTTCAAATTGGCAGTGAGATCAGAATAATTTTCTGAGAATTACTGTAAATATATAACAGTACGTCAAACCCATGCAGCCGGTCTGCTAGAGATTAAAGCCTGGCATGCGGTTTTCAGTACACAGTTAAATGACAGTTTACTTCTAGTCAAATTTGGTGTACTTTAACTCAGTAAGAGTTTATCCAACTGTGCTGATTTCACTGACTACACCTCATCCCAGTGTAACAGATGCATCAAGTCAGTATATGTTTCAACAGAGCTGAATGTAGGCTTTGCCATGGAATCCATGAAAATTCCAGGTCTGCCCTGCCATGCACATGTGTGAGTGCAGTGCTGTTCCAGGGCAGAGTTCCAGGTGGTAGTGCTCTGTGCTTTAGTTCTGGATCCTATTAGGCCTATGAGCGCTAAAGCCCCAGAGCAAGCCTGCATATTCCCTATGCCCCCGCCCAAACACATGCACACATACACACAGAGCACTGCCGTGGGAACCAGAGAGAGAGAGAGGGAGAGAGGGAGAGAGAGAGAGAGAGAGGGGAACATCTGGAATATTTGGGTCCATATATAATTATTTTATTCCTTCTGATATGTCACGCATTCACACCCAGTGATGGAGGTGTGGAGTGGGAGTCATGCTGTAAATATGTGCAACTTTGAAATGCTGACAAGCTCCAGCACAGAGGTGGTCAGTCTTATCCAAAAAGGGCTGGTGTGCTGCATTGTAGTTGCATTTTCTTTCTATCCGAGGGGGGCACCCTCACTCTGCTTGTTTAATTACTTAGCCCCTACCTTCAAACAACTGATCAGATGTGCTCATGCTTTGCTGGAACATAGAGCTCTAGACATTTGTGTGCACCCCTGCTCTGATCACTGCAGTTCTCTATGGGCGGATTGGGGTACAGAGGTTAAAAAAGAGTATTAGTGCTGCAGTGATCATTTACTTGAGTTTTTTAAGCATTAAAAGAGAATAAGTAATTTCCTGAAAAAGGTACTCATGTATGCATGGTTTTTGAGAAAATAACTGACGAAACCAAAAATGAAAACAAAAGCAAAATCTGGTACTGCAAATAAAATAGAACAGTTTGAGACATAAGGCTGACAACAATGTGTTCTGCTAGAGAACTTTGTGGAGACAGTTTTGGGAAGAATCTTTTCTGTTCCTGCATGACTGTGTGCCAGTGTACAAAGCGAGCTCCATAAAGACATGGTAAGATGAGTTCACTGTGGAAAAACATGACTGGGCCTCACAGAGCCCTGGCTACAAACCCATCCAACACCTTTGGGATGAACAGGAACAGGGATTGTGAGCTAGGCCTTCTCATCCAACATTAGTGCCTGATCTCATAAATGCTCTACAGAACGAATGGGCACAAACTCCAAAATCTCATGGAATGTCTTCCAAGAAGAGAGGAAACTTCTACAGCTGCAGAAGGGGGATGAACTTATTATTACCATATTAAAGTCTATGTATTTGAATGCAATGTCATTAAAGTCGCTGTTGGTGTAATGAATAGGCCTCCATATAAAGCAGTGGACTCTAGCACAAATAACTACTTAGTCTGGGTTTAGAAAAAGAGGAGACTGCAGATCACAAAGCAAAGCAAAAACCCCAGCGGTCAACAGCCATGCATACAAATAACAGCTGCTAAGTTATATGGAGCTCATTTATCTCTATTAAGTTTGGTGGTGTCCCATCCAATCCTTTCTGGTTCTTAAAGGGAGGACAAGGATGAATATAAGTACACGTCCATGATAATATACACGTCAACGTCCATGATGTCTATGGAACCTAATCCACCGACGTGTCGATTTTCTTAACAATTCATAGAAACGCCTCAGACAACCCTTAGGCAGATCATTATGCAACTGTCTATTAAGCTGAACATTATACTATTCTAGTGTTTATAAACATGTTCCACTGTGTCTTTTACTACAGAAGAATAGTGTGGGTTTGTTGTCCAAACATCTTCATTACTTTGACGTTTTGTTTGACCTCAAGATGCCCTTCGCATTCTTCAGATAATAAACAGTGATACTTGTTCTTGTCTTAGGAGACATGTCAGTGCTGACTGGTAGTGCCTGACATCATCAGTGCTGTAAAGATCTGCATGAAGTAAACAATGAACAGGTCATGCAGCGTAAGACGTGTGCAATTACATGACCGCTTTAGAAGATGCTGGGCAAAACCCTCCTCAGTACTTTATTTGATTCAACAAATTACATCCAGTAAGTAATAAATGAGAAGAGCCTTTTGGAACTTGCTGGGAAATCACAGCCCTTAAGGAGGTCAGCAGCTGCAAGAATGTGACTTGAATGAAATGAGCGAGACAGTAGCCACGTATAAAACAAACAGAGGGCCAAACCAGTAGACGTCCTGGGTGCTTACTTGACCTTAATGTGCCCGCAATGAGAGCTGGCACCCTTAAGATCCTGAGAGCAGTCCAGCTCCTCTTCTTTGTCTTTAAAAGGTAAAATACAGCCTCAGCTCTTTAAGAGCCCCACCAGGTGCCAATAAACACATCGCCCTACAGAGACAGAGAGTGAGAGAGCGATAGAGAGGAAAGGAGAAATGGAGTGTGAGGAAATCCAGAGCCACGCGTGAGTGTGCGAAGAGAGCATCAGTGCCAACGCTTGCAGACAATCATATACGCACACAAATCCATATACAGTCATATCAGTCAGAACTCCGTTCTGGCCAACGCGTTTTTTAAAGTAGCTCCAAACAACAGCCTGTTTCAGAAGTCTGCAGCTAATGCCTGCTATACATTGTGACAGGAGACTTTCCGAATGTATATCATACACAGAGGCTATAGCTGTTTAATTTCTCACAGCGTGCCGAGCATTATTCTGTCCTGTAAACAAAATATGTTTGCCACACAAAATAAATTATAAATCTCAATCTAGCTTGAGTGCATGATTCCCATGGGTAGCATTTAGAAAAGCCCTAAAACACAAAATTATGGGAAAGGTGGCCAAAATAGTGACCTCTGCTATCTAAACACAAACAAATAAACAACCAATTCTTGAGCTTGAACCCCTGGGTCAGTGTGTCAATGCAGAGGATGGGAAAGTCTTGCTGGTTCTGATTCAAACAAATTCTTAATGGAGGCTGGGGTCAGAGGATGGGGAGAATTATAGTTGGGACTAACGGTTTCACATTTTTACTGAAATTAAAAGGAAAAAGGCACTGTGCTTGACTTTACAAGAATTTTATTTACAACTAACCCAGTACAAATGAATGAGAAGGGTAATGATTGTCACCTAGTTCTCTGTTCTGTTTCACAAGGTGAAACCTTCACATAGCGGTAGTTGTTGGAAACTAATATGGAAATAAATTGCAGTTGCATTACATTTCTTTTAAAGTGCTTCTAGCCTTTTACAACTCACTCGAGACTTGTTCTCAACAACAGCTGCAACTGTCCTGCCTCAAACCTGAAAAAGGTTTTATCAAACAGCCAATCAAAACAGAGGTAATATACCTCCAATTTAAACTGACTCATTATGGAGAATTTCCATCATGGAGGCCTCTTGGAAGAGTAAAACGCTTATTTATAGTTACCAGAGATAGAAAGCTTTCGACTATGTAGCTTGTATTATACAAGAACACATCTGCTTGAAAAACAGGTAATAAAAGATGAGTTTATGCAGCCCGAACAATGTGATGATAAATACTAGCCACTAATCTAGCTAATTAAGAGAACTGAATACATTCCATACATGTTGGTTATATATGAATTGCTTTGTGTGCCTCTTGAGTTGAAAGGAAACTATGTCGCTCCATGTTCCATTGCTCCTTGTTTCAATTATCTTCATTATCTTCAATCTATCATCACAAAAAACATTTCCACCAAAGTAGAGGACATTCCTGCCTCATCATATCAAGAAATATCTTTCGTACCTGTTGAGATATTTTGAACCTTTCAGTCTGGGCCTTGATGTATGCTAGCATCTTCATGGAACACACTGTAAGCATTACACATTGACATCACATGGAGTGGATAAACGTCTCATGCCCGTGACGAGTATATTTAGAGAGTGGACCCCAGTTGGGGGACTGAAGTTGATTTAACCCATCCCTCCCACTGGACCTCATTTTATTTAGTCTATGACTGATGTTCTCTATAAAATATCCTGTGTCCTTGGGAAATGCAACAATCCAAATACACGAGCAGCTGTCATGGTTTGTATTGTTGATTCAGTAACGGAAATCTCTCATTTGGGAAGGAGAAAATCTAAACAGGAAAAATAAGGAGAGAGAAAAGTGGATGGATGTGGGCTTTCCTTCTGAAACCCTCTCACCAGTGCATATTCTTTTTTTTTCCAAATACCTATCCAGAACAGTGTAAAAATGTAAAAGAGCACTAGCCAGCACTAGCAGTATTACATCCTCAAAGTACAAGATGCAACAGTTCTCTCTGCTTCTTTTGGTCATGATTTCTTTAAGTCAACATCCTAAGAGCAGAGGGCTCCAGGGAAAAAGGCAATTCCTGAGAAGGTGGTAGAAGTGCGTCTGGTCTAGAGTAGAACCAGCTGGTCTTCAAAAGTGAACATAACTGCAAGATCAACACTCATAACAATAAAATAAACATCTGTAGACTCTGTAGACCATGTTTGGACGCCCGCTGATCCACCGATCCTCTTATAACCCAAGTTCCTGTCAAAAGTGCTTGTCCCAGTGGCATACTTTAAAGCTTGTGTTTGATTTTCATGGGATTAATGAATGTACTAACCAAAATATGACCCAAAAGGTAGGTGAGAAAAGGGCATACTTGTTTTTGACTTGTTGGTGTCATTTGGAGTGCCTTAGCCCAGTGTGCTAAGTTCAGTTCAGTGTGCTAAGGTGTGAAATATCTGTGGCTCTGAGACGTGCAAAAATCTGACTGAACTTGCTTTCTAGAACAGTCCCATGTTGATTAAAACACTGCATTCACTGTCATTGGAACAGTAGAATGAATCACTTCCATCAGAAACTTCTCATCACTTTGAAAACAACAGAAAAGCCAGCAAATCTATTAAATAAGCATGCAATATCAAATGGCCCTGTAAAGCTCTGGTGATCCTGTGGCTCCATACCTTCATGCTAGTGAAGTTTCTTTGAACTGAACTGTGGAGCCGGAGGGCAGAGCAGACAGTGTCCAGTCGCAGTTCATTTGTCAGCACTGTCCTGGCCTTCTGCTTGGCCTCTGAGTCTGAATTCTTTTGCTCTCTTTTCGGCACACACATCATCTGCCCCGTGAGCCTGTGTTTATTCTGCTCTTAATATGTTTAGACTTGGCCATAATTAGTACAGCCTCATCATATGTTATCTACTAGCACACGTGCACACTCACGTGCCACAGAGCTCTGGCAAGGATGAGGGCGCACAGGCTGAGAGTGCTGGAGAAAGACTGATGGACGCAGACATAAACAGGATCTAAGCAAAATAAAGGGTGATTATTTGAAGAGAAACACATATGTCCTATAAAAGGGAGAGAGCTGATGGTAGAGCTGATCCTAACACCACATCAACCTGAGTCTAAGTGCATGAGTCTGAGTTAGAGAGTGTGAAGGAACTAGCATGATTTTGTATGTGTGTGGTGGAGGCCTGGCTGGGGCCACTAGTATCCCAGAGGTCTATGGAGCCAGGCACCTGCATGGTTGCCTCAGTATTCAGGAATGAATCGTCTGAGGCCCAGCTGCCATGTGTGTGTGAATGAACACGAAGCCGAGGGGCTACTATGTGGACATGAGAAAGCTAATCGCTTCCTTTATTGTCTCATTACAGGATGTACCTCATTGCACAGGGACCACACCTTTTATTAGCTTCTGCTCAACCCAAAAAAAAAGGCAAGATAATTGACATGTTCAACTGTTCTATATTAACATCACAGAAACCTTCATAGTCCAGAACCAAGTAAGAAATAGGGCCTTTTTTCATAAACCTGACATTCACTCCTAGCCCAGCTGTGACTGGCATTCCAAAGTTGTAGCGCATTAGCAAATCAACTAGCCAAAAAGGCATGAGTCCAAATGTAGGCTGATTATCAATGGCCTTGTGCTCGTCGTGCCAGTGGAAATCACAAAAGCCTTGCACTAAAGCCTGAAAATTTCGAGTGAGGAATCAGACATGGACCCATCACCAATCTGTTTGAACTCACTGTTTCAAATTAAGAAGAGCCAAGCTTAAGCAACACCAAGTTAGCCAGTCACATCAATCCTTCCTCTATAAAGTGAGTTTGTCAGAATATGACTGTTTCACTAATAAGCATGCGCAAATACATGGGATCTTAGTGTAATTATCTCAGAGTAGGTGCCAGAGGTCACTGCAGAGATTTGATGGAAAGCATATGGGCAAGGGATGCGAACCAGCTGTACTGGTTCCCGTCCAAAAAAGAATTAACATTTTTGTTAAATGACTGACAATCTGATAAGACTGAAGGCAGGAATTTGAGAACCAACAACTGAAATGTGCTAATACTAGAGAATAACTCCAGTCATTAAAAACTCCAAGAAATAATCAATCAATTGAGGAAATGTGTGCATTTACTTACGCGCACATCTTACTTTCACTTTTCTCTCCCATTCAGCTATTGTTATAGAGTAAGCAGTTAAGGAGCGAATTATCATAACTTTTGGAACAAAATTTCCAAACGTGTAACTTTCTAGAAAGAGGAAAAAACGTTTTAATGAAAGTTAATGTAACAAGATTTTTATTACAAAATTTTAACGTAACACAAAGAGAAACTAGCATTTTCAAATCAGTCAAAACACCAGACACATCACATTGCAGTGTAAAATATGACCGCCACGGAAAATAATCAGTGATCAGAGGAGTCCAATCAGAACGTGCAAACTGAAAGCAATTATTCTGTCATATGTGAACACACAACAGCACACAGTATGAACAGCATGACATTCTTCCTCTGCATTTAATCCATTCACCAAGTGAAACAGCGAACAGCCAGAAACATAATGCCTGGGGAGCAGTGTGTGGGGACAGTACCTTGCTCAGGATACCTTAGAGGTGCTTAGCAGACCTACAACTTCCTGATCACAGGACAAATGTCCCAACCACTAGGTTACCAGTTGCCCCTGCCCAAATAGAGGTTGGATATTTTGACCATTTTAACAGTTGAAAGGGGACTATTTGAATTTGATATGCTTCCAAAGAACATCAAGGGAGAAGCACTTGATATTTTCATGCATACAATTCATTAGGTGGTCCTACCCCTCAAATCAATCAAAATGAGATGGGATTAGGTACTTCTGGGAAGCTGGCTGGAGATACAGACTGTGTACTTTGAATTAAATGCTTGCCAACTTGGGATGCAAAAAAAAACCAATATTCATGTGGATTTGTGAAGAGAAACTTCATGAAATTGTCAGCCAAAGAACCCCCAAAGAGGGGTGTTAATATGAGAAAGGTTGTGTTTTCTTAACTTGTTCAGAACAGAGTGTGTTCATGAGAAATATCTAGGTTTCTATACATTGTGTATGTGATGTGAAAGTGAATGAATAGAGGAATGTTAGTGTGACTAAGTGTCTTTAAACACAAAATGAAGCCTCTCTATTAACACCCTTCCTATATTCTTGGCTAGAATAATTCCTGGAAACATAAGCAGCATGCATATCTCTGTCCGAACCCTCGGTGGAACTGTAGATCATTGTATGAGACTGTCACTGACATTAGAGGATATGTGAGATTTATACTAGATGAGTGGGAGCATGTGTGGGAGGCCTGGGTGTGTGAAACTCTCAGAAGGGCTGCAGGGTCTCTGCAAAGGGGAAGGAGAGCAAACATAGTGATGAAATGAGAGCGACTGAGCAGGTGGTTGTCTCTTCCTGTGCAGACATGGACTAATATGACTAGCATGAAATAGAGATAGGTAGGTAGATGGGGAGATTCATAGATACATATAGACAGATTACAGCAAAATGCCTTTTAATATGGTAAAAAAACTAAAGGGAATTCCATTATATTTATACATAGCAAATATAACAACTTAATCTACCAAATGACTATTGAACCAATTTGTGCATTACAATATACTTTTTAGACCAAAATGACTATAAAACAGTTTTATAAGAATGAAACTCCATTCATAGACATTTAATCTAACAGTTCTCTGTGAGAGTTTTTAAAAGAATAAAGTGCCTTTTATTAGTCCTCTCTAAGGACTCTGAGTACATATTAACACTTGAATGACACTGTAATACTAAAGATTGTCATTTACAGTCAAGGAACTGTAAAATGTGTTTCTACTAGGAACTTTTAAGAGTGTACAGACGGTTTACACAGCACTGTATGAATCATCCACTTGCTACAGGTATATGTAGATTAACTTTTAAGAGCAAATTAACCTTTTAACATTACTCTTGAATGAACTGGATTTTTTTAAATTGAAGACTTCACTTTTAATTTATAGATTTGTAAAATGTAAGGCAGTCTGTCTCTGAGGCACGCTCTTGTGACCTGGTGCATGGCTGGAAAAAACAAGTGTTTCCTCTGTCACTAAAGAAACCTGTTGGTGCCTACAACAGTTTATTGGAGAAAGACAACAGGATTGTTTTGATTGTACTACTGTCAGCTGAATGTGCCAAACCTTAAACTTTTTCATTTTTTATGTGATGTTAATCTCTTATTTATGCTGTAGACAGCTGTTCATAATATTGGTTTGGAGACCTATCAATAGTTCACTCACTGTCACATCAACTTTGAGAGCCATATGTAGGTCATAGCACAATTAACACAGAATCACAGACAGATTGTGTGAATACACAACTTGGACTAGATGCAAAAGAGCTCCATGTTGATGGCACTGTTCAACTTAGATTACTTGTTTCTATTTTTTATGGCAGATAAAACGATCTGATTAAACTTTAATTTGATGTGTTTTTTTCTTGAAGAGTGAGCTATAGGGCTCTGTTATTATAGCCTCGACTTTGACTCTTACTATAAGGCATTGCCTTGTTCTTTATATAATAAAAGCTACTGAATGAATAATTAGTAGTGCTGGGCCGTTAACTGCGTTATCGCGCAATAAAAAAAATATTGCCGTTAATCTATTCACAAAGTTGGGTTGGGAGCTGGGTCTATACTACGCAAGCTATGATGACTTTCACCTTGATATTTTAGCGCGGATTTACTCTCTCTCTCTGTCTGTCTGTCTGTCTCTCTCTCTCTTTCTCTCGCGCTCTCTCTGTCGCACATTTGGAGGCATATTTATGGTTTACACTATAAAAACAGGCATTGGGATTATTTTTTTGGGGTGGGGGGGTATTTTAATCTAGATTAATCTCAAGATTGCAATGAGATTAATCTAGATAAAAAAAATTAAATCTATGCCCACTTCTAATAATTAGCCAATCATAATGTAACTGCTAACCCAGATTTTAACTTTGGGTGACATGTATCACATTTTGACAGCCATAGCTGAACAATTCACCTCTATTCAATATAATTATATGAGGCTGTTTTGATTAAAAAGAGAGACAGGATTACTATGTACTGCAGAACAAGGCTATTAAAGTAACCCTGGTCTTTGACACTTAATTAGTTTACATGTTTACATGTTGCATCTTGAGCCGGACAGTTCAGGCAAAAGATAAAAGCCTCTTATATCTGAGGTTAACTGTCATCTGTCCAAGAGAGAAATTACAGCTGTTTAGAACTTTCCAAACATGCATCTCCAAGGGCGAAAGAAATTCCTCAATCATATTTACGCCCAGTCACAGCCTGCGTCTTGTGCTTATCTCCCACATACAATGCCCCTCTTGTCCCAAACACTCAGTCCTAAAACCCAATGCCATACAAGGCTGTGGCTGCATATACTTATGGGATAAGCTGTAGGATGGGAAAAAAGGAGCTTCTTTCATCCAAATAATTAATATGAATATGAAGATTTAATTTAGAAAATGCTGTCTTGTGATGGGTACATTGGAGCTCCTAAGTTGGAAGA
Organism: Brachypetersius altus; assembly: GCA_037974465.1. NCBI lineage: Eukaryota > Metazoa > Chordata > Actinopteri > Characiformes > Alestidae > Brachypetersius > Brachypetersius altus. The sequence continues at coordinate 10,349,623 of JBBPDB010000002.1, forward strand.
AGAAGGAGCCAACAGAAAGACCACTAGAAACGATGTTCCAATTCTTTATCTATCTGATGTAGACGGATCAATGATATAAAATGTTCTGTCTCTTAAATACATGACTTGTAGGTACATATGAAGTTTTTAAAAAAAAACCCAAATGAATGGATAATAAAAGGTTTGCCACTTCTAAAATGGAGAGGTCAAGACAGACATGAGGAATTTCGTACGTTCTCTGATGAGCTTTTTGGCCACGCAACATGAGGAATTTCTTGTCCTCTGGAAAGCTTTAATGAGCTTGTTACTAGACTGGTCAAGGCCAGTCAAGAATAGTCAGAGAACCCGACAGACTGACTGACTGATATTGATATTTGACAATGTGTCAAGGGGCGCTATGGACTGTAACTCTTAATGTTTTGGAATATGCTGATATTTACAATGTTGTTAGAGTAGTCATTTGCTAACCCTAACCCTAACCCTAACATATCAATGCTTTAATACAAAAAATGATTTCCATAACATCATTCTACCACTTATAATTACATGCATGTATTTACTTATCAGATAAATCATTCCACAAATTAAAATTTACGCTAACATTTAGGTAAACTATACCTGCCCAGTCCTGTGACTTCTAAAAGGATTTACACGTAATCACAACCTTCATGGATCATTTCTGCCTGAATGAAAGCTGTGCAGAAGTCCAAACATGTTAAATGTTAGAATCAAAACTTGACAGTTAATTGACAGAATTGTCCTTGAAAAAAGTCCACCGCTGCATTTCTGGTAAATTTACTCAAATTCAAAAACTCCAACAATTTAACTGACTGAAACAGGTTTGGACTTCACTGTTCCTAGAAGCTTTTATGAGAAACTGATACACAAAATTGCAGCTTTTCCTCTTGGCAGGGAGATGATGTTGGTGTCTAGTTGCAGGCCTACTGATTGCCTGACAGTGTGACTGTGAAAAGGGTTCTTTTCATGAATCTCAGAGATGAGATTTAACATCTGAGGGCACAGTGAATGTAAAACTCCACCATATATCAACCACATATTTTAGACATTTGTAATGTGTTTAGAAGTCTGAAATATGGCAGATACAATTGGAGGATATTCCACTCAAGTAAGAGGTTAAAGTGCAAGGCAGATTTCAAAGAGAGGAACCAGGGACGGGCGTACACATGATCAAAAGGAGACAGAAAAAGGGCTCCAAGTTCATCTGATCATTCCTTTCAGACTTAGTTACATTCCAGACATATTATACCATCAGAAAGCTACTGAAGTTTTTGATGGTCAGTAGACTGAATACACGTCAGAATGAATACACAACATATACTGACAAGGAAATAGGTCCAATTGAAGTTGATGCTTGCCATGTCTGTGGTCAAGAATAGAAGAGACTTAATGCATCTTTTCCAGCAAAAAGAGACTTATGTTCTGAGCACAAAAAGAGATTTGATAGTGCTCATTGTGCTGAACATCCGCATGTCGTTTCCTTTTCCAACTGGTCTGGGTACTGTAAGTTTTCCCACAGTGGATAAACAGTCAGTATAGATTCCTCCTTTTCCAAACATAGATATACTCCTTCACCGAGTCATCATTACTCCTGTTTTACAATTATTTACAATAATTTGTCTTTAAATGTTTAATCTACTGGTGGTGGAATCACTCAGTTAAGATCTCCTATTCTTAGTGTTGTTCTGAGAACCTCTCTCATTTTCTCAGAAACAGCAGGAAGGGTCTTGGAGAATACAAAGGCCGCCATTGATCCTGATTTAGATGTTTTCAACCGAAAGGATATGCAAGTCCATGCCATTACAGTTTTTCCAGTGCTTTAACTCCTTGGCACCACAAGTTCACAATCTTTTCAATGAACAAAGAAGCAGTTGCTTTGGCCAGTGATCTTCTGTTTCTGGTAAACAAATGTGTTGTTTGGTTACCTCAGCTGCACATAACACCATGATTACTTGAGAGGCAGTGCATGATGGAACAAAACACCTTACAAAATGTCAGCATGTTTAGTTTAAAAAGGGTGTCTGGTTCAGAGGCTGGTAAGTGATATACAAGCAATATACAAGCTCTCCAAACATCCTCACGTTTCAAAGCCCGTGATGCCATCCAGTCTTGGAACACTATTTGGAACTGAAGGAGGCTGTGGGTGAGCACTGGCAGTCCACTGGAACAAACTCAAAAATGAAATTAACCATTCTTGTAAACAGTTGGGTGGTCTCGCTCCAAATTCCACTGCAGTGCCTCTGTTTTGCCTCTATTTTGTTTGCAGTAAACTACCTCCCTGTATTTCACAACTGCCTGTCGACTGTTTTTTTCAACAAGTTGAAATCATTTGCCTTTCCAGAGTCTTTTTAAGTTTTATAAGCAGTTCATGAAGCTGAGAGAACTTTTAATACAGATGTCAAGCTGAATATGTGACTTGTCCCAGTGGAAAAATTTTATGTAAAGCGACTTTGAGTATCTTGAAAAGCGCTCTATAAATAAAATGTATTATTATTATTATTATTATTATTATTATTATTATGAAAAATGGCAAATAGCTGCCATGTCAAACAGCTGTAAACACCAAAGGACACACGTTTTCTGCACTGAAACCATCAGACTCATGACTGCTACTTCAAATCTGATGGTGATTATCTGGGCAATAGTTGGCTATGTTGATTTACTGCTTTATTATGTAATTATATTTAATAGCCATACAGGAAAAGTAGCATCATCTATCATTATGGTTGTCCCACTTCAAACAATAAAATGTAACACTGAATCTGTTTTTCTCACTATACATAAATTCATTTTGGCATCAGACAGGTCACACCGTCCAGCACACTATGAAATTGTATGCTGCAGTGTTTGTATGTTACTCTTTGTCCTGTTCTCTAGATGCGCAGAGATCATGGTGGACCACAAGGGACATATGAAGTTTGTCCAGACATCTGTGAGGCTCTGTTTCCCCTGAAGACATTATTTATGGATAGATACATAAAACTGAGCAGGGTGGATGTGGATTTGGCTGGAGGAAGACGGACACTGTGTGAGCCTGGAGGATAGACAGGGAACGCTATACACAAACAATGAAGACAAGAGGGAAATAAACAAACCAAAACATATGACCTACTTGTGTGTGAAGGAAATTGTCTTCCTTGAGATGGAAAATCTCATTTTCCTTCTTTTAACCCCCTGAACATTAGTTGTAGTGTGTGCCACATTGGCATATTATATGATACTTAATTTTTGAAGCAGGTGTTTTGATTTACTGAATATAAAAAATATCTTCAGAGTAAATGTAGGCCAAATCTTCTTCGTGTTTTGTATCTTCTTGAGGATGTGTTAATAGGATCAACTTCTTTTTACACTACTTGTTCATATATGACCAAAAAAGTAAGATATTTTAACATGAGTTCATTTCAAATTTGGGCAACGGCAAACATCCATGCTTTAACAAAGAACTAGCAGCCTTGGCACTTGCAGCACTCTGAAGAACAATCAAACCTTCCTTCCCTTTGCAGTGCGGTGCAAAAACAAAAAAAATGTCTTGACCTATGGTCACGAAGCCCTTTGCATCCTGGTGTTTGCTGAGGAATGTATTTCCTCTCTCTTACTCCTCCTCAGGAGATTTCCTTTCACCGCATTAAGCAAAAGGTCATGGATATGTTGTGCAAACAGAGCGTTTATATGCTACACTGCCTTCCATAGACACACTGTATATAACTTGTGTTGTGACAGTGTAGCTCATAAGCAAGGGTTAATGGAAAAGGTTTGAATGTTTTTCATGTATTAGACTGTTTAATAACCATTCATTGTAAGTGACCATATGTTAAAGATTCAGCAGATAGGAATGGGGTTGAAAAATGCAGGGGTACTTTTCCTGGAGAAAAGTTCTTGGTGTGAAGTTAGCTGTTCACATTAAGAGGCTACCCAGCTGCTTTCTGTCAGAACTGAGTTCTTCATGGAAGAACGCATTCTGCTGAAAGACCCCACATGCTTAGCAGATATTAGCAGGGCCTCTTTAGACCACTCCTCTGCCATTATCTCATTAAGGGATGATGTTTAGTCTACTCCTATACGCTTGTTCTCACAACATATGGAAAGCACTTTTGAAACGTCTCTCTCTCCTCTTTGCAGTTGAACTAATGAACTCTGGACACACCAGAAACAGTTGGAAACATCCATGGAAACATGTAAAGACAGGTGCGAGAGACTGAACTAGATAAACTACATGTAACTGATCTCTGACCCATGAGGTCAAAACCTACAAGCGAGGGATCAGAAAGAGATCTTTAAACGGCTCTAAAAAGTCTAACAATAAATTCTAAAGGTTCTCAGGTTACAACTGCATCAAAATGCTCCCACTAGCATGCAATGCATTCCCAGTTACTGTTTCAAACACATTTGGGCAGCACTTCTTTTTGCATTTACATTTTTGCCGTGATGAAATGAAATTTAAATATCATCGTATTCGCACATTATTTCCGAGTGTTGTTTTGAGTCAGTAATTAACGGCGGATGGACGATTGTGTAGAAGCGGCACTTACCCTGGCACCCTTCTCAGGATAACATTGACACCTGCCACCACTGCAGTCTCTGCCCCCACATGGTCCGCTGTGCTTCTTGCCACCCTGAGAAAAGGAAAGAAAAAAAATAATAATTAGTTCATTATTGGTCAGTGTAGGATGTACCAACCTTAGAGATTCATAACAAACATTAGAATGCAACAATATATTCAGAGACATTCATTATTTCCCTTTAAATTGAAATAGACCACAGATGCAATGCAATAAAGTTTATCATTTTCTGGAATTGGAGCTTTGTGTTCTACTGCGTTTTCTATCACCATATTTAGGGAGCACCATGCTGTCTTTACTGTTAAATACACCAGAATAGGTTTCTGAATAAGTGTGCACACACACATGTAGTTCAAATAAGTACATTATTTATTTGCTGCATCAAGATAACAATAAAATGTTAAATTATTTGCAGCATTGAGAAATCATTGAAGAAGAAATGCTGATTACTTTTTGGCAAACATTAAAGGGTTAACTATGCCCTCCTATAACCTTTTTCCCTCTCTATATGCCTCACTTAACTCAATAAAAACACTGTACAGAGCACTGATTTCAAACTGTGTTCAATAAACCATGCAGACATAAAGGTTAAAGTTAAACCAGATACAAAGTCAAACCAGCAGCTGTTCACAGCTATTCTGTGATCACAAAGTTTGCCAATGAATATTAAGTCCTTAATTATTAACCCTCATAGTGTCTATAACTATACTGACTATACTAACCTAATGTAAATAAGCTTTCTCTAGGCTAAACATAAATAAGCATTGTTTTCTTAAGAATGTAACAACCCTGTGTGTTTAAGGGGTTCATAAGCACCAAATGAATGATTTGTAACAGTATTGTCAAATAATTCTAAATGTCGTTCACTGTCCAGAGTCCCAGTCTTTGACACGGCACGAACTCTGTCTGTGTACATGGAATACATGTGTCAGCATGCGCCTCTTGCACTTCTATAAAGAGTAAGAAGAAAACTGGTGGCTTTATCCTTGCAGGGCAATGAAATACAGGCATGTGAATAGAAAGAATTCTTCCTTGTTACGTAGACAAGATTTCAGATGTAAAACTTACAAAGGCCACATTGATCAGTCTGGCTTATGCTACAAAGAGTTCCATTTAGAAACCCTTGATGATTCTTCTTTTCTTGAACACAAGACTGATATTTAAGCAACCAAGGAATGTCTGCTTCTGGATCTAACTCCTGAAATGTTAAAGTCATGCAACATAATAACAGATTCAACACAATATGTTCATCTGGCTAGCTACCACTCCGTAGAACACATCGGGCCTGTTCTATGGGTGGAAGACCATCAGCATTCATGACAATGGCGTCTAATCTGCAAAGTCTCATTTATGCACTAGTAATTTGGCAAATATGTGTGTAGGAACTCCAGGAGGACATAAGGCATTGTTCTGTTTAGTAGGGGAGATAAAAAGGCTAAACAACAGCACGAAAGCCACACAATGTGTAAACCCAAACAATGAAGAAAATAGCGGCCAGTTTTAGTTTACTGCTCAATAGTTGATGATTAGTACAGATGATGAGACACGCATTGTGCTCTATCCTGTTCCAGCCCTATTACATCCTCCCACAAAATCACCTTTTCCACCACTTCTGCAATAACATTTTCCACACTGGAAGCAATAACCATCTGAATTATGTTAATGCACTTTCTCACCGTAACAGAGACTAAGAGTATATATGAGTAAGAATGTAGGAGCATGCAAGTGTGCACATATTGGTTCATGGGTTAAGAGTAAAGAGTTACTATTCAATTAACAACACAGAAAGGTGTTCAGAGACATTACCCCTTGGTGCCTTCTTGGCATTTTTAGTTTTAGAGAACTTAAAGACAGTCCTGGAGTCCTGAGTGTACATCCTCATGTCAAAAAAGCTGTGTCTTTCTTGAAGGATTATTTCCAAAGGATGCACTGACAGACGTCACAGAGGTGTTCCAGCAAGGGATTCCAGAAAATTCTCATCCAAACAATCTGCACTGTACACAGTTCTACATGGCAAGTGGAGAGCCACTTTAGAGAGATCTCAGATGTTCACGTCTGTTCACTGCTGATGTGTGAAAAGCTTGAGTGCAATGGATGAAACACCAAAGCCTGAACAAAAGTTTAGAGTTTGTTCCTTAAATATGTGGCAGGCTGAAAAAGCTCTCAACTGGCTGGAGAATAAAAATACATATAAGGCATGATAGAAACCAGTTGCCATCAACTCCTGCAGCATATGTGTTCAGCCAGAAGGTCAAAAGATGCAGTGCCTAAGCCTGACAGTCAGAAGACACTACCCGACAAACAAAAAGACAAGAAACAGTAACATGGAATGCCTCTGATGTTTCGTGATAGCAGTTACTGACATTCTAGACATTTCAAGATTCAAGATACTTTATTTGTCACATGCAGTCATACGAGTACAACACACAGTGAAATGTATCCTGAACCGCTCTTTTCTGTGTCGCTGTGTCGCTGACTGTCCACCACAGTAATAATGTCTGCGCACTGGTGGTCCTGTGGGAGTCCTGACCATTGATGAACTTAAAAATATAAGATTTCAAGAGAAGATCTACTCTGTGTGTTTGAAAAAAATAATGCTGACAAAAAAACAACTGACAAAAATGAAGCAAATAATTAAACAGACAAATTTGTTTTTTGATATATGGCATAGTGATAAGGGACCTCATGTCACGCACAGGAAATGGACTATTCAATAGCCCTTATTCACTCTGGAACATTTTTCAGACCCTCAGAACCAGTCAAAGGAAAAAGGGAACTCCCTGTTTCATTCCAAACCTCTGACATATGAATAGCCTGAAGCTTCCAAATCTGTCTATATAGTGGTAACAAACATACTGAGCATGAAATCTATTGACAGTATTAAGTTAACCCTTGGAGATCTACAGCTAGGCATCATTTAGCTATACCATTTAACTTATATACCATAATTATATACAATTATTACATATTTAATTGCATAGTTATGGTGAATTATATTTACCTTTGAGTACCAGTTTACAATGAGACTACTCTATAAATAGGTTAATTATTGATTAGGTCCAGAACACTCTAAAAATCATCAATAAGCAGCTGTGACAAACTTTTTATCTATGTTTATAACAATTTTTACTAGATTTTAGGGTGCTAAAAAATGACCCTTAACAAACTAATTTTAAACTTTTACTGTAAAATGAAACGTACGTTATTAACTTAACTTACATGTTATTAACTGAACTAACTTAACTAATCAACAATTCAATGAGTTAAAAATAGTTAATATCGAATAACAATGTGTGCAATAATATTTTTTTTATCTTTAATATCTGTGACTCTATTTCTGTGTTAATATTATGATGGTATTAATTGATTTCAATGGTGCAGCCGTGAACAGAACCAGTGATTCCATCAAGAGTCAATTTTGCCCAAATATGCTGCCAATAATGGAGAAATAAATCAGATTTTTGGGGAGGGCACAAAGAACTAAATACCTCACAACCGGTTACAGACTACAGTGCATCCCGCCATGTTTTCTGCTTTGAATAAAATAGTCACTGCTAAAGCCATCATTTTGAACCATTTTTGGTGACCATGACCATGTTCTTTTTAACTATGATGTATGAACAAAGCATTAGGTTTAATCGGTAATTCAGCTTCAGTCCCACAGCTGGAGGAGTCCACAAGTGTTGCTACAGGATACTAGAACACCAAGCAGGTTACTTGGGAGTGGAAAGTGGCAGAAAGATTTATGCCATTTTTAATAAAAGAAAAGCAAGTCAGCAGACAGAGACTCACCTCCCTTTTCTAAAATAAAGACACACTGCCTTACATCCTCACCACCCCAATCCTGTTCTTCAAAAAAGGAATCTCACTCAGACATTTATGGCATTTATCAGACGCTTTTACCCAGAACACATCTTTGCACCCTAATAGTATTATTAGCTCTCGGTTAATCGTCTCCCCCCATTAAAGTTATGGGGGAGTCTGGGACAATACTGGGACAAAACGCAGCTGTTTATGTAACTGATTTACTGATGTTCTCTATGGTCTTTAGCAAGCTGGATGTTAGAACACAACAGAATCTTCTTGCACAGCTGTCTGACCTCTAAATTTCACAACCAAGCTGAAGTCTTGAAGTTGAGAATTTGTTTTAAGACTAAGAAACTCATGTAAACTGCATTTTCCCAGAGAATGATGAGTGAGTTAGTAATCAAAACATTTGGTCACCACATATTTTAAGCTGTAGGCTGATGCAAAATTTCATTTCACAGGGTTATTATAACACTATAACTTTTGTGGCCTGAGTAAGTGAAGAGTGTGACAGAGTGACTTAATAACTTAATAACTTGACTGAAGTTCCTTAACTGAACATGATATTAATACATTGAACTACTAAGACTATTACACATATATAGTTCTAAAGAATGTGTGACATCGTTCCTATATATCCCATGTGCAATCTCACTCACTGGACGCTTACAGCACAGTCTCCTTGGTCAAATTCAGAGTATGAGATTTTGTTTGTAAATGGACTGGGGTGGTGCTGACAAAAGAACCTCCTCAACTTGTTTACGTGACCAAATCTGACAACACTGTGATTAAATGAAGTGATTTCAAAGACTATGTACATGTTGACATAGCACACTGGGCACACCGTGAGAAGCTTATCTTCTTTGTTTAATCAAAAATCCAATGTTTCAGATACAGAAGCAACAACGCCCAAGTGTGGATGTCACTGTTGTTCCCTTGGGTCAAACATAGTTTGAGTCATTCTGTTCTCAGTGTACCATTCAGTCATAACTATGGGAGGCTAAAACCACAGAGACACAACTGCTCCAGCCTCTTCCACTGGATTATCCCAACTCTGAGAATACGGCTTTAGCCAAGCCAGATCACAGGTGTTTGGCGTGGAGTGAGTTCCAGACGCCAAGGCTCTCTCCACTGGAGTCTAGAAAGCGTGTGAGCTGGTCAGAAAACGGTCTGCCTCTGCACACTGGGGCTTTGACTGAGCCTTGATTGTGGGATATAAAACCACAGAAAATGGAGGGATTACAGTAGATGCCAAGCCAAGTCCATGCCAAGTCTGATACCAAGGAAATTAGCACAAAGCGGACTAGTGAGGCGGAAAATAAAACTTAACCAACGTGACCAAACTTGAGGTGTTTAACAGTTTGAAACAGTAGGGGATGATCTAAAAAATGCCCAAAAAAATCCACAAGAGACCCTCCATTTAGAGCACAGTGAGAATGTGATGACTGCTTGTGCTCTCGTCATTAGAAAAGGGACATCCTGAGGAATTCAGACCAGCGCTGAGCATTACCAAACATGGACAGTTGCTTTCTTCTAATTTAACACGGATTCCAAACATTTTCACCTCGTACTCAGACATACTCAGTCTCTCCCTGCTTTCACACTGTCTACGAATGCCAAAAATAAAAGGAAAGCATTTAGAAATGTAAAAAGACAGGAAGACACAAACATGAATGTGCTTCTTATCTAGAGAGACCATACAAACCAATCTGATAAAGTTATATGATTCAAATTAAGTCTGGATGTGATAAACATGTTTTGGAGTGAGATCTCTGTATGGATGACACATGTGCTGAAGTGTAGATTTAAGCTAGATCAGACAAGTCTGAACATTTCAAAAGGAAAAAAAATAATGCAGCCTCTGGTTTCTCATCAAAGGCCTCTGAGTACAAATCATGCAAAGAGTAAAAACCCAGTATCAGTTTACAAACCTAAAACCGACTTTACTCATTTTAATATTCACTATCAATATATGAGTGAAGTTGTTGAGGATATAAAAACGTGTTCTTTTTAAATATTCTGATCATTATTGAATTACTTCGTGTTTAAGCTAAAGCTTTTTCTTGCTAGCTGACTAAATTGCTGGGCCATGTGTAACTGAATATAGGTTCTATTATTGAAAGAGTCTTTCGGATTATGATATGGTTGCATTCACTCTGGGGTCTCATGACTTGGATAACTTAAGGCTTTCAGAACCCTGACATTCTGCCCTTTGCCTGTTGACTTTTGACCTCGGCTGTGATCCTATCTGGGTCAGGGGATGATCCCTGCCTAGTGTCAAAGGCTAACACTGATAGAAAAGCTGATGGACAAAGACCCTTGTCATGTCCAAGACCCCCCGAAACAGAAATCGCACCAAACGCAGGAGTTCAAAAAGGCACAAGAAAGCTCATCTTGTCCTTTTAGTTTGGTGAGAATGTCTGTTACATCAAGTGGACAAAGCTACTGTACATAATAGTCACACTAACCCTGGGATATTGGCACTTGTCTGGAGTTAGTAGCAATTGACTACTGCTTTAACTATCTGCCTGTAAATCTGTACATATCTATTACATTTACACTTAATTTGCTTCAACAGGTTTTAGTCCTGTTGATTCGAAGTAATGCAAAACAAGCAAAAAAACCCCAAAAAAACACAACAGCAGTTTCTAAACATCATCAAATATCTCTTTTCAATAAAAAATACAAGTGTTACCTGCAATCTGCTCTGCTATTTCTTGAGCCACGAAAAATATTTGTCAAAAAAAGTATTTCGTTGTTATGTGGTGCTAAATCTAAGCACAGATCGGCGATCTTACTTTTATTAAATCAAACACTGATAATAATGAATGAGTGATGCTGAATCCACTGTACCAAGCACAACAGAACATGTCTAACAGGCAAAACTATATAATCAGTACTAAAACTATATGAAACCCTGTAAAGTTCTGGGAGTTTTCCACCCCAGCTGGCAGTTTCCCTTCATATGTGTCCTGTTTTTCTCCCCGCTCTCTTGATCTGTGATTGACTTTTTTCACCCCACTCCTTCACTCTCACCCTGTCTGTTTAGTTACTCAGTGGTGGAGCTGGACAGGTCACTGAGGGGGAAACCAAACCCCAGATAAGAGGAGGCGCACAGGGACCCAACCTGACTGGACAGGAGGAGGGAGGCAAACCACCTGCCTTTCAAACGAACTCTTAATGAAATGGTATGAGGGAGGAATGTGATCTGCGTGTGTGTGTGTGTGTGGGTGGGTGGGTGTGGGTGTGTGTGCGTGTGTGGGTGTGTGTGCGTGTGTGGGTGTGTATGTGTATGTGTGTGTGTATCAGTGGTCAGCCATGACTTTCTAATTTATACCCTCAGTTTAGGCCATAAAGGCGAAAACTAGGTCAAAAAGTAGAAAATATACTTATTTGATAATGTCATATGTTAGTGCTAAGTAACCAGTGGTGCTTGTTTGTTTAAAGGCGAAGTAGTGTTGCTACCTAGATTCCAACAACATTGCCATATTCACTGGGTGTTTTATATTTCATCCCCTTGTTTCCAAATATATCTCAACAACAACAAAACATGAGAATTACCACAATGTTTTGAAAAGTTTTAAATAATAATAATTCCAATTTGATTAAAAGTGAACCAAAAAAGAACAGAAATGTATGGTTTTATTTCCTAGATAACAATAGGGCTTATTTGAAAGCCTATAAAACTATGAATCTGTGTGTGTGTGTGTGTGTGTGTGTGTGTGTGTGTGTGTGTGTGTGTGTGTGTGTGTGTGTGTGTGTGTGTGT
>JBBPDB010000002.1:10378922-10406044 GCA_037974465.1 Brachypetersius altus
ATATATGTATGTATGTATTAGTTGTGTTGAATTCACACGTAATTTTGACCAATTAATTACAGAAACAATAATGCTTTAAAAAATTGAGTAGATTAATTGCATTATGTGACTTTGAGAATCCAGCCCATTTTGACCACAGGTGCTCTGTATGAAGATGAGAATGTGTTGAAAATGGAAAGATGGAACTGTTAATAGTAATTCATGCAATAAGGAATTTTTGTATAATCAGAGCGTAAATTATCACCTCAACGCAAATCGCATCCCAGGCTTGAGATGTATATTAGTGTATATTATGTAAAATCATTAGTTTTATCCACCAACGATTTATATGAGTGAAACAGGCGAGTGGCGTGCACCAACCCCCCAGCCCACCGCCCAAACCCCCCCCACTAAGCTACACCTCTCTGACTCCCCACAGTGTTCCACATCTATCTATCTACTGTATCTATCTATCTATCTATCTATCTATCTATCTATCTATCTATCTATCTATCTATCTATCTATCTGTGTGCATATAGTAGAATATATATATTATCAAATTGAACAAGACAACATTTCATTACTCATTATTATTTGGTGTTTAGGGTGAGTCTGGATTACCAGGTCTCAATGGACCGAAGGGTGAGATGGGCGGTCAAGGTGTTCCTGGTTTCCCAGGTGAGACTCATACTGAAATTTAAATCATATTTTCAGATATTCTGTTTTGTGCTGAACAGTATTCTTATTTAGACATTTGTTCTGCTATTATTGTATACTTTTTGAGCCATTTTTTTGTCTGGGTTAAAAAAGATGACTTCATTGCCCTATGTCTTATTCAGGAGGGAAGGGTGAAACTGGAGTGACTGGTGTCAAGGGTGAGGTGGGTGACAGAGGATTTCCTGGAGCCAAAGGTATGTGGAAATAATGTTTTATTTTTCTGATGATCCATCTAGTGACACTCCTGGGTTAGGACTGCATGTTATACATATCAGAATGCAGAATGTAATAACTTCTTGTGCAGTTGGTAATCAAGTTCACTGTTCACTTTAGGAAATGAAGGCCCCCCTGGACCTCCTGGGCCCCATACTTTCATAAAGGGAGACATGGGGGTCCAAGGACCCCAGGGTCCTCCAGGTCTGCCTGGGACTCAGGGGTATTCTGGACAGAAAGGACAGCCAGGTATGATTCCAAGCAAACGGAGAGCAGTGAGGAGTGCTTCTGAAGATCTTAACACAATCATACATGTATTGTTACTCTCTCTCTCTCTCTCTCTTGCTCTGTTCTTTTTTAATAACATGTACACCCTTACTTATCCAGGAATGCTGGGAATACAGGGTATTAAAGGAGAGGATGGTGCACCTGGGTACAATGGGCATCCTGGAGCTAAAGGAGAACCTGGGCTTATTGGACCTGCTGGTATGTGTGCCTGCTTGACATTAAAAGTCTTGTTACTGTGAAACCTAATTTATTATACTTCATCCCACACTCACATTATATTTGGATTCAATACTGCTTTATTTAGGGCCCAGAGGATATCCAGGCCCACCAGGTCCTGATGGTATCCCAGGCCAGGTTGGCCCTCCCGGCCCTTCCTCCATGGACCATGGCTTCCTGGTAACTCGCCACAGTCAATCTGTAGATGTGCCACAGTGTCCTCAAGGCACTACTCCGATCTATGATGGATATTCCCTCCTCTATGTTCAAGGCAACGAGCGATCACATGGCCAAGATCTGGGTCAGTTTCATACATACATGCCCACAATCAGAGTTGGGCAAAAGGGTGAAGACTGAATACACTGTTCTAATTCTAGTCAGCTTCTTTGGAGACACTTGTAACAGACATTGTTTTGCATTTTTTTGTCAAACAATCTCTTAAATGTAAATGTCTTCCAAAAGTAGTGACTTTTATTTGGCTTTTCAAAATGTCATTAAATATTTTAATCTGGAAATATTTGAGACTATTGAGACTATTGTTCAGACTTATTGTACTCAGTAACACTTAGATTAACTGGTAAGTCTATTCATGCTGGAGCAGAAACATCAATGTTTGCCATGTGTTACGTTTTAAACAGTAAACAATCAACAATTTATAGTTTCTTTTCAATAAGTTTTTATTTAGTGGGTCAATATTCTAAAAGTATTCTCTTTGACATTTTAATGTAACATTATTCTATATATCGACATTTCAAAGAGAAATACGGAATATGGGTAATTACCTGTTGTTTTCTGAATACATCTGCTTTTTTACATCCTACACTTGCCTCACATAGGTTGCAGGAGCAGATGTGGAAGTGGAAACTAATTAGTATCTGGATCTGGATAACTTGATTGGTCAAAAATCAAGTTATCCAGAGTTGCATGTGTCTTATTTCTCCATTTCATATTGATACAGAATATGAATAGTAAGTGTTACCATTCTTGTTTTATAGGGACAGCTGGCAGCTGCCTACGGAAGTTCAGTCCCATGCCTTTCCTCTTCTGCAACATCAACAATGTGTGTAACTTTGCTTCTCGTAATGACTACTCCTACTGGCTCACCTCTCCTGAGCCCATGCCCATGAGTATGGCCCCCGTCACTGGAGATAGCATCAAACCATTTATCAGCAGGTCAGTGTGACAGTGTGTCTTTGGGTCGTATTCTATGTGTCTAGCAGTGTTTCCCCTTGACTTGATAAATTGTTAGTAGATAATTAGATACATGACTATTAAACGTTAGATTAACCCTGCTTCTAAATGCTGCAAATACGTGTAATAGACATCAGGTGAATGTAATGCAGTAGATATTCTGTACCCCAGGAAGTGTGATGCTGAGACCATTGATGTTTGGACAAGACTGTGTAAAATATGGAACATCATATTAATTTGTGTGTATCTGTGTATGTTCATGTGTGTGGTGTGTGGGTATGTATGTTTGTCTATCCGTAGGTGTGCAGTGTGTGAGGCTCCTGCAATGGTAATTGCTGTCCACAGTCAGACTGTTGCAATCCCACCATGCCCTCATGGTTGGATCTCTCTCTGGATTGGATATTCTTTTGTAATGGTGAGAGAAAACAAGAAGTGCAATGTAGAATCTACACTGAGAAAATACAGGCCATTATGAAAACATATCAGTCTCCGATGCAGAGATATTTAATGACTCTCTGTCTCTCTGTCTGCCTCTCAGCATACCAGTGCAGGTGCTGAGGGCTCAGGTCAGGCTCTGGCCTCCCCTGGCTCCTGTCTGGAGGAGTTCCGCTCTGCCCCCTTCATCGAGTGTCACGGACGCGGCACCTGCAACTACTATGCCAACTCCTATAGCTTCTGGCTGGCCACCATCGAGGATGATGAAATGTTTAGGTACATTTTTACACACTCCGCTGTGTAACCCCTCTTCATGTTAACCATGTATGCAACTGAGCAATTTAGTAAGTTTTCAAAGTGCAGGACTGGGATACTAAACACACTTACCTGGTTAATATTTTCTCAACTTTTTTGTAAATGATAGGCCTTAAGTTGCAAACATTTGTCCCTGCCCGCATTCCAAGAATGATTATGTAAAGTAGACTATTTTTACATTCATCAGTTCACATGGTAACACTGGAAACTGTATGTGGCTACATGACACCTATATAAAAATAGTCCAGGGTTACAGTTTCCCAAAGAATGCACAGAACATGCTATAAATCTGTCCATAAGAACAACCAGCACATCCTCAAAAATGGATGAATAATGATGCTTTTGTGCAAATGTGCACACTCTGCAGTGTGTAATGCTTTTTTATTTATGTAAGAAAACTGTCCTGAATGGTCCCAGGTAGCTTGTGAAGCATACTCAACATGTTGCATGTAAAAATAGAAGATTTTATATGTAAAACAAGGATAAATTTGAACACGCACGACATAAAACATTTGATTACTGTAACTATTTTAGTTAATTTAAAAATGTTCTTTGTAAGAATTTGGTGCAACAATTACATGCAACAGACATGCAACAATTATTTATAATAATTATAAATATTGTTATTTAAAATTCAAATTAAGTATTAATGTTAATTAAATATTTCTTTTTGCTATCTGAGTCTCTCTATGCTAAAACTAAACTCATACTTTAATTCTTTGTACAAACTGAAATGGTTTGTACTTAGATGTTCCTTTTACTAACTTTTGCAAAATGATATATCAAATTAGTGGTATTATAAAAATACAAATAAAAACTAAACAATAAGAATTAGAGAAAAGTTTAATTGGATAAAAACTAGTGGACTATAAAAAATACACTTCCAGTACAAGCCATGTGTTCCAAAGCTTTAAGAAGGACAAAGTCTGATGGGCCTTTAATATGATTTTTATCTTGCTGTTACCTGTAAGCCTACTTCAGCTATTTCTGTATTGTAACTCATGTACTGTGTTGAACCATTACACAACCGAGTACAATCATCTGACTTAATAAGTCCCATGGGAATGGCAGCCTATAGTGTATGGGTCAACTAACATGATAGCTATAGATATTGTGGGTTAAATATTGAACCATCAGATTATATAACTTTTTTATATTGCTCAGGGGTCCACGTTTTATGGTTTTATCACCATGCCATGCTTCTTTGTGCTCTGGCCTTGAATTCAAGTGGTTGTTGAATGGTAGCCTTACTTTAAATTCCTGCTTTATGAAGCTCGCAACCAACAGTTTTCATTTAGTCCTAGTCACACAGGTGCTAATTCATGTCTGTGGTAAATGTTGAGGTATCTGCAGTACTTTTTCTTCTCGTCTATTCTAATGTTCCATGTTTGGCACATATTATCAGTTCTGCTACTACAAGTTAAAGACTGTTTGGGTCCATTGGTGCTGTTTTAGATACCAAAACTGTTACACCTCCATTATAACTTACACAGTTCTTTTTCACATGCTGTTGCCCACCCAATGCTTAGCAATGTAGGAGATCATTTTAATTTAAGCTGTGCCAAGGCACACAATACCAACAAACCTCAGTGTAACATATTTTAATGTGATTTGCTCCTTCCTAAATGGTATTTTCCGTGTCTCATTCCAGGAAACCTGTCCCCACAACACTAAAGGCAGGGAATCTGCGGACCCACATCAGCAGATGTCAAGTGTGTATGAAGAGGACATAGGCCAATCACACTCTTTCCTCAGCATCTGGTTTTTATGTTCCAGTTTTACAGAAGACAAAGTATAGCATGGTGCTATTTCAGAAAGCAAGCGAGGAGAGAGAGGAGATGGACTTAAAAAGTGTTCTTTCAGACTCAACAGCGCTAATGAAACCACACAAGCAGGTTTAGGCCTCTGTGCTGACGAGACCCCTGCAGGTGACTTTGCTCCATATAGAACACTACACTAACATCCTCACTATGTTTCTTTAACAAATGACACCTGTTTACAATTGCACTGAGTACATCTATTAGTAAACAGGTTGACATTCTGAAAGAGTTTTGTGAATCAGGTGCTATTGAATACAACGATTCTTGTTCTGTTTTGCTCAGTTTTCTTTAGTTATATTTTGTCCATGCCACTTAACAGCACCACGTGTAAGTATCCTGTTTATCTTTTGACCCAGTTTCTCAATTATCATATACTAACATCATACATTTTGGGATTTTCTGTCTGCTACTACACCCTAAGTTATGTTTGTCAGCATCCCCTTTATGTGGTCCAGCAGCTTCTGTTGTAAATATAGAGCTTTGTTTAGTACTTCACACATCAACAGCATAATCTCTTCAGGTAAATGCATTTAATTTTGTCATATCATGCTATTTATGGAAACTTTGAGATAAGACTATAGAGAGACCAAGACCACTTTCCACATATGGCCATTCTTACTGTTCAGTTGACCAAGTTATAAATAATCGATTGGTTAAGGCACATAATGATGAATGATGTTATTTAGCACTATATGCTTTTGTAGGCCTGTGCAGCTTTGACGCATTTGATTGTTATTATTGTTCCAAGAAGAGAGCAGTGGGGCAAAACATGTTTACATCCATAAGCCGTTTTAGCATCGCTCTGTTGCAGCCATCTCCCATTAAGTGTCAGATGCATTTACAGACACCCCTCAAATATACAAACACACCTCCACACACATCTTGCAATGATCTAAGTTTATATCCTTATTAAAACAGACACTTTTGTGTTCTCTTATTCGAGTGATGTAGAGTTTTATGCCCACTACTCAAAGGTGTACAAGAACAATGCAAGTGAACCCATGATTATTAACTGATTAGCTGAATGAAAAATAAGAAATTGCCAGGTTTGTTTCATGATATGTTAAATGAACAAGGCTTCTGTATGTTCCCACAGTAGCGTCCAGCATGTGTAATCTTTTCCAAACTTGTTGCTCAGCTCCCCCTAAACAGGGCTCTGTGCTGTCTTCAGTGTCATTATAGTGCTGGTCTCTCTGGCCTCTGTGATGTGTCTTTTTTTATTTTACTCTATTAAATGCCTGGTAACTGATCGCCAGACCAAAGAATATGCACATGTACACTTATCTTTTTTTTTTTACACTGAATATACTTGATCTTGCTAGCTTTAAACTCGTCAAAATCCTCTTGTATATAAAGTCCAAATAGTATTCTCTGGAACACATTCAGCTAAAACTACATCACCGTTCCAGCCAAAGCCAGATAGTTAAGTATATTTATGTACCCTGAAAGTGCCTTAAATAAATTCCTCTAGAGGATCTCTTCTAGAGTGCCCACTTGCTTCTTCATCCTGGTTTATCCCACGCCAGCTGATTGTACTCTTTCATGTAATGTCACAGACCTCACATGGACGCTGTTGCTTATTATTGCTGATGTTTTTGCCTTCCCTGCGAATGTTCAGATGCAGTTTTAAAAGCACTTGCTCAGCACTGAGAATCATGGAAGAATACAGCGATCGAATGGGATTTTCAAGCATAGCTTTAAACCCTTTTTTCAATTTCAAGTTAGTTCACTTTGTGCCTCCGCTCCCTCTGTATTGAAGTCTTACAATAAAACTGTTTGTATAAGTTTGTTGTACATTGTGGATATTCTTCTCGATGTGATTTTATTTATGATTGCTTTTGTTTTTACTGTATTCCTCCCACCACAACAAAAACATGTTTTTCCTGAGAGGTCTGTTTTTGATGTTGTGTGGGTTTATGAACTGAAAACAGACAATTATTTTTATTTTTCACCTTTTAATAACATCTCTTTGTCCATTAATAGTAAAAAGGCTGTTTTATTACTATGCCTTTAGGTCTGATATGCGTGAATGATCTCTGTTCTGTTTGGCTGCCCTCTCCTGTCTCTTTCAAAATGTCTTCTGGGATGAAACACAACTCATTTATATGGCTAATCTTAGCTTCAAGTTCTCAAGACCTCTAGGTTTGAAGCATGACATATGTGCTCAAGTGGTTTTGGTGTGAAAGAAATTAGGGCTGAGTTGGAATGCAAATGTCACATTAAAGACCGATCTCTCTAATAAGATTAAATGGACGCAAAGTTCCAAAAAATGTTCCACAGTTTAGTGGAAAGCCTCTACACAATACTTCACACTGTTATAGCAACAAAGGGGAAACAAGTTCATATTTGTGTCCATGGTTTTGGGTGATATGTTCTACACAAACGGATGTAAAGGTGTCCACATACTTTTGTCCATGCATATGTGTCCATTTGTCATACAGGTGGTCCTCGGGTCCTTGACGTAAGACATTTCGAGTTTACGGCGCTCACTCTTGTAACTAGTTTGGTTGCGCGCGGCAGAAGAATATGCAGAAAATGTAGAATACTCAGTAATGCTGCACATGAGTGGGGAGCGTCCCCCAGTATACGACATTTTGGACTGTTTTCTGTTACTACAGACAGTGTACAAGTACAGTATATTTATGTCCTTTTCCTTTTCTGTGGCTTAGTTGTGTTTTTATGTTCTAGGTTATGATTTTACAACTGTGTAAGGATCAGTAAGTGACGTAGGCCAGGGGGACCCCCTGTATGTGAACACACCACAGCACACAGTGTGAACAGCACTAGATTGTTCTCTGCATTTAATCCATTCACCAAGTGAAGCAGAGTGCAGCCAGGAACAGCGCCCAGGGTGCAGTGTGTGCTGCTCAAGGGAACCTCAGCGGTGCCACTAGCAGCCCTGAGATTTGAACCCACAACTCCCTAACCACTAGGCCACCAGCTGCATATATATACCCACTAACACATTTTTATTGTTGCTGCTGTTGCTGAACAATGCTGGGGTAATGAATTTAGTGTTAAAAAAAAACATGCACACATTATGATGTTGGGTAATGTAGTCCCCTTCTTTTTCTAGCATTTGCAGAAGTCAGCCTGAAGAGGGCAGTCTAAGTACATCAATCTACAGATACCCTTCCAGCTCTAAACACAGGCACTGCACCAGCATTAGCACAGGAAGTGGTACATATCATATTACTTTGAGCACCAAGCTTGCTACAAAGAGCAGTGATAAGGATCTGGATGTTTGTGTTTGTCAGCTACTGACATTAACTGCTGTTTAGAGGCAAGCTGTTGGGGTTTTCATGCAGTAACATAAGTGCTCTCACAGCCTTCCTTTTCCAGGACCATAATGTGTGTTTTACAGCTCTGTGGTCTGGCACTGGAAGAACTGCTGGTGGTTCATGGCTGGATTGAATCAGAGTAGTATCACCTTGCACTACTTCTGCTCTGCTTACACATCTCTCACAAAACAAGTGCATTCGTGCCAGAGCTAGAGGGGAAAGCAGGTGTAGTTGACTCTGCTAAAATTTGCCTCATTGTTTGAAAGCTTGTGACAGACATCAATCTTTTTGCTCAAAGCCATGTTTTCTGAAAAAGAGGTTTGGGTTTCCATCAAGTGACCTTACTTTGGTTGAAGAAGCTCAGACTGACAATGAGGGACACTTAAATGTGGTGAAGGCTAACCTCTCTCAGAAAAGTAACAATATGTCACTTGTACAGGTGTTGTGAAAAGTGGGCCTGAATACAATGCATTAGACAGCGCGTCTCCTACAGTGGTTCTGTAACTGGACCTCAGACCCCCCAGCTGTAACCCAATAAAGAGGGAAAGGGGAAAATCTGGATGATCTGAGAATCCACTGAGTACCTTAATGAGGGCCAACGCTCTAAAACTTCTTCACTCCCACATCTCTTTAAAAAATGTAAATGTTGAATAGCTATTTCTGAACCAGCGGTCATCCTTTTATGGCATTGCTCTGTCACCTTTTTAAAGAGTCTAGAGTATGTGTCTGTGTGTCTTTTGAGTCTTTGGGAGTGCAGTATTAATGAATGTGCTTTGGCGTCCGTGTATTTCAATGTGTGGGAGCACCCAGGCTCTTGGCCACATACACAGATCGATTGTGATCTGAAGAAGAGATACCACACGTCTTTGATCTCTCCATCTTTACTGGAAGTTCATCCCTTGTTCCCTCTGGTTGCCAGAAGAGCAAACATACACTTTCACCTGTTCAGACAAGGGCTGCTAGAAAAATGGCGTCTATGAATGAAGGAACTTTGACTATGTAGACTTTCTAAATAAAAGCTGAGTTCCTCCTGCAAGACAAAATGTTGAGGAAAATATGTCATATTTGTCAAATTGGCACACAAACCCAAAAAATGAAGAGAAAGAGGTCATTTCATTTGCAAAATCTTTATATTCGTGAGGAAAAATATGTGTCCAGAAGAAGCACTCTTTAATTAACAGCAAATACATAAAAACTGCTTTAAAGGAGACTTTAGTGGAGTAATGGAGCTCACAAATGCTCTGAAGTCTGAAGGTTACCCTCAGTCTGAAGACCTTGCCTGTGCAGTTGTGCTTACGGCTCTTTGTGAATATATGTCTTCATTTGCGTTTTTTGAGTTGGTGGTGTTGCTGGGCTGAAATCTGGCCTTGGAATCCTAGTTCTTTCAAGGGTGAGTGTTTATGGGGTCAGTGGAGCAGCTGAGGCAGGTTGTGAAACTCCAGTGATCAGAGGAGGCACTGATGGGAGGGGGTCGAAGGGTTGGTGGCTGGAGATGTAGGTGAGGGGTCTCTTCTGTCATTTCTGGAAAAAAAACCAAAATTAAATTCAAATTTCAAAGAGTGTGTTTCCTTTCACCTTACAGTGTCACATCTGGATGCTTACTTTCAAGAGTGGGAAATTCCCTTACCTTTGCACTACTCACATTACTTTTTACATAGTTCAGTAAATCATATAAATATTAGGGGGCTTTTATATGTGGGCAATGCAAAACACAAAACCGGTTATGGAGCACTGAAGATGTATGCAGAACTAAGTAAGAGATCTACACCTGCTAAACATTTTTCTGGCAAACGGGTGTCAACGAAAGTTGAACAAACATCCTTATTGTCAACCAATCAGCTGAATGAGCTTGATCACGTGACCGAGGCATAGTAACATGGGTAAACATTTGTGATTCAAGGTCACTTAGGGAAACGCCTCCATGATATCTGCTGCTATAATTGGCTAGACCCCATGTGCCTCATTGGTGAGGTCATTACAAAAGTGCACTGGCGTCAGCTTGTCTTTGTATTGTAAGTCATGTCTCACTTGTCTCCATAACGGCAACGCTTTATAATAACATTTGACATGCTTGAGACTTCCTTGGGTTATACTTAACTAGGAACTGTCCTTGAAATTGTGGACTGTTTTTGTCTATCCCCAAAGTTAACATTAAGATCCACTGAATACTGTGTTTCAGGCTTTGGTGTTGTATGATGCCGTGATGATAGCACACCTCTTGTGTTGGCACTAGCTACAGACTGCCAGAAAGGAAGAATTGCTCCCAGGTGGGTCCTGCTCACAGCATTATAAAGCATTTCAACTGTTCGTCTGAGATTAAAAATATTAGAATGATGCCCTCGCCAGCCCTCCCTCACTCTCCCCTCTGGATGCCTTGTTCGTTCTGCTCCACTCATCATTTGCCAAAAGTGCACTGAGGACAGGTCCCAGCACAACAGCTTGTTTTTCCCTTCACCTCTCTCTTTGTTTCTCTCGGTTTCTCCAGGCTTTGTTTCCTCTCAGTGTCAGGCGGTGGGTGAACAAAGGGCTGATTCTGGTGCCCGGTGCTCAGGCAGGCAGAATGCTGTGCAGCCAGAGAGATGGCTCTCGCTTTGCTCTGTGCCAAGACATGCCAGGGCACTGCCAGCTGCCCCTTCACCCATTACCTGAACTCACCTGGGACTCGGTTTTACTTGTTAATACAGAGTCACAAAGCCAACATGTCAAGAATAACCCAGCCACTTTACACAAAGTCATCTCTCTGTAAAAGTTTTACTCCAGCAAATGTTGGTCTCCCCACTAAAGCAAATTTTCAGAAGTATGTATGAATAAGTTTCATACCATGAGAAGCTCAAGTAAGCCTATTTTTGATTATTATTAATGGCTTCTAATGCTTTGGTGTCACTTTCTTTTAATAGGGATCATATTCAACAACCAGGGTAAACGTAATGTACATAGATGCTTTCTAACCACAACAACATAAATATGATTTTGTTTGTGGTGCTGACCATGATGAATATAGCGGAAAGCGACTCCGCAAGCAGTGCAAGTGGAAACAGAAGCCTGTCGAAAGGGCCCGTGTCTAACCCAGTGGTGTTCAACAAAGAGCCAGTGTGACTGTTGGTTTTCAGCAAAGCAAGACCGTACGTGATTCAAAAGTCAAGTTTCTTTATTCGTCACATGCAAATGCATACAAGCACAACACCCAGTGAAATGTATCCCGAAGCGCTCATTTTGACTGTGCAAACATTGTAAACTATAAGTAGCTCTAAATGAAAAATCTAGAATTCTCCGAAACATCCTTAAGTACAAATGAGTGCAGTAGACATTATATAAATGTAAGTACAACCTGATAAACCGTGAAGACTATGAGAAACGTATTGCACATGTTGAACAACGAGATATCAGGTGTGCATCTGCTTGTTATGAATGAAACCTGCAGCCACACTCTCCCTTTGCCATTAAAGTTGGACACTCCTAGACAGACTAGCTGTTGCTTACACTCTCACTTGAATGGACTGGACCTCACTAAATTCATATTTTATTCATATTCATATAATGGGAGATGAAGTACTGCTGTGGTCTCATTCAGGCTCAACCATGCAGCTAAACAGGCAAATGCTAGCATGATTTACCTGTTTGTATATTGCATTGTTTAGCTTATTTGTGGCATACTGGTATAAATGGTATGACCAAAATCATTCACCTTAAGAAGGATTTCCAGTATTGCTAGATGGCATATGTATGAATCTCAGTTTTCCACAATGCATACTGTCACTTATTTGCATTGGGATGTCAAGTTGCACAGTTACACCCCTATTGATTATAAGTAATTCATATTCTGATTACCACTTTGCATTGCACGAGTCTTTAGAAAAGGACCACAGAGCCTATACAGGAGTAGGACAAAAGAAAAATTGCCAGTTATTCATAAGATAATTATACAACTTGAAATTATATACTACTACACTATTTCACCAATAACACTACATTTAAAACTGTTTTTCTAGGTCTTGGTAGGTGACTCTTATTATTAAAACTCATTATAAATGACTCTTGGTATTAAAACTCCATTATACAATAGAGGTCAATGGCCAGGTGCTTCTGTTCCTTTACTGAGTACAGGAAACCAGGTAGAAACAATTTTCTATGGTAATCAACTGTATGCTACAGATGCAGCAAATAGGGCATTGGTTGTAAAATGCAGCAAAGACACCCACACATCCACACAGTAAATATAGAACATATCAGTGTTTGTGTGCATTTTGTATCCGTTCTGTGAAATCATTTGAGAATAGCACCGAGTACTATGGCGGTATGATCCCAGCTTTGTATAGTATTTCAGTACTCAAAGGATATGAGGATTCTGCTTTCCCTCTGGGAGAGGCTACTCAATGCTAAGCACTCACAGTTGTGCTTAGTGGATGCAGGTCATCCTCACTGACTGATGTCTCCCAGTGTGACCCTCTGACCATGTGAACAACAGCATGTGCCAGCTACTATTACTGCATGCCAGATCAGAGCTTGTGACTAGTGCCAGACAATGTGTGTGTGTGTGTGTGTGTGTTCTAATCTCAGAGGGAGAAGTCCTCTGGGACACCGACATTGCCCTGCACATGTAACTGTCAAGGTTATTGTCTCTTAACTCTCTGTTCCTTTCTTTATTGCCATGGTGCTTTGTAGCTACTGTGTGAAATTGCTCAGTGAGAGCCTCACATGCTGTTTCAACATGAACGTTGCTCAGAGTGACATGTTAGTGTTGGTACAGCCGATGTGTGAAGTGTGGAATAACGAAATGACTTTCTTGTTGGAATATTCATCAGCAGCACTGTATGCCTCCCACATGTGATGGACCACTATAATTAAGTCGGCCGTGCTCTTCTATGTTTTGTCACCTGCTGTGGTGAACCCCAAAATCAAATGGAAATTTTGTGTGAGAATTTTACTCACAGTTTTACTCTTACCCAAAATGTAACTGATTTGAAAAGACATGCTTGGTGTTTGCTTTTCTGTGTACTCTGGAGTTGTGAGGCTAATGTAGCTAAGAAAGAATGACAGTTTATAGTGTCCTGTGAAAACATCCTGTAAGTCATACTTTTGCCTCAAATTCAGTAATTTGTTTAGTAATCTGGTAGATTTCCTTAAGAAGAAAAAAGGGCAGACAAGGTTTAAGCTTCTACTGCTGCTTGGTGAATGATTCCATATGGTGAAGTTCACATTTGCCTGCACCTGCACACACAAAGAGTGTGAGGTATTTTGCCATCACTGTCTAGACAGCATTGCACAATGCAAAATGGATAATCCAGCTGTTTTACTTTAGACTAAGTAAAAACATTACAAAATTGGTTACAATCACACAACCTTGCCAAAACATCTACCTGCGAGAAGGAGCTAATAGATCAAATTTGGTTACAACTTAACCCTGTCAGTCAAGTAAGCTAATGTCATTAGCTCTTCAAATAATCCTCAATTTTTCTGACTTTCTCTACTTCTTGGATTTTGGAATACAGCTATTTTGTGGAGTCAGTGCTAGGAATCAACCTATTCTCATTACTTAGAGTCAGAATTACTTTCTGTAGCTATGTAAATGGTGGTCGTTTTTTTTTTTTGAAAGAGGCAAAAACTCAATGACAGATTTGTATGTGGTGATGCAAAACACTGACCCGCCATGTTTATATGATTTTTGACTGGAGCTTATGTTTCAGAACTGAAAAAGTTGCACAATCTTCCACAACACAGAAGAGGTAGTGTTCATGTAATTATGGTGCAGCAGCGGCTCAGTCATAAGGGCTCCACAGCGTGGACTGAAGGATTACCGGTTTGACTCTTTAGTGAGGCAAGGCAGAAGTGTTGGCTGTATTGTCTCAACTTGTACATTGTCCATTGTACCCTTAACCACAAAACCTCCCACATGCACTGCCTAAAGCATCTCCTGTCAGAGGAACAATTGCTAGGAGACCTTTCTTAAGGTAATACACCAAGCATGTCATTTAGTCAAATTCAGTGCTGTTTGTTTAGAATGTGAAACTGATTAATGATGGTACATGCAGTAACGGACCCCAAAGTTTTCTTTGTCAGTGGTGCATATCGTTTTATGCATGTAGTACAAGTGGTGCCAGGCTGTGTGGAGGCATTTGAGCATAGTGTGCCGTAAGTGTGCTGTTCCAGCCCTGGAAGATGGCTCCCAAGGCTATTGGAACACTCTGACCATGCCAAAACCCTGCTTTACTGCCAAGTAACACTGCTACTGGCACTATCCAGATCCAAGCCCTGAACACACACACACACACACACATACACACACACATACACACATGCACTTAAACACACACCCACACGGATCCCACTTGCTGTTCCACTACCACCACTCTGCACTTCTCCTGGAAAAAGTGGTCTACACCGCCAGAAGACAGACAGTATTCCATTGTTAAGTTAGAAGGCTGCAGCCACTTCAGGTCCAAACATGGGGAAATGTTCCTACTTTGCAGAGCCTTCAAACTGAGCTTTTTGACAAGTATATCAGTCAAATTAGAGCAAATCTCAAACAGATTCACTTATGTACTTTCACGCACATGACATATACTTTGTCAACCTTCACTGTTTCTGATAGAACATATCAGAATTCATGCAGTGAATATGCATTTGTGCATTCAAAATCACATATGTTTTACTTACTCTATCACACTATTCATCTCACCTGAATCCCATTATCAATAAATATGTTATTGGCTGATTTGGTGTAAGGGTAAAAATGTGTATATTTGAATATATTTGAACCATGTAAAGCTGTTTTTTAACCTTGTTTTTCCTCAGGCCTTCAGCGCTAGGCATTGTTGGCCCACTAACCACAGACCTCCCTGCTTCTGCCTCATCTGCATCCCCTATTCATCATCCAGACCTGCTGCTGGTTTAAGAACTGATATTTATAGCCCTGTATTTACTACTGTCATTTGTGAAGTCTCTTATGTTTATACTGAGCCTTCTCCCCGTTATCTGTGTTCCTGTTTGCCTTTCCTGTATTTTGACCCTTCAGCTTCTCCTTGACTGTGATGTTGTGTTCCCTGTAGTAGCGTGTTTGCCAGTGTGTTTGACCTTCCCTTCTGTTTTGTTGAACCCTGATAGTGAATTGCCATGTTTATTAACCCCTTAAACCCGCAGGGCCCTTATGTAGGTCCACACTTCAGTCACTTACTCTCGTTACTACTATTTTCCTAGCAATTGCTTAATCATTTAAATTGGTTATTAAATAGTAAGTCATAAGATTACTCAAGGAAAGGTATTACTTAATTTGAAGAAAGACTCAGGTAAAAGTATCATTCCAAATATAACTTAGAAATACAAAAGTAGCAGGTAATGAGCAGGTAATTAATACTGCAGCTTGAAAGTCAGAGACCTGGGTACTGTCCCCGCTGTAACATAAGAATCAGTAATTCAGGGGTAAATTGTGACTAAATTGTTAAAACAAAATGTTGACATTCGAAAAACAATGAAAATACTCAAATTAGAGATTTTAATTACTATTGTAATTACTATTAAAATGATACTTTAGTATCTAACTGAGAAAGTGTAATTAGTTTCTACTGACTTGGGACATTGTACGCATCTACACAGTTCTGTCTTCTATCAACAAAAATACAACAGTTTTGAGGAAAAAGCAGTAAATTCATGAATGCTGTATATGTCTGCTTTGGATTTTTTGCATATTTGTCTCTGATCAGTGTCTGTGGGGACACTTTACTTTTATACAAATAAGAGAGACTTTTATACAAATAGGTTCTTCGTCGTCTATTTTTGGTATTTTGTTTTCCTCTGCGTGTGTTGTTTGTCTGCTTGGTTTGGATGCGCCCATGACCCCACATGACCCTTTACCTTGGTGATCCCACTTTGACCTCCACAGGCATGATAGATTGGATGGGGCAGCAACACTGACTTACTCAAAAGCCTAGATCATCCGTACAGGTCATAACCCCCTGACTGTGCTGACCCTCCCCCAGCAAACACACACACACACACACACACTTAGTAATTGGCACTACATGGTCTATCAATTTCCAAAGAGGTCAAGTGCGGAGATCTGTGTATATTCTTTGCTTGCACATGATTTCATCTTTGGGAACTATGTGGTCTGTCCTATTCCAAGCACAAAACTAACACACAAACACAGAACACCCTGTAGAATTACAAGCATTCCACTGCTGGATGCACCGCACCCTGCCGTAAGTTAGAGCTGTAATCCAGCTAGGTGTGTCTCTGTTTCACATGAACCGGGACAGAAAAACAGCACAGAGGCAAACTCCACACTTGTGAACAAAGTGACCATGTCACATTCTGCATTATGGTCATACATCCTGGGCATGATCACGACCCCATTAAAGCAGCTGGTGGTTCATTAGTGTTAGTGATTTTTCCTCACACAGTCTATTTACGCAAATCACACACAACACCAACCTGACATTCTGATGTAGGTTTAGGTGTAGGTGTAGGTTTATATATTATTACATATAGGAAGTGAAGTAAATGTATACACATATTTATTGTTAACTATAGGTCATTACACATAGTTTCATAACAAAGCTCATAACACATACATTTATAACAAACAAAAAAAGAAACAAAAAATCTTCTCATGACAAAAGAATTTCCCTCAGGATAAATAAAGTTCTTTCTTACCGTCTTATCGTATCTTAAATATACATATATATACTTACAGGATTCTGACATTGTATAGAAAAAACCGTGTGTTTTGTGGGTGTGTGTGGGCTTGTGTTTGTGTCAGTCACAGTTTGTGCCATATCAGGCCTTAAAACCCATACATAAATAAACACGCACACACACACACACACACACACACACACATTGCAATGTAGGATAACTAGGTTGGTCTGAAATCTCCTAAATGCTCTTTGAGGCTGTAAATAATGTCTGACAAATAAAACTGAATTAAATGGAATCCATTTCTAAGGTTCAGTACACAGCACCACAGGGCTTCCAAACCACCAACCCTCTGCCAAAACATATTAAAAAGGTCACATCAAGCCTTTATATGCAGCGTGTTCAGCCTCACATGCAGTTCAGTA
This sequence comes from Brachypetersius altus, assembly GCA_037974465.1. Taxonomy (NCBI): domain Eukaryota; kingdom Metazoa; phylum Chordata; class Actinopteri; order Characiformes; family Alestidae; genus Brachypetersius; species Brachypetersius altus. Next base: position 10,396,435 of record JBBPDB010000002.1, read on the forward strand.
TCAGATGACGCAGTTAGAAATTCTCAGAGATAATTAATGCTTAAGGTTTGCTATTGACTCAGTTGTACTGTGGAAAAATACAGAATGCTAAAGAGCAAGTGAGCAACATCATCTATCGGTCTCAGAAAAATGAAATCATTTTTTTTCTTTTTTTTTAGTTTTGTTATAACAAAGACAGGCATATTACCATACATAATCTGTTATATAATAGGTTGTATTTTGTACAGCTGTGGGGTTAAAAACAAGCTTCTAAAACTTCCTGTTTGTTTGCTCTGTGTAGAGAAATGGAGCATGGTGGGGTGTAGCCATGGGGCAGGTGTGGTTTAGTTTCACCCTCCCACACACATAGAGGTAAACAGCGTTTAGGACAGGGTGCGTCAGCTGGACCAAGTGTAAAGTGTCACATGCACTTCTTGACACTCGATTCTCCAGTGAAAGATTTTATATAACCATGTTCTTTTAAACTGTAACTAAAGGTTTAGCTGAAGTGTAGAGGGAAGCTCTGAACCACAGAGGGGCTGATTGTTGACACTATTTGCCTGAGAAGCTTTTTCTCCACAACAAGAAGCTTTTAACCTTTAGAGGTCACTGTTATTGCTGGCAACAACACAACTAAGTTGTAGCTTGGCATTGCTTCTCACATGTATGCCAAAAGGCAACTAGATGGCTACGAAGCACCCTAGCACTGAGCTGTATTCTCTGGAGTGATGAAGCTCCATCCATTACTTTTGGGATGAGTTGGAGAGGTGTTTGTGATCCAAGACTAATCATCCAACAACAGTACCTGCCCTCATGAATGTAGCTGAATACGTTTAGATCCTCACAGCAATGTTCCAACATAAAGTCTTCCATAAACTCTCTACTTCCCAGAAGAGTAGAGGCTGCTACTGCAACTATTAACACTTCTTATTGTACACAAATGGTGCCTATTTTGTAATGATTTGAATCTGATGAAATGTTGCCACTGTGTGTATAAGCTTGTTTTGCATCAGGGAAAAAGAAAAGTGTGTACAAGTACTGTGTTTTTCATTTCTCCTCCATTGGATTACATGATTAGGAATGCTTGATTGAGGCCAACAGGAGCCCAACCAAAGTGAGCTTGCATAAAGGTATGCTCCTGATGAGCTTATGGTCAAAAGCATGTTTACGCCCGAGATACCAAAGACAGCCAAAAGCTCACTTCATAAGAAACGTGTGCCAGACAGGTGGGGAACAAAACACATACATATGCACACAAACACCTACTTCCTTATGTTTTTCCCATTAGTACATAGGTGACTGACTCATTGCCTGTTATCTCCTCTGACAGCTACTGATATAATCCTACAGAGTATCTGAACAATCTGAGCCAGAAGTTACATGAGGACATCCATGCAACTCGCAAAACAGATACTCTGCAGCATTTTCACCTTGACTGGGGTGCACGTGAGCTCCATACAGATGAAAGGGCAGGTGAAAGAAGGAAAAGTCATGACCTGCACTGCTCATGCTTCAGCAATGGTGAGTCAGCCTCCTTGCAGCATGTGCTAACCCATAACTCTGGCTGTTGCTTTGCTGCTGCAACTTTGTTGCACAAACTAAAGACTTCTGGCACAAAATAAAGATAGTTGTCAAATTTTGGTCTAAACCTGAAGATAGACTAAAAAAAAATCAAGATTTCGAGCAGACCTATTTTCCAGCTGTGCCTCTTGTTATGGTAACAATGTTGTGTTGCCTAGCAACAATCACATCTGTCATCAGATATTCAGGATATTATTAAAATGAACCTAATTATCAGTTGAAGTGAACTATAATTAATTAATCAATCAGTGCTTTCCAGACAGGTTTTTAGTCTGGAGCGAATTAATAAAGGCTAGTGTGCTGCTTTCACTTTCACTTGTTGGCTTGTTGGGCCTCATTAGAACCAATATTAGTTACTCCAGCATGTTACAAAAGATTTAAGGTAATGAAGGCAGAGAGGTAGAATGAATAAGAAAGACAAAACAAAGCAGGATTGACTGCAGGTTCCAAGTTAAAGGTGAAAAAATGGCTGTAGTCCATCTGGAAATGTAAACCTGACTCCAAAACATGTTTGATAAATGTCTGGATCTGGCCCAGTGCCCAGTTGGGTCTTGCTGGACTTCTACCTAGATAACACTAACATATACAGGGAGGGTATGCAGGATGGGGTGTGTAGATGGAGGAGTGGGGTGTGTATTCTGAAGATGGAGGAAGATAAAAAAAGACATTTCAAGAATATTTCAAATACTGGATGGTGATCTTGACATGTATTTTAGATCGGCTCTGTAAAGTCCCTGAACAATGGATATGAAAACAAGTGTCTCAAGCCCAAACAGCAAAACAGGGACATTTATTCAAAGATAAGAGAGCAATAGATGTTTGTGTAATTAGAGACCTTGGAGTTCTCTTATTTTTTTCTTGGTCTTTCTGTTGAAAAAGTGTGTGTATTATGTGGTAACAGTCAAGACATTATCAGAGGGACATAATTACAGTAAGCGCTATTCTGCAGTATGGGGTAGCAGTTTGGGGCAGTCCAAGGATTGTACTGGAAAGTACCTGCAATAACCAGCTCCAACTCAAACCAATAGCTTGGTAATCAGTTAAAGGAGGGTGGCATTAATACCAGCTAATAATGAAAGATGGTGCAGTAATCCGGCTCATTGTGTAATGGTAATGCCATAGGAGGCATTTTCCTTGAAAAATAAGTTAGTCTCCATGGAAAGTATGATGTGTGTTTTGATAGGATTAGGAGTAAGCTTCGGAAAATGCTGTTACCCCTGGATATTAGCCAGAAGAAATAAGCCTGGCACATCAGCTGACTATTCCTCACTGGAGGTAACATTAGGACACAGCGGACCTGAGGGAAGATGTGCGCTGGAGCCAGGCCCGGTATCATGCGCTGCAGTCTAAACCTAACCATTCCTAACCCAACCTAACTCTCTGATCACTGCAAGCAACAGCATGAATCACCTGCTGCTGTCTCTAAGTGATTCAGGTACTTTAAACCAAGACATGTTTGTTGCCACATTTGATGTTTTACCGGTGCCATAAGGTTAATGTAGCTTCATGAGAAAGAAAAGTTCACATGGCACTGATTAGAAACCATATGTTTTCATAACACATGGGCCTCAAACTGTATGAGTAAGCTCAAACTGAATACTTATGACGTTAGACACTGCATGACATAGAATGAATATATATATATACATATATATATGTATATATATATATATATATATATATATATATTAGAGGTGGACATAGATTAATTTTTTTAATGCCGTTAACGGCAAGATTCCAATGAGTTAATGGCGATAAATGAGTTAACTCATGAGTTTTTTAATCGCGCGATAAGAATCTCGCGCCGTTAACGGCCCAGCATACTATGTAGTATGACCCCATTTGATCATATGCAAAATGAGAATGGGACCGAGTTACTCCTACCTGTAGATTACATTTACACAGCCAGTGTATATGTCTGCTTCAGATGCAGATTAGACATTTTTACTTTTTACAATCTACAGTAAGTAAATCGACTTCTGATATCTGATTGGTTGAGACATACTCAAAGGCACTGCAAAATACTGTTTGTACATATGATTAGAAAGTCTTTGATTTGTTTATACTTGATTTGTTTGTCTGATATGACTAAATTATAAGCATTACATGCCATAATATTTCAATTTGCTTCTTATGAATCCTCTTTTCATCCCATTTTCACCTTTGTACAGTGCTCAGCATATATCCCAAGCACCCTTATGTTCCTGCTGTATTGGTTAGTCCCAAGCTAACAGTGGTAACATGGCACTTGGATACAGACCTTCAGAGCTTGTAACATCAACATTTCAAAGCTCATAAATCCTTGCAACAGATGTTCAAGTAAGGCAATTTTTGTATGACTATTTACAGAGTCCTTCAGTACAGATTAGATCTTGAATCTTGTCATGTTCAGTTCTTACTGTAGCTAAAATTGCAGTTATGCTGTGAAATAGCACTCAGCATTCAAAGATTTAGGTGTGATCTGTTGTTGCACAGCTCATTCCATTGTTCCATTTTTGTAGGTGGGAAGAGGCCTTCAAATGTGATGCTACAGCATGTGAACAAGTATTGTCTCTAGCCCTCCCACCAATATGATGACCAGCTGCCACTGCAACCCACTCAAACCGCAACAAGCTTGTCATTAAGGTCAACAGACTTGTGGAAGTGGTTTGGGACACAGTATGACTTATTGTGAGCTTGTAAAAATGAATAAAACTTCACAGTATAGGCAAACACTGCAGGCAGCCATTACAGACAACAGGGGTTGTTTTCACAATCTGCCTCAGGAGTATGTGTGGGCTAGACTTAGTGTTTGTGGAATGATCATAAATACAGCGACAGGTCTTCTCCAGGCCTGGTGCTGTCTGAAATGGCTTAATGGTGAAATATTTGAAGTCATACCGTGCCCTAAACCCCATCCACCTAAATGGAGCCACCTTGATAAAAATCTCTACCACCCCGGTTAAGAGCTATATGTAGTTTATACAGGTTATGGCATGTATTTATGGAAACAATTTGGGTAACTGTTGACTATTGCAGTTGGTTGGCAATATCAGCCTTGAAGCTCCTAAAGAAGCAAAGACTGGATACAAGCACTAATCTTGGCTGATTGACTACATCTGGGTAAATGGAAAAGAACTGCTTTAAGTGATATGTCTGTCTGTATATAGTTTATATATCTTGTATATAGCTGACATGAAAACAAAGTACACTTTGACTTTTTGACTTTGACAGAAATATTTTTCTATTTGTAGGTCAGTCCGGCAGCTCTGTGGGACAAAGGCAGGTGAAAGAACCAGAGATACTTCATAATGCAGCATTCTGCTTTCCTCTCTCCATCACACGAATCACGAATCAGATCACACCTCTGAGCCAGAGAGCTGCTTGTGAATGGGCGTGGGCGCTGGAGAGGAGGAAGAAGCAGCGTGGAGGATGGAGGCGTATGGATGAATGGTGGAGCGGACGCCCACGGGCCCCAGCATCGGGATTTGAGTGGACGTCACAGGAACAGCGTGTGTGTGGGAGAGAGGAGGAAGAGGAAAGTGGGCGACGGGTGGGCTGCGTGCCATCGCTGCTAGCTTTGTATTCCTTCTTTGCTCTCATCACTCTTCCTCTCCCTCTGGCCTTCTTCTCCACAGCTACTCACCCTCAGTCTTCTTTCTTTTCTCTGCCTTTTTTTCATGCACAAAATTTGCTCTTGTTCTTTTGTTCTTTTATCTGCTCAAAATAATTTCTGTGTCACAATCGCACTCACATGCATGTCCTCCGTAAGCCCTTGCAGAATTGCTGATGGCTGTTCTCTTTGTAAGCTAAATGGATGCTATCTGATATGAAATGTATGAGGGCCTGCGTGCGCCTCCTGTTGTGGCACTACCATCAGATGGTTGAGGATCCCTCACTAAACCAAATGCTGTGGAGAGAAATACACACACACAAGCACACTCATACAGGCACAAAGACCCTGCAAACAGCATGATGAGACAGATGAAGTGGAAAGCACAAAGCACACTATGGGGAAGTGGTCATGATGTGCTAGATATAAAGAAGGTGTTTGTTTTCAAGCTGATGCTTATTTAGTTAGAATTAGTTCAGTATAATTATTTTGTCATCGTTGTGTTTACAAAAGACACAATTACTGTTCATAGACCATAGGATTTTTTAAAATGATAAACCTGACTTGTTACAAATTAAAAAATGAATTAACTCACTCACTCACTCACGTTTAGCATTCTAAAAAATCTCCATAAGGGGAACTACTCAGTATCACATCTAGGAGTAGCTGGCAAGGCACCACCTCCACAGAACTTTGATTGGCTACCATGAGTGACTCCATGCAGAAGCTGGTAATTTGATTGGTAAGTAGCTTAACAATCCTGGATTCTTTTACTTCAAAACTGTTAACTCAACCCGAAGTAAGCATTAGAAGACACTGATTTAACAAGATCAGTCATCGGTGATGTTTGACATTCATTTCCATCAAAACAACACGTCATTTGAGATGAATTTATAACATATGCATAAGGAAGCTGAGTCAATGTGTAAGTGTAGGTGTTTGCAATTCAGCCAGTCTTGGCAATTCAGTTTTCTGTCTTCTCATACATACATTGAATAACTATGGCAAAAAACACATCTACAGACACTTCATTTGATCATTGGTGAATATCAAAGAATGGTCAGCTTATTCTGTGTGAAGAGCAATTTAGGTTTACTGCTCATCTTCATGGCTCTGGCTCAACACTGAAAAAGTAGAGCATTGTAATGTGATGACAATTTTTAGATATATCTATTAACTGTCATGGCATAAGCCAACAAATATGTTATTTTTAAGCTATTTGAGAATATTCCTGGAGTATGTCCAGCAAATTAACAAAACTGAATTATTCTCAGCAGCCTTGACTGAGACTGAAATGTCTTGGTGGATATTCACAAACCAAAGCGGCTCCTTCTGAAGTTTACCCTCTGTTCAGAATGCTTCTGTTGTAGTTTTCCTCCACCATGATCCCATCTCATTATCAGGTTTTTAGTCAGGGTAGGCTAGGGATCAAAGAACAATCAGTCCTACATCTCAACTGAGAAAGTAAACAAGCACCACAAAGACACACACCCATGCCTGAGACACTGAAGAGTCAGTATTATCTTGTGTGTGTGTGTGTGTGTGTGTGTGTGTGTGTGTATGGGTTGAGGTGCACTCCTGGGGCCAGACAGTCAGAATCCTTTGGAGGCTGCTGGAGGTTTGAGTAATGAGGCCTGGTGTAGCAGCCATGTAGGCTCACTATCCTGCCACACAATGATCAGAGAGAGGGGTCAATGAGTGTATCATGAGAGAGCGCCGATGACCTCTGATCTTTGCCCCAGACACAAGGGTAAACAGCCAAGTGGGACATCCCAGTGCATGTACACAAGTATGGCTCTGGAGAGAGGAGGTCAGAGAAAGAATGAAAAAGAGAGGGATTGAAGAGGAAATGAAATGTAATGCCAAGTTTAGCCTGTGTTTTTCTTCCTCCATTGTCTGTCCTCATGCAAAAATACACTCTTGCTGTTTAGATAGTCGTGAAGGACATAATGAAAAAATAAAAACAGATTTGTTTCCCATCTTTTCCCACAATGTTTAACGCGACAGGCCGAGCTTTTTAAACAGCAAAGAACTTCACCTAGTTCTTCTTCAACATTTCAAACAGTACTTTTAATCTTCAGACTGCGCGTATCATATGTTTTTAATCTTCTTCTGTCAGCTCATAGAACTGCAGCTGCAGAGGTAGATATGAGTAGAGGAACTCACTGAGGGTCAGCACAGAGCTTCATTTCTCGTGTCCAGAGATGCAAATAAATAATTCAAACGCCATGTTCACTTAATTAGTATTTACACAGGAGGAGCTGTCCTTTATGGATATTTAGTCCCCGGAGAATTAATCTACCTGGACACATTTCATCTCCTCCCCACAGCGCAGTAATTTTAACACTTAAGCAGAAATGCTGAGGATGTCTTCTCTATGTAAATGCTCAATAAAGAGAGAGCCTGTAATGGCATAGAAATGTGTCAGAGAACATACACATTGTAGTGTGTTCACACACACACACACATGCACTCATGGAGCAGTAGTAATCACTCCTGGCAAGCTGTGTGGTCGGTGCCTGGTGAAGAACTGTAGCTGTAGTAGAGCATATCAAGTGGACATGAATATTGGTCACGCATGTTTGTGTCTTTATTGCTAGCGTGGTAGTGTGTAGCATGCTAAATTACCTCTGTGCTCTCATGTTTCACTGACTGCCTTAATCTGCAGAGTTTAATCAAGATCCCAGCCTTTCATTTCACACCCTAGTCAGTCTATTTCATCTCTCTTTCTTTGTCTCCATATTGCATGTATCCTCCATTAGTTTTCATGCTAAATTAACCTGGCTAATATCCACAGTGCATGTGTATAAGGAGTGATATGGTAATACCTCACATTTAGTAATCGCTGTGTCTGGCCAGGCCAGCCCTGCCATTGCTCAACTTCAGCGGATCACTCCTGCTCCATTACAGAAACACGGTCCTCTTCAAGCTCCTCCCATTACGTAGAGCAATGGAAACATACAGCCTGCAGATTAGCGGTGATAACCCTGTCTGAAGTAGGCAGTGGGTTACACTAACTAGAGTCTCGAAGGGTCTGTGCATTGCCAGACCACCTGTTTAGCATCTTGGCTAAGCTAATGGATGCTGAGTAACACTGATAGTCATATAAAATAAAATAATAAAGTGTGCAAAATTTTTAATGGTGTTATATTTAGTTCATTTATGCATTGTATTTTTATATAGTCACATAGAATATGAACATAGAGATACTTAATTTGGAATAAAGGTACCAAACTGGTACCTTTGGAGTGATACCATTTAACTGCCACTTTGGGCTCCATCTCATTGTGTTTTAAATAAAACTATGACCCATTTCAGCTCCAGTATGAATGAGAACCACACATATTTCAGAACTCTAGTTGTATAAGAGCTATTTTTTCAGCATTTAGCAGGCACTTTTATCCAAAGCGTCTTCCATCCACTAGGTCACCACCGAGACTTTACAGAGACTGTAATTTTCAGAAATGGTCAAGTCTAAACTTTTGCATCTTTTTTCCAATAAAGGAAGCAAGAACAACACGGTAGGTGGATTTACAAGTGCATCTAGTTTCATGATGAGCCAGTGTTTTCTTTAGCTTGCATGTTCCTCAGTCCCCACTGTCCTTTATCTACTCACCCCTCCATTTCTGTCACCTGGTGTACGACCTCACCTGACTTTTGACCTTGGGCTAAAAGGCAGCAGAATGGAAAATATCAACATGGAGAGCTGGACTGCATTTGAGAGCAGCAGACTGCACTAAGTCTTTGCTCTGAAAGCAAGAGAGCGAGACCAAGTGTAACTAACATGAACCAGGTCTTCTCAAATCCTTTTTCCTTCTCAACACATGAGCGGGGTTACAGGCATGCAATTTATTAGCAGGCTAAAGGGCCATTATTTCTAATTGTAGGTTAAATTGAGCCAGAGAGACAAATCCAATAAGGCTGCAGCAGCTACAGACATGCAAAGGGATTACCTCAGTTGCTGGATAACCATTAACAATGATTCTGCAGCCGGCTGTCTGTGGGGGGAAACGCCCTCAAAGCAACGATTATCGCCAGATTCAGTCTGCTGCTGTAGCTTTAAGTATCCCTGTCCCTGTGGAACTAAACTGCATTTCTTTTGTGAAACATGGAACTCTGAAGCAGCTGTGCAAGCTCTGCTGTGAATAATTCTAGAGTGGTGTTATGTGTTTTATTATTTAACTGGAGTTTAGTGTTTTTCTACAATACTTTCTTCATTAAGTGTACATATGTTTCTCAGTTGCTGATATGCATTTAATGAAACCATGGGTGCCAGAAGCTTTTTTAAAGCGCGGTTAATGCAGGGCTCAACGTCTCGGCTGTCATCCAGGGGGGTGGGGCTCAGACGTCACGCCCACGGAACGTTGGTTAAACGTCTGAAGCATATGGTACACTTAACTGGAAACACTTCAGGAATGTCAAAGTCGTCATCTGATTGGTTGAATTTTATCGCCGGTC